>JAOXNR010000013.1:10342352-10372014 GCA_028571225.1 Parsonsia alboflavescens
ATCCCCGATTGTGTAGAAACTTCTCCTGCAGCCTCTTGGACCTACGCGGGCCCTCCTGAACCAGCTCTGCGTCACTTGTCCTGAGATCTCGGCAACCTTAGATGTTTGCTTCTAGAAAGTCTTGAAAGGCTATTTTCAGTGGTCGACTTCCTGTTCCTTGTTCAATTGAAAACACCTACAACTCCAGTCGCTTATTCATGTTCCATATCTTCATGAGGCCGCATAGTAAATAGACAGAACAGAATAATAGCATTTGCTAATCATTTGAATGCAATTATTTTCTTATTTCCTATTCTATTTGATTAACTAAAATGTTCATTCAGTAACTTTTTCCATCCATGACTGGATCGACGGATAAGGAGTCTCAGGTTGGTCTTCGAGCATATCTAGCTCTTAGCACAGGTGCATTAGGGAAAACAAGTTTCTGCAGGACCTTGAAATCATGTTTGCCAGGTTGTCATTGTGAAACTTTTATTAGCTCATTTCAACCGAAAAAAATTGAATGCATATCTGTAATTTGTCACTCCAGTTACCTTACATAGACTGCACAGCCTCCCAATGTTCCAGCATATCAGAACAGTTGACAACTCCCTTCATAACAACCAAATATTGCACCCTTCAGTTATCAAACTAAAGAACATTAGCAAGCATACAAATTATTGATCTTCGTCGTATAAAATGACTATTCATGTAATAGAAGGATTCTAAACTACCATATGAGAACGTTAAAGAACACAACCCATGGAGTTTCAAATACTGTGAAGGACAAGAAGATTTGGATTTATCCATGCGAGAAAAAGGAGAACTGTGATATCTCTTAAATTTAAAATAGAAAAAAAAGGGTAAAAAAGTAAAAAAGGAAATTTAATGGTAAAGCTAGCTTTATCCTTGGATACCAAAAGAATACTTCAAGAAAGGAAATTATTGCATTTTGATCCAGAAGAACATCTCCAAGTGCTCCTGCCTAAGAGAAACAACTATTTTCTTATCCACTGCCACTATATCTGACTTCACATGCAATTAGAGTCATCACTGAAAGAGGCAATTTATATATGAAGTACAACACTGCTAGAGCACAATAGGTAAAACGTCAAACCCAGATTTCCCCTCTACTGATTCCAAAGTTTACAGTAGATAAAAGTCAGCTGAAAGGAAACAAAGAATCCCAAAAACCATCTGCAGCACCAAAAGGAATGCCTCAATACCCTTCAAATAACACAATATCCATGCTACCAGAAATTATCTGCAGAAACTGAACACAAATACATGCACAGAAGAAGAAAAAAAAATGAGATTGCAGATTTTGAGAAGAAGCAAGAAAAGCTGAAAATAGAAAAGATGGGAAGTGAATAAACATATTCATTCCCAATCACATTTCCATGCAAAGATGGGAATAGAGAAAGGGAAAGGAGATATACCTTTTGGATCTGCTAAGTCCAAGAGAATGAAGAATTACATTGGGATGAAATTAGCATTTCAATTTCCTGGCCATCAGGAGGGTAGGAAGCTGCTGTAACCATTTCATTAAGGTCAGTCCATTCAAAGACTTGAAACAGCAGCCATCATACTTTGGTAGCCCACTGCCAGTGAAAATATAACAACATAGACAACACATAATTCAGTTTTCGAATCAAAACAGGCGATAAATTTTGAGATCTAAAAAGTAAAACGAAACAGGATTCTTTAGTTGCACAAGTATGCATATATAACCACATTTATCTTACTGGAAGTTAACATGAGATAATGTCATTGTGCTATTGGCATCAAATACAATGGTGCCTTTGACAGTAGGCTCACTTCTCCATGTCCTGAATAGACAGGAAACAAGAGTAAACGTCCGCATGTTAGTGAGAAATAAGAAGAAGAATATTTAGTGCACTGCATCTCACTTATCTTCAATTTTCGCAACTGTTGGATTCAAGATCACTCATCTCTCATTCCATTTCCTCAACTATTCTTCAGTTTCTGTTTCAGAGTTAAATAGATTAAAATTTTTATGGAATTTAGACCTAGTATCATTGTGCTTCATGGCCAACAGAAACCTCTAGTTGCATTTATTTCAATATAAAGCCAAAACCAGTTGAAACAAGAGCCAAACAGATTCTGCAGTATGTTTCGTCCTGCGTATTGAACTAAGTTTCATCAGTCAATTAGCATCGTGCTATTGAGTCCATGATGTATGTTTCATAAGACTCTCGAGAGTAGCAACAATCTTTTTCTATCAAATTGGTGGGAATGCTATCGCATCTCAATTGGTCCATGAATTAGGCCCATAGCAGGAAGCTATGCGGTGTTGGTACCAGATATCTGGTAGCTAAACTTTTCTCTTCTTTCAAGTTCCTTGACAAAGGAGTAAAATTTCATAAAATTTTCTGTCAATTCAGGTTCCTATGGGGATTACTTTTGACATCTAAAATGTTTTTAGCTCTCAGAATCCATTTAAGGACTAAGACAAGATATGACAAAATGAGAACCAATATCTTCTTCACAACAGGAACCCTTTTTGAAAAAGAATATGAATATATATATATATATATATATAAAATCATATCAAGGTCATTTAATGACATCAGTTAGAGTTACCCTGGCTGAAATATACAAGACAATATCCACCATATGCAGTTCCAATTCCCACAGTGAATAGGAGCAATTCTCTCTTGAGCTGCAACAAAAAAGGGGATAAATCGGATACAGAAAGTATGATACTGCGGTTACTATAGGTCAGTCCTTCAAGTAGCTTATTCATTAGGATCAACTTGTTAGAGTTGATGATTCTTTTATGGTAACGAATATGAAGTGACAGAAAAACTAATTCATAAAAAAGTTACTCTAGACAAGAAAGGTTAGACACTGCATTCTCCTTTCATCTTTCATCACATCCTCTCCTTTAGTAGATGCCCATCTTGAGATACTATCGGACATAATTTTAGGAACTTTTTGCTACAAGCATTAGCAATATACTAAGATAATAAGTCAAACCATCTGAGAAGCAGAATAATGTAAAATTAAAGGCACTAAACCCTGAAAACACACAAATAAACAAAAGAATGACCAGACATTGTTAATTTCAGTTTACACTTACAAAACTGTGACTACTCACAGTTCACCAAAACAAATTGTAACTAAATTCTAAGAAAATTTAATGCAAAAATTCAATGATATCCTAATGCAATTATAATCCTGAAGAACTCAGGATCATACAGCTTCATATTTGAGTAGGTTGAGCTTTCTCTTCCACTCACTATCATTTTGAAACTCCTGCGATTTCAAATAGATACTACTATCAGTTAACAAAAGAAGAAATGAGAAAATCAAGAAAAGAACAGGCATTTAATTGAATATTGACATGGAAATCAACCTATATATTTACCTTAATGATCATCATTGTCACTTTTTTCAACTGATGCCTATCAATGCAACCATTTTAACAGTCCAATTTACACTGATAAACTACAACAATAATCAACGTGCTATATTCTAGCAACCAATAAAAAAATTCAAAAATAAAACCTCCTTCGGTGATTGAACATTGTTCTCAATAACTTCTGCCACTACTGCATTATTATGAAAATTAATGGCTTCCCTCAGCTAAATTGTATCAGAAACTTTTGCCATAAAATCTCAGGCCAGTTCCCTTTAGTTTATAAAGGTCGTAACACATCATCTTCTACGATTTCACTCGCTTTTAAAGCATCAATATTTCAACTAACAAAGAAAGAAAAAAAAAAAGTGACAGCTCAAAATTGAAGGATCCAAGTACGTAGAGCTTTAGCAATATAGGAAACATCAACAATCACGAATGTTCATGCAAAGTCTACAACATAAATACATCTACAACAAACAAACCCAAAACAACAAAAGAAAAGAGATCAATCCTACCCAACCATGAAGAACCCAATTCATCTAGGCCAAACAAACCGATATAATCTAACAGCTACAAGAAAGAATCCCTAAAATCCATCCAACACCCCAAAAGGAAAGACTCAATTCTCAATTCTACCACACTATAGAAAGAAGAACCCAATTCAACTTAAGCAAAGCTATACCCTGATTAAGTAAAATTTTCCAAAAAAAAAACTCAGAAAGAACAAGAAAAAAGAAATGATTTTTACTGTTTTAGATCGCTTAAGCAGAGGATCCTGGAATAAATTTTGACTAGAGCCAGAAGCCAACTGATGCTTGATTCCTCGTATCTCCATTGCCCTAATTACAAATTTAATTCAAAATCAAGGAAATAGCAAAGAAGAGGAAAAAAAGAATTTTGAATCACAACTACTAAACATTCTTAAATGTTAATTTTATAGTTGAATTAAAGGCAAACATACACATAGGCACCTAATATATAAAGAAAAAGCTACTTCCCCTCATTGGAAGCCCTTCTTGTCCAAGTACTTAAAGGCACAATGAGAGGAGCAAGAAATTCAGGAGGGTTTGAGAAAGTGGCGGCAACACCACCGATTCATTCATCGTGTTAAGAAGAAGATGAAGAAAAATGGCTGCAGTTTAAAGCAGCAAAAGAGAGGTATTGAATGAGAAGGTTGACACCGAACAAAACATCACAATCATTGTACTGAAGAAATGAAAATTTAACACCAAATAGAACTCTAAAATACAAAATTGGCCAGAGGGAATTTGGAGGAGGTTTTCTTCTTATGAAAACACCGACTTCAAGGAAAGAAAGAAAGATGCCACCGACTGATGGAGTCCGGCGTTCTGAACCACTAGCTCAGAATGTACTGTTTCTATCAATAGTAAAGAGCCCTGAGACATGAAATATCTTTAGTAGTATGCTTCTTTCCCATTCTCCCTTGGAAGTGATATATGTTGTAAGTTTATACTCAAAAGCTTAGAGAATAAAGGAAAGTCTCCGATTAATTAAGCACAAAAAGCATTATCCATAATGCAAAAACTTTGATCCAGGACATGAAGATTTGCGACAATAGTCCAAAGGAAGTAAGATTTACCTTTCCTAAAGGGTCACATCCATAGCATTTGTTATCTCAAAGAGGGCAGAAGAGATCAATTGCAAAGAATCAGCTACGATAGGCCAATAGAAAGGTGCTTATACTTTTCTCATGATAAAAAACTGAAAGAATTGCTCTATTGAAATTATTGGATGGCCCATATTGCTTAGTGCCAATGTTTAGAGCTTTTCGATTACTTTGAAAAATGGCTTCCTCATCAATGGGATGGCCTCATATTAGCTGATCAAATACTATATGCAAATCAAGGTCACAGTGTGTTGAAGATACATTGAAGCACTAAAAGGAACCATATGGAGCAATCTAATTATTTCGAGAAATACATGTAAAATATCTAATCATCACTTATATATATACAATCCTGCTGCAGCACGCTCCACTGCATCTCTTAAGCGACACGGTCATCAACTCCGCAATGGAAGGGGTCGATTCACTGTTTTGCACTAAAACAAAACGGCGTAGTTTTGAGTGAAATTGAAGCTCCTCAAAATGATGTTGTTTTTCATTCTTCAACTCACAAATGAGCAGAGCTCACGAAATTCTCTCTGAAATCATGATTGTGTTCCTCAAAACCATTTCGCAGCATTGCAGAAGAGTATTGACGACAAATCCACCAGACTACAGGCCAGAAAAAGTCATTTCCTTCACTTGTGATCAATCCTAAAAGTTACAAAAATTTGATGCGGCTTCTCCTAGGTTCAAAGCTGAAGTTTCCTATTGTTTTAGGGTTTGAAGTGCGGGTAATCGAAAGGCTTCAATTTCGCAGCGCCAACAGTTGAAGGCTTCGGTTTGTTTTGCCAGTGAAGAACATAAGAACGACGGCAGCCTTGAAATCCCCTTTCACGCCGGCGGTGTTTTGCTGGTAATTATTGTGTGCTTTTCTTCTTTTTTTGGTTTAAACTAATGGCTCTGTAACTACATCTTTTATTACTACATAGATCCCCTTTTTCTCAAAAATGAAAACAAATCAAACATTATGAAAAACAAAATTTACCTCCCTGTTTACTATAATGTTAGGAAATGACTGCTAAGATAACTTTTAAGATCTCAATTTATATCACTTAAACACAAAAAACCTTCTGCAAAAGTAACACAAAGACAGACTCGACCACATTACCTCGGTTTCTTCATCTTCATGTTGAGCTGCATCCGGGTGACTTATCATCCAAATCTATTTTAGGATAATTGTGTGACATATATAATATATGGATTAATAACATATAAAGTACTTATAATTTGAAATTGAAGTTTAGCATAAAATTAAGACCAAAGGCAACTAGAAAGTCTAACATGAGAGAACTGAAGCAAATTTCCCTATTCTCACCACAAGCATATAGGACACAATAAGAATTTTCTTTACTTCATCATTGTTTTGTTTCAAGCATTTTTTTGGGTTCTTCTGTCTGTTCCAGCATGGCATAGAATCCCAAAAAGAATTTTTTTCCTAATTACTAATATAACTCTGCTAATAGAGAGCTAGTATTATTATAATAAACACCTAACTTCTGACTGAAAATTCCAAACTTTATTATACAATGTCACATATTTTCCATTTTTACCCTAAATCATCTTATGCAGTGAAATCAGTGCTACCAATTTGAATGTGAGAAGCAAGTGCTTAACAAGAACAAAGGAAAGGTGTCGATTAAAATGTGCAGCCAAGGCATATGCATGTTGTTTCCAATAGAGAAAATGATAAACAAAGTGGGAACAAGTGAGGCCATATTTAGTATGCATATGCTAGCAAAATGTGTAGAGTATGAGTCACAGTCAGTACAAATTTTGCAAGTTAGTAAAGTTTCTCCGGGGCATTTCTATGTTCGAGGCTTAACAAATTTCTTTTGAGAGTATAGAAGTCTGTATGATGTAGAGCTGTTTCTTAATCTTCTCTAGTTACTAATGGTGATAAGAAAAGAATCTGTATGTGGAACTAAGTTCAAAAGAAGATAAGTCCATCATTGCTATAATTTCCCAAATATTCAACCATACATGGATTTGTGGTTTAAGTTTTTGGTTATGAAAATCTTTATCTCTGTCTTCTCTGCTCTACATTAAAACCCATTTGGTTCAACTTTTCCTGTAACAAGTTGCAAGAATAATGGCAGCATTTTCCTGAATAAGTATCCGCACTCTGAGACAGAGTGTTTGATAATACTAATTCAGTATCCATAGCCTTGTTGAATAAGTGAAAGCATGTTCGTTATTCTGTTAAGTTGTGATTGCCCGGCCTATTATTGGCTTAAGATATTAAACTTTGCTGTTTGTTTTTTCAATGCTATTCTTGTTAGTTCGTCTTTACTGATTTGCAAAATCTGTACTAACTGTGATTCATACTCTGCACATCTTGCTAGCATATACATACTAACAGGAATACTTCTGTGTGCTATATAGCATACAAATTCGTGTGCTACTGATAGAAAAAGTAACGGCAATCTTTGCAGCGTTGGTTTTTTCAATCTGTAAAGAGAAAGTCAAGGCACTATGAGATATACAGATTTTCAAGCCTTCATCTGCCGACGTTGCGAAATTGAAGCCTTTCGATTATCCACACTTCAAACCCTAGAACAATAGGAAACTTCAGCTTAGGAGAAACCGCATCAAATTCTGTAACTTCTGGGCTAGACCACAAGTGAAGGAAATGGCTTTTTCCAGCCTGTTGTCCGGTGGATTTGTCGTTAGCACTCTTCTGCAACGCCGCAAAATGGTTTTGAGGAACATAATCGAGAGAATTTCATGAAATCGAGAGAATTTCATGAGCTCTGCTCATTTCTAAGTTGAAGAATGAAAAACGACGTCATTTTGAGGAACTTCAATTTCGCTCTAAACATACCCAAAATTACTTGCACCAATAATATTATAATAGCATGTGGTGAATTTCATTAACAAAACCAAGGTGTAATTCCAGGAGTCATTTTAAAGTTTATACCTTTAATACATATCAACAGACACAGAAAATCTGAATTGATGAAATCATAATCAGGGTTCATTCAGAAAAGCAACCATTAACTCTTTTTTCAGAAAATTTAAATCATAATTTGTTTATCATAGCCAATACAAATTCTAAAATCAGCAAAAAGAAATGTTCACCTGTTGTGCAATCAACATGCAGCGGATGGAAAAGAATCGGCAATTTGCATCATCAGCCATACACCAGCTCTCGCCCGAAAGACAAGACCATGTTTTTCACCTGCAATTGTTGCATATCTGAAATTTTGAAGGCAAAAAACGTAAATTGAAGACAACAAAACATCAGAAATGGGGAGACCCCTGAGTCTGCTTGAGTGGACATTGCTCTGAATGGGCATTTGAGTAAGATTGGAAATCTAGGGAAACTGGCTTATCATTTTACAGTTGGCACGCAAAGAAGAAAAATGAATAACAAGAAGGGGAAAAAAAAAGGTAAGAGCAACATTATAGAACCATACCAGCATTGCCTCCAGCTACCTTGCTGCCACCTCCAGTGCCACTATCGCCATCCTCACCACCACCTTTACTGCTACCTCTGCCACTACTGCACCCATCTATCACGACACAGAGGCTCCCAAACAGAGTCACACCAGCAGACCTTTCGCCGGATCCAAGAGCAGCTGGCTTGTGAGCACACGTCGCTACAGCCTGTGAATTGATTCAAAAGGCACAATGAATCCAGTTTGCCACTGGCACTGCAAATAGAGGAAGAAAATATCTATACGGATAAATCACTCGCTGCTTGGTATATTGAGCTGTAGTAACTGGTTGAAAAATTTTAAATAAACTTCTAGAAGTTAATAGGTAGATGACAGCTCACATTCTACCTGCCGAGAATTCAACTCCCTCACATTCAAGAAGTGAAAAAATCATACATGAAATCAACAAGGAAGATAAAGTGAAAAATATCTATAGATACTTGAATATCCAAGTGCTGCTATAATCTTTGAAGAATTATGGTTAGATAAAAGAATTCATTACACTGCCTTTTGAAATACTCAAAATATTTGAAAAACAAAACCGACAAATCTAACCCATCAACTCATTTCTTGTTTCCTCATTGTACTGAACATTCGTAAAAAGCATATACAGATGAAATCAAAATAAAACTGCAAAGATGAGTAGAGCTTGCTTCATGCTCACAAATTCTCTATACCCAAATGAAAAAAGAACAATTTCAAGAAACTAAGATAATCCAATCCATTCCAAAAGTCAGATTATAAGGAAAGGATAAAAAAACCCAGGTTTTTAAAAGCAACACTAACCAAGAGATTGGTGGAATTTCAAGCAATCGGTTCCAGAGCAGGCTACCACATCGCATCAGTTTTCTCATGCGATTGAGATGAGAAGGCGCACCAAATAGACGAAAAAGAAAAAAATGTAAAAAAGCATGACAAGGGCTGAAAATTTAACACCGGATCACCTATGGAATTGGAATGAGCCGTAATCAAGAGGTAGAAGCAAGCCCTAATTCCGTTGTATTTTCTTTCATCAATGGAATCACCGCCACCGCTCGCCTCTCTCAGAAATCGAATTACTTTTCTCTGTTTATCCTTTAATTTTTTGTGTTTGCTGAAATTTTGTTTTGTTGTTTGATATTTTGTGTGTAGTGATGGAGAGAAGTGGCACAGGAAGACAGTGTTTCCTGGGAGCACTTCATCGTATATGGAAGCGGAAGTTTAGGAAATTGCACCGCCAGTAAATATGAGTTAGAAGTCCAAGTCAAAATCGCAGTTGGAGTCCCCTTCAAATTTCAGTCCATTTAACAACAGTAACCGGTGACGGCGCAATTGAACCACGAGAAACTGTGAATTTGGGGCGTAAAAACGAAAACAAATTGATTCAGCAGAAAGCGAAGCCGTCGTGGGATTGAGATGAGAAGGCCAGCAAAGAACTAAAATTGAAGAAACATGAAGAAAGTAAGATAATTCTCCATAACCTTGAGCAATTTAAGCAACGACCAAAAAAAAATATCTATCTAGGAACAAGTGATGAAATGGAACCTGAGGAACGAGGAAACCCAAATCTTATTCCTTTGAACCCAAAAAAGCTTGAGATTTTTCGTCATATTGAAGAAGATGGCTAAATGAGATGAGAAGGTCGACACCGATAACGAAGAAGGAAGCAGAGCAATCATTTTTTTTTTCTTGAGAAAGAGAAAGCAATCTCTTTAACCCTAAGCTTTTGTTCGTTCAGATGAAGATGTCCGCACCGAATTCAGAAAAATCTTATTCGTGTCCAAGAATGAGAGATTGGTATTTGGTAAAATTAAGTATCCAAAGAAACAACAATTTCTTCCTACCTGGAACGTAGTTTTGGTATGTTTCTCACTGAACTGGGTTGAGTGTTAACACATACACATATTCATATTCCATATTTAAAAAAAAAAAAAAAATCGTTTTCTATGGTTTCAAGCGTAAATGGTGAATAATATACAAATAAAGCTTTTCCTCAAAAATTGAAAAGAGAAGATCAAATCAAATATATTAAGCTTCTTCTGGATTCTTTTCTCCTCCTCCTCCTGATTGTGCTTGAATGCGGCTCCTCAGTTCTTCAAAAGCATTCATGCTTTCCGAGTCAAATCCTCCAGCGAACTGAAACACAGTAATTATTACATGAGAATGCTATAATTATTATGTCAAGATCAAGAAGACGCATTATTGATTCCATGGATAAGTTGGGATTTTTTCACCTGATGAACACGGAATGCGAAACGGACACCTTGTAACACCAAAAACTCTCTGTTAGGTTCTTTCTCAGGTCCACTCAATCCATCAAGCTCTGATGCAACACGTTTCATGTACTTCCTTGCTAGTTGAACTGATGAGAGCTTGATCTGCAGTATGACACATACGGAGAAGATCAGCAGAAGACTAGCTAAAATTTACGGATCATTTTTAGTGGAAAGTGTTTGTCTTTTGGTATATTATGATAAAGTGTTGAGAGTCATAAAGTAAAAACTGGAAAAAAAAAAAAAAAGAAACAAGAAGAGGAAAGCATTATTAAACTATGATCTTTTCAAGGTGCAATTAGCCGTACAACAATCTGCATTCTGAAAATCTTTGGATAGAAAGAAGAGGCATGCCTTGCCAATTAATCCAGAATCAAGCAACCAATCAACTGGAATTCCAAATTCTTTATACCGAGAAATAGCCATGTCACGTGTCCTTAACAGTGCATAAACACACTGTTCCACTCTGCAATAAGAAAGATGCAGCAAAGATAAATTACTGGCAAAGAGAGAAAGGAATTTAGAACATTTATAACCATTCGGGTCAAATCAACTAGGTGGATGATAGTCAATAGAACAAGTTCAGCTGGAAGTTCACAGAATGTGGAGCAGATTTGCTTCTTCCAAATGCTCTCAATTTTTGGATGATGAGTTACCAACAAAAGCGTAGTTACAGGGAAAACTTACTTCTCAAGCAATTTGTACATCTTCTTCAAAGCACTTTCACAGGGGAGAGTAGGATCATCAACAAATGAGGTCACTTGCTTCTCCAGCTTCACTATGTCTTGATATTCAAATGCTGCTTCTCTCAGTGCATCTGCTTTTCCTTCTGGCCAGTCAAAGTGCTTCAGAACTGCTCGTTCATCAACCTTTTATGATACAAAAAAGACAAGTTAAAATCATTCACAAGGAGGCCGGGAGGGAGGACTTTTTTAGCAGGTGATTTCTACACTAAAGCTATCAGATGATATGGTTCTAATTTCCAGTATTAAAAATATGTTTGTATTCTTCTGATTTATAGCTCATAAATGAAGGAAAAAGAATTAACAAAATGGTAAACCCTCTTATCAGTATTCAAGTTTCATTTGTAGGTTCATCGGCCCCTCACTCAGCATGTCTTTCTTTGGACACACAAGCATAATTTACTATTGCTTAACAACTAAGTTCGAAATTTGAATGAAGAATATTTACCAAGAAGGATAGTTCCTCATCTAGCCAATTCACGAACACCACCAAATCTTCTATCTTGGTGAAGGAGGCTGCTCGGACTTCAGTTGCCAATGACTGAACAAAATCACCTTGAGTTTCCACATCAGCTTTCACCTGAGTTTGCAAGAATATTCAGTGTCAAAATTGGTATCCATCCAGTAGACAATTAAACTGTCAACGAAGATAAACATTTTACATACAGCTAGAAGGAATGATGATCTGTTTTCAATTTCCCCAATCATGTTGCTTCTTGCATCTGATACATTTGATGTTGAAGAAATCAATACGGAAGAATCTTTCTTTGCCTCACGTTTCATCAGGGATTGGTAAAATTCAACGAGTTCTGGAGCTCTATGGACTTTATCACCACTTCCTGATGCTCTAGATAATGATCCTGGTGGAGGAGGTGGTCCACCAGGGGGAGGTGGTGGTGGTCGTGGGGCACCTGGTGGTGGAGGTGGAGTACCAGGTATTTTGCTTAAAGCATTTGTATCTGAGCCAGGTGAAGCACCTGCTAATGGTTTAGGTGGTGGCCTGGGGACTCTTGGAGGCCTCTTTTCAATGTGAGCCAGTTTCATTTTGCTGATTATTTGAGACTCAGCCTTGCCATCATCAGTAACAGTCTGATCATTTGGATCCGTAGAAACAACTGGTTTCTCTTTTATCTGAGTAAGTTTTGGTGGCAAAGCTACTGATTTACTTCTCTCTATCTTGAAACTAGAAGTGTCACCAAACTTTGCTGCTCTTGCTTGATCAGCTTTCTCCTTAATGTATTTCTCTCTTTCGAGGGCCAGCTTATGCCTATCCTTGTAAGCAGGATACTTTTCATCAAGAACACCTTCAACTGATTTAGACATTAAATGAAATGAGTCTGCAACAGAGTTAAGGGGTTGCAAAGGTTTTGGAGTTTCAGGGGAATCAGGCACTTCCTGCTCAGCTGTCCCAAAACTAGTGATGGCAACACCATCACCAGCATTCCTCATCATCAATGCTTCAAGAGGTCCTCTAGGTCTATGACTCATACTGATCCTGCTTGGAGATCCTCCCCCAAGAGATCTTGCTGGTGAAGAAAGAGTACTTGAATCATCTTTACTTCTACCCCACTTCCTCAGCTTTTGGACTAGGCTAGGCTTTTTACTGAAATTACTGTACCGACTGGTTGAACTATCAATGGAAGTATTATCAAAATCCTCACTTCCAGGGGATGAAGGATGGGAAAAGTTGCTTTCAATGTCTGTATCTCCTTGTCCACGTTCTGATCCTGCATATTCAAGCATCAGTTGTTTGGCCTTCTCTTGGGATTTGGGGCTTAAACTCTTACTGAGATCACGGGCTGATGTCTTTCCAGCAGGCGTTTGATAGTTCCGAAGCTCAAATCTTAAACATGCATTGACCCAACGAAGATACACTAGTTCTTCCACTTCACTGAACCTATTCATCTGAAGTCCTTCTACTTGTTTTAGAAGGTCCTCATTTGTGTGCCTCAAATTATTGACTTCGTCTCTTGCACTTGCCACCATTTCATTCTGCAGAAGCATAAAAGCACATGTCATGGAAATCATTTTCAAGAAATAACCAACCCAAACCAGAAGCATTGGTTTGGTAAATTGAAGTTTAATACCTTCAAGTTTCTATCTCAATACAGATGCGTTAAATATGAAAAAGAATGAAATAGACTATCCAACCAATACATCCTGGACATCCATGAATAGTCTCTAACTCCATAACAACTCCATAATATACTTACAAGGAATTTGACATTTAGGAGAAAACAAAGAAATATGAAGACGAAATAGGCACACGAGAAGTAGAAAAAATAGCTGTGGTTAAATAGAGTTCGAAAATGGACAATGAGATAATAGTTACTAAATATGTATGTCTACAATCAAAAAATTTTTGAGTTTTGAACAATTCTGGTTGTAGCAAGAGAATATTTTTTCAGTGGGAGCAAATATCTACTTGTATTTGATAAAAGCCAAGAAAATCTCGTAGTCTTCCTCAAGTGAGATGTCAAATAAATAATCTCTCTACAGAAAGAGTGAGAACAAATTAAACTACCAAGAATTTTAATTTCTCCAAATACCTCAGTCATGTTAGAGAGTGACACTATTTTGGCATCAGCAGCATCAAGTTTAACAATCAACTCTCTCTTTTCATGCTGAAGTTCTTTATTCTTCCTCTTTAGCTCCATAACCTCCACTTCCAACTCCTTTAGAGCTTTGAGCTTCTTCTCAACATCACAATCTTTTCTGAAGGCTTCCTCTTCTTTTGCCTGAAGTCCACTGACCTGTTGCTTGAGCAACAACAGCTGACCCTTTGTCTGGTTTGCCTCAAGTTGAATTTGCCTTTGGAGTTCCTTGATTTTATTTCTCGCTAACTCCAGCTCTTTCCTTGCAGATGCTCCCTGCAAGACCTCCTCTTGAAGTTTTTTCCTTTCAGCCTGCAATGAATTTATTGTAATTTTCAGCATGTCAATTTCTACTGTCTTGATCTTGAGCTGCCTTAGGAGTTCTGAAATATTTGATTCCTGCTCTTTTAAGCCATAATACTCTAGCAATTCGCCTTCAAGCTTCACTTCCCTCTCCTCCAGCTCTCTCACTAGGTTGCGTAGGCGCTCAAGCTCACTGGCATTGTTTTCCATCTCACTCTCATATGTTCTATCTCTCTGCGCCTTGGAGCTGGTTGTCATTTCATATTTGTCCTTAGGTAATGGAAAATCAATCTCTCCTGATAAAAGACTTTCAAATTCAGGCAAAATCTCATCCTCAATATCTGATGTATGACTTGGAGCAGGATTTATAACACCACTAATTAATTTAACTTCTTCTTTTTCTTCTTCCTCGTCGTCCTGCAATGCATGAAAGGTAAGCAGCTCACTCAAAATTATGTTCTCGAGGTAACAAGAAGAACGATTCAAAATTTTATTTCAAAAAACAACTATCAGAGATATGTGAACAGGTTCCAAGTTTCAGTGATACTTACAACCACCGCTCTGAGACCATAATTCTCTTCATCCCCGTCTTCCTTCCAAGGTTGTTCTGAAGAGGCTTCGCCATTTTCTTGTTTCCAGATTGAATATATAAGTAAGTCACTCCAAGCAAGATTATCTTTTTAACATTCGAAAGATGGAAACTAAAAAATTTAAAACTTCATTACCCCAACCAAAGAAAGAAAGGAAAAAGGGATTATTAGTTCAGAACTTTGTCTAAAGTAGGAATATTGTTTCCTCTTGTGAAGAATTTAGCACTAGTGATAATCAAATTTAGTATAATTACCTGAAGTCTTGGTTACAGAAGTAGGGGGCCTTGAGGTTTTGACATTTATCTGCTTGACTGTATATGCTGCAATAGAAGCAGCAACCAAGAAGCCTAACCTAACAATCATGTAGGTATTGTTGAAGGAGAAAACTGAATCTTCCACTCATCTACAAATAAAGCCCAATTGTCCAGCAGCTTATTACCCAGTCCTTCCTCCACCCATACTTCATCCGGACCATCGCTCCAGTTACTAGACGAGCAATCCAGAATTCCGAATTACCCTAGCTGGCTCCCTGGCAATATACTGTTGTAATTCCTCAAGAAAACAAGATTCGGACGCTATTTTAATGTTGCAGGCATGAGCCTTTTATAGCATTATCCAAGAATAGAATCTTAGCATCTGCAGCATTATCATCTTACCAGGTATATAGACCATTCATGGAAAGAAAAAACTGCTTGGAAAACCTCAACAAAACTGTCATGCTTAGAGCTACAGGAACCACTAATATCCAGTGGTTATTCTTTTTCCAGATGGATTGAAATTTTATAAATGGAGAGGTCTATCTTGGCAACATACTTGTCAAAAGAACAAACCGACTGACAAGGACTCCCGAAACAGTAATTTTTTGTCACAAAATTTAATGCTGCTAAGGTTATTTCCCACCATCCTGCTACTCATAGGCTGCCTAATTCTGATAGTTACTATGATTGCAAAAATGGAGGTCGGGAGAATTTGTCTTGCCTGTAGTTCCATGTAATAAACAATTCTTTAGTCGAATTTTTATCTCTCTAATTGGTCGGCCTTAAGTCCACTCAAGTCCCTTTAGTCAAAAATGCCCACACACACAAATCCACTTCAACCAGTCATATTTAACTGGAATTTTGTGTTATTATGCAAGGGCCCGCAAAGTAAGTCTTAGATTATCTTTAAATTTTGTTTTCGTTTTTTATATAGGGACTAATAACAAGTATGATGCATCAAAATAGGTCCATTTCAAGGAACATTTATAAACAAGCATGGCTCTTTTTGTCTTGTCACAAGATCAGTGCTTTAACATTTAGATATCTTTGCTCGTGGATTGAAGCATATGGCTGATATTATCCAAGAGAAAACGGATTATTCCTAACTTTTATCTGCCTATTGGGACCTTCTTGCCCTCCTGCTGTCTTTTTTGGCTCATCTTATCTTATAGGCGTGGCTGCTATCTTTTCTAACTTTTTACAGTTTATTGTTTCATCATATATGAATATGACCATTGGAACCTCTAAACTACAGTTTTCCTTGAGGCAACAAATCTACCGTTCTACATGCATCAGGAACAAGGTCTTGACTAATACTTATGAAAGCTTTGCATAAAATGAAAAATCAATTGAATTTAGTAATTCACACACAAAAAAATAATGTCCCAAATAATTGAAAATAAACGCAGACATCGATTACCATATAAGCCAAAGTATTATCCCACCCGCAAGAGGCCCTAGAAATGCAAACTTAAACGTTTGTTAAGAAACAATTACTTCATCAAATTCAGGGTTTTGATATGACTAGACATGTGGATAGTGGACCACTTTGAATGCCAAAATAACACAACTTTACTAATTTATCTGTTGCATTGGCCAGTTTGCATAATAATCCATCCATGAACAGAAAATAAGGAAGAAATTTTTCCCTTCAAGACCAGCAATAGCAAACAATAGTAAAACACACAATGTGCAGAACAATCAAAGCGGGTGCCTTTCCTCATAAAGAAATAGCACCAATCAGATGCAAAAAGAATGAAAGAAAAAGCAAACGATGTGTTTGCCCGAACGAAGAAATTACTTTGAATATTCTTGGTGAATTTTACACTTCCTAGTCAAGAAATCAAGCAAAACAAACTCAACCCAGGAAATAAGAACGGAAATAACAGTGAATTTCTGCAATGGGTGTGCGAAGCAAAAAAAGGGAGGGAGGGAAATACGCTACCTTTATGTGAATAAGAAGGTGAAATGGTGACTTGGGTCGCAGTACGTGAAATCTGGATTAGCTTTACCAGAGTCAGTAATTAAGAATTGGGTTTTTCCTTTAGGATAACTTGTGTTGCTGATTAGTGTCAAGAAACCTGAATCTGGCGCCAACGAAATTTTTCGCGGGAAGAATTTGTTGTTAGTTAAATGAGGGATATCTCTAGAAGAAAAACACATGAAACGAAAATAATCTCTGTATTCTCCAAGATTCTATCATTCTTGATAGCCAAAAAAGCTTCAATTTTAAGATCTTGTTATTCTTCTATGTTCTTCGCTACTTTGCTTAAATTCCTGCCAGCAAAATGAAAAAAATGAAAGTCTTTCCTAGATATGATTCTCCTTTTTCTTTCCTTTCTTTGCCATGTCAAGTCAAATCAATGACCCAATCGAGCCCCAAAAGTATTCTTTCCTTCCCCCCTTTTTTGTGTACTGGAGCGGTATTCCTCACTAGTCTAACATTGAATGATATTTCCACCCATTGCATGATTCGTTTCCTGTTCAATAACAAGATGAAAACTCGATGGATCATACCCATGTAAATGCATGATCGTGAAACAAACTTACTTTTACAGCTCCCGGAGTTGGGCATGAGAAATGTTACAACGTCATATTAATAGTAGGTTGGAAAATTTAATGGTGACAAGGGTATGGCCACCAAGCAGGGTGTCCTTATCTAAGGGCCTGGCAGAGGCCATGAATAAAGCAGTTTCAGAAAGAAAAAGGAAAATGGCCAGCTTCTAAAAAGCAGCTAGCTTCATGACTGTTTGTACCATTTCCACCTTTGTTCAACTTCCGCAAGAACCTTGGCCCGAGCTTGACTTTTCCGGGCTTCATCCTCAACCCAGGATCTGAAATGCAATTTCCAAAAAGCAACAATCAATGCTCAAGCCCAACCCGTAAACCAGTTAAGATGTCTGAATTCTAGTCTCAGGTAGTAGGATATATATGACAAAACCTGAAAATCAAAGTAAAATAACATCTAGCAGTTCAATATTTTTCACCTGAGTATTTGGAGAGCTTCTATCTCAGCTTCCAGTATTGACTTTGCATCAAGTAATCCTTCATACTTGACCAGCAAATCGGAAAGTAGAGCATCTATATTGCTGCGTTCATCTATATACTTAGCCCTCTCTGTTTTAAGTCGTTCAGACATTTCATTGACTTCTTCCTTCAAACTAGAAAGCAGTTGCTTCTGACAATCCAAAGCTGCCCTTCGCTTTAAAATCTCAGCCTGAACATTTTCTTCAATAATTCTCTCCTTTTCAAGATCATTAACAGCTGCAAAATAAGCTTCCTCAATCCCCAGACCCCGATTTCTTTCTCCTTCCATCTTTCTGTCCCAAAATTGTTGAATGTCTCCTTTCTCAAGAAGCTCAGATCTTATTTCTTGCATTGCCGTTTCTTGGGAAGAATTTTCAGCTTCAATTCTTGATAATTCTGCACTTACAAGTTTTGTCATTCTTCCATTTGTGAGTGCTACAACAGCCTGTGCCTTAGTGGATGGTTTTCTTGGCTGAAATCGCTTGCTTTGTCCTGCATGAGAAATTAAACTTGAGGATATCCATTGTCTCAATAATGTATCATGGTTGAGCAAGGTTTTTTTTCCTTTCTTTTTTGAATTTACTTTTCTACAATGTTTGAATAGATTGGTTCAAGATTATGTTTACTGGGAATTCAGTTAAACCAAAGGCAGATAATTTATAGTGTAACCTAATGTAGATGCAGCTTTTTGTCACTGTGTTATTCACATGCCTTAGCATAGTCATATCTGTTTACATGTTTGGAGCAGCGTGTTCAGCACACACAGCACCCCTTCACAAAACGAGAGAGAGAGAGATACCAAAAGTTCTTCTAAGGATGCTCAATTCATCTGCCTGAAGGTCCATAAAAAGGTACACTCTTGCGGCTGAACTGATCTCCCTTGCATCAAGAACACCAATGTTCCCCCTTGATATCTGAACTGTAAATAAAGTCAGATATAATTTGAGAGAAAAGCACAAGGGATCAGTTTCATTGATGCTAGAAATGCTATACACAAAAAGGGGAGGCTATAAGGTAAGAAATTGTAAGATTCTTCTACCTTTTCATCAACCCCAGGCAGGACCTCATACTCCAGCTTAGCTTTCCAACTAATAAGATCCTCGCGAGATATAAAACTGATAACAAGTGACATTTTCCTTCAGTTGCAATCAAAAGTTTCTAAGCATAAAGGATACAAGAAACAACAGAGATGACAACCTTTCAGGAAAAAAGTTTAACCCTTCTCCGCCTTCATCAAAGTTCCCACTAGAGAGATTGCTGGGGACAATACCAGCCTCAGCCAGGGCTGAAAGATCAATTTCAAACAGAACATCATACAGTTACTCCAAAACAAGCTGCAGAGAAAAGATCACAAACAAAAACCAGGATCAAACCTTACATTGAATATACACAAAGTCAGGGTCTTCAATGCTCACATCATCAAAGGCAATGACTTCAGAGCCAGAAAGTGCTGCTGATGGAACTATCCGATGCTTCCTACTCCTGGAGTGATAGGCAAATTATGTTCGAAAGATATGAAAAAAACAAAGATTTGACAAGCAAAATATTGTATGACACTACCTTTCCAGTCGTGAATTTGCCTTAACCAACCACCTAGCATATTCTCTCCTTGTACATAATTCATCTGCTTTAACATCATCTTCAATAATCTGTATATCTTAATGACAATTCGATAAGACCATGCTCAAAGCTGGACATTGAATCTCCGAAAATGTTATATGTCTAATAAAGATATAAAAAAGATTTTAAAAAAAGAAGTGGTTCAATTTTCAGCTAAGAGGAACATGTGCATCAAGAAGACTAGTTTCCAACTCCACACGGACAATCCCTTTTCTCTTTTGAATAGATAAAGCACACATGGAGAACTACATTGCCGCTTTTATCCAGGTTACCAGTAAAATCTCTGACATGACAAAGCTCCGTCGGTGCACAGGGAAATTAACCAGGTGCCATTGGTGAGAGAAGAAAACTTGAAAAATTGCAATGACTTGTGCAATAAAACCCTCAAACCAGCAATCAAGAAAAGATAGCTAAAGAGATCTGGTCATGATAATTTCTCACTTAAACCAGATTGGTGAACTACAGTAGCCATCAATAAAGTTACTGTAGATTTCTATGGTCCTAAGGAGGAAAAAAAAAAGGGACACAGATTTAAAAAGATCAACTTTATACCAATCAAAGTCATCTTATTAATGACAATTCGAGAGCTAACTTTATCAACATTCCAGAAATGCTAAGGGTTGAAACAGGACATAGTTGTCTTGTGATACAAAAATACACAGGAAGGTTGAGGCCAATACGATGGAAATTACTAGGCTATAAACACAATGGCCATCGGAAGTCAAAGGAAGATCTTTTACTAACACTACAGGCAAGAATCCACTTTGGCTTGACTACATGTCCTTAGTGGTTGTTGGAGTTTTTTTAGATTGTTTAAATGTAAAAATTAAGCCTATTAACAGTACACATGTGGCCTGTTAAAAGACACTTGTCACATACGAGGGAGCATGTTAGGAGTATTTGAAACTTCAGATTCTAGTCCACCCAAGCAGGTGCAATCTAATCTTGGCATTAGTGGCAATGCAATCCTTACAATATCAGCAGTTTATGTTATTCTTCATTAAAATTTAAATGACAAAGGTAAAACTTCTTTAATTTTATAAATGGGCTATGATGTTTTATGTTCATAAAGAGGATACTCTAAAGTACTCTGCTGTAAGTTAGTCAACTTCTGGTTAAGATTTCCAATCCTGTGACACATATAAACTCAGGGTACAAATTCTCAAGTTTCTTTTGGTCCTTTCAATGAAGCAATTTCATCATCCAAATCACTCTGACGATCCAAAAGGAGAGGTTTCTTGATTCGAATTTGTTCTCTCTGATAGCTTAACTTATTCTTCCCAGCAGTTCTCTTAATTCTGTCCTTATCTAATCCTTAGCAACATAAGCTTCAAGTTTATACCTTGAGTTCTTTTAAAACAGATAGAGCCTCCTGTTGAGTGGAATCCACAGCAGTTGTAACTGTAATACGCTGAAGCTGACTTCTGACGGATATATAAGGTTGGGTTTCTAAGAAGGAAAAAGTAAGAAGAATCAGAATCTTGAAGTAACAAGAATGTAATCAAACATCAAGTGGTGCAGGAAAATGACCCCAACACTGTGATTGGAAACCAAAATTACCCCTTCAAGAAAATATAAAAAGGCTCCAAGTTCCAATAACTTAATTTAACTTGAAAACATCAGACACCACTTACACATTAATAACAAGAGAATGGAATGTACATTATACATACTTCAATTGCACACAAGGAAACCAATTCTGACAAGTAATAGACCAAGCTTATATGAATTTGCTAAAAGGAATCAGAAAACCACAAAATCTGAAGTTAAAGTTGAAGTTCTACATTTACCTTTCTCAACCTTTTTGTCAGGTGCATCAGACCCGGAATTATGGATTCCTTCAGAAACCTCAGCATTTTCTTTGAAGGCATCAAGATCAACTGATTCACTTACAATACCTTCTTCTTTAGTTTTAGATGGGACAAAAACTCTTTGAACAGCATTAATCTGACTTCTAAACTGTAATGGGAAACCTGTACGAGGCAAATTTGATAAAATTATTCGTCACAATCCACAACAGGCTACCCAGGAACTGTTGTAGGGAGGAAGTATCATTCTTGGATAGC
Source organism: Parsonsia alboflavescens (assembly GCA_028571225.1). NCBI lineage: Eukaryota > Viridiplantae > Streptophyta > Magnoliopsida > Gentianales > Apocynaceae > Parsonsia > Parsonsia alboflavescens. The sequence goes on from JAOXNR010000013.1 coordinate 10,364,233, forward strand.
TAACCTTTCTTTGACAGTGAAGTGTATGCAATAACTCCAACTAAGGAAACCGAAGCCACAACACCAATCAACACCAATGTACTTCCTGCAAAAGCCAGCCTCAAAAACCATTACTATACTACATTTCCAAAAGAGAAAGACTCCAATAACATAATAAACTAGAATGCAACATTCAACAGAAAAAACAAATGAAACATCAACTTGACAATTATCTTCAATTCTTAATCAGAAATCAAAAGAAAATCGACGGAGGGACCTAATGCTGAAATTAAAAAAAATCCAAACTTTTACAGATTAAAAATGGAACCTTTCTTTTTTTTTTCCTCGATGACTGGAGATTCAAAAACTGCCCAGCCATTGAACTCATCAGGGGCATTTTGATCTGAAGAGAACCACGAAAATTGAAGATCTTTCTGGGCAATAGAAGCAGAAAGTGAAAAGGGTCTTGGTTTTTTGGGTCTAATTAAAATTGGATTTGAAGAAAATTTAAATTTTTGGTGACATAAAAATCGAATATTTGAGGGGAAGTAGATTGGAGGAGATGAAACTGAAGAAGCCATGCCTTCTTCAGAATTCCAAAAGAGGTTTGGTTTAGGGTTCAGAATTCCACCGTAAGACGAAACTGTAACATTTCAGTTTGCAACAGTGTCCGTCCGGGTTGCCGGTCGTGTCTCTGTCCGCCTGTACGCGATTTTCAAGCCAAACCGGAAATTAGCGGTGTTAAAGGGATAAATGCTCAGGAGCTAAAAAAACCAGTTAATAATTTTTTATTTTTAGGCTGCTAACCTTTTTTAATATTTATCTAAGGTTATCGCTCCTCGGGTTCGAAATTGAATATCCATATTTCTATTTTGAATTATTTAAAAATAAATATCTCATTTCTTAAATTAGTAAAAAGTTTCTTAAAAATTAATATCGTTAAGTATAAAATAAATTAAGTCAATTAATTTCTTAAAATTTATGCAAATCAAAATGGATATTCAATTTTGGATGAAAGGAGTATTATACTAATAAATTTGCTAAATAATGGATCCATCTGGACAGTGATTCAATTTTTAAAAATTAAAAAATATTTTTATTTTAAGCTTTTGAAAAGTATTAAAAAATTAAAAGAGCATTTGGACAAGTTGTTGTCCTAAAAATTTTCAATGCTTGTAAGGTCATTAATGCAGTTATTATTATATATAAAATTATGAAATTATCCTTCCTTCACAAAATTATTTACCAATTAAACAATCCAATTTAACCCTAACAACTAATTTGGGAGAAAGGGTTTGAGAGAAGAGAAAGGATTTGAAGAGATAAAGGAGATATGAACTTCGTTTCGGAGTTTTTACCAGGAAGGGGAGAGATGGAGAGAAGAGAGGAGATGCTGAATCAACCGGAGGAGGGATTTGCAATCCGTCCGGATGTGGGAAGAAAGTGACAAATTGCAGATGGAACCAAGTTTAAATTTGAGAAAATTTCTAAAATATCCTTGAATCATTTCTTTTTATTTTTCTATCAAATTTATACAAGGTTATTTTTGTAAAATCATCTCTAAATAATTAATCACTAATTGCTTTCCAAACTCCTAAACAAAAATAATCCATTTCTCTGCTCTTCACTTTTCTCCTAAAACTTTTAAACAACTTTAGATACAATTTCTCTTCTTTTCTTTTTTCAAAAAACAATTGAGTCAGAAAGTGGGTTGAATTAATGGGTTTTAAGACAATTTTGATTTTTTAAAAGTTGAGAAGGGTTTGTCCAAATGGACCCAATACATTTGTTTAAACCACCATTTATGAAATTCTTAAAAGTAAAAATAAAAAATTTATATTTATAAAATAACTTATATTATAAATTAAAGTTTGAAAATCAAAATGACCTTTTTTTTAAAAAAAAAAAAATTTATTTAGTTAGAATTTCTTGCAAGTTTATGGTCATTTTTTGTTTTCTTCCATTGAGCATTTGATCCATTTAAAGATTTGATTATTTCTCTTGCTTTTTTTGCAAGATCAGTCAATCTGACTGCCACATCATCAATTGAGAGAGCATATTTTTCTTGATTGATGATAACCTTTTAAAAAGACGAGGTGGATATTATACAGATATCTACGGAATGGCAATGTAAATGAGCTTTTTTTGAGTTGATCGAGTCAAGCTTGAACTAGCTCGACTCGAGCCAATTTTGAATCGAGCTACAATTGAGTTTGAACCCTTCCACTAGACTCGAAGTTCGCGAGATAGAATTTAATATTTATATAATTTTATTTAAATTATAAATAATTATATAGATTTTTTTAATAATAAATATATTTTTAAAATAATCACTTTTAAATATGTATTTTTTTAAAAAAAAATATATTAAAAATAATTTAATTTTTTTTATAAAAAAATTTTTTGAGTCGAGCTCCAAAATTTTAGCTTGTTGAGCTCGAGCTTGATCTTTTTTCTCAAGCTCGGCTCTACTCAACTAGATCGCACCCCTACACCATGAATTAGGAGAAAATAATTATAATATTTTACTGCATTATGTTTTGATTAACATTTATTATTGATTTATTATGCATATCTTTAGTATTTATTTTTTTACTTTATTTTATTCCGTCTTTCAATTTGCACCTAAAAAAATAGTGAAAATGAAATTTCATTGCACTGCAATGGGTCAATCGGATTACATTAAATTGTGGAATAGGAGTTTTTGCAATCAAAAGATGTCAACATTATTTCATAAAAGGCTAATGAAGTGGAAACTTGACAACTCATTGTGCACTTAGAGTTGAAACCGGTAGAATATATAAAATAAAATAAAAAGAAGAAAAGAAAAAAACTAATCTAAGAGGAAGAAGACAAATTGTGGTGGGTTTTAGACAATTAGTATATACAGCTTGATTAGGCATTTTTTAATTTTTTAATTTTCTCTTAAAAAAAATCAATCTATTATATATAGATATATATATATATAAATTTATATATATTCAAAAAAGACTCAAAAACTTTAAAACACTGAAGTTTTTTCATTCGTTTTAAAATCTGAGACCTACCACATTTATGGTTCATAAATAAATTTTTAATTAAAAAAAAAGTTATATATAACAAGGTTAGAAAGAAATTTAATTATAGATTATTAATAAATTATTCTTTTCATTTATAAAATAATATTTTAATTAAAAAATTCAATGAATTATATATATATTAAAAAATTGTTATTGAAAAACTAAATTGATATCGGAATATTTAAGGATCTCCAAATGTAAAAAGCATTAAGTAACAAGATAAAATGAATTTTTACGAGAAAACCCAAATAGTGAAAAATCTTGGATTTTCAAACGATCATGAATCTAAATCAACTATCTTCTTTGAGTGAATATAACTTTCATCGGAGAATTACAAATGAACCATTTCTACTAGATAGAAAACGATCACCTCATTAAACACTTGATGAGCCCTATTACAAACCCACTGATAACTTATCTCTAAGCCTATCACTGCCTCAGATCATCTTTTCGTAGATGATCAGAGACTTAGAGTTGCACACGAACTCTATTATCTATTACAAAGAACCTCATGTTCTTCCCTTAAGGGTTACAAAATAATGCTCATACATAACCTATATATATAGAAGATAGTGGATTTAGATTTTAACCCGTCAATTCCATCATAGAGTTCTAACTAGACTCTAGATATCTCCTGGATCCATCTATGGCAATGTTCTACACAAACTCTTCTTTTATTCTCCAAATGTTGATTCCAAGTAGAACTCCCAGAAAAAGCACTTCTGCTACAATTATCCTTAAAATACAGTCATATTTATGATAAACCATAACAATAAAATATCATAAAAACATATCTTAGAAGATAAATAACTAGGAAATTTTGCACAACTCATAATTATCAACCTCCCCTTGATGTGTGCATAATTTCCCAATTCTCATCATAAACATTAAAACTTGCAAACAAAAAAAAAAACAACATTAAGCATTCACAACCAGAAACATCAATTGAGAAAAATACTACTTAAGATGCAGCATTCAATTTAATAGCACAAAGTGCTAAAAACCAAAACAAAATCAAACCAACATAAAATAGAGTATCAAAACCAAGTAGAGGCAAAAATGATATTAGAACAAATCCTCCACCTTGACCACTTTCCCAAACATTGTTTCATTAACAATTTTGCAAATTTCTTCCTTTTGTCTTCCCTCTTTTGCCATCAACTCACAAAGATGCTACAAAACGTTTGCCTCAACAGCTGTCTTTGAAATTTCAATATTTAGTCGAGAAGTAGTTTCTGGTTGCTCTCCCAGCATATATGCAATTTTCTCTTTTTCCGTTGCAGCAAGAATAGAGGTAACAACAATTGGAGTTGCAACTGTAGGTGATGATGGGACTATCCCTCCCTCTTGATGAGTACTAGGAAAAGAAGAAAACAGTAACGGAGATAAGGTAGTAACCATCCTGCCAAGCAAAGTTGCAAGATTAATATTAAGTTTATTAACCATGTTTGCAAGTGTGTGAACTGTAGAAATAAAGCAGACTGAGGATGAACAATGGAGTGAAGATGCTCCTAAGGATGATCAAGAAAGACCTTGCCTTCACCAGTGGTTGCATGAGATTAGGATAGTAGATGAAATTGTCATCAATGGTGATTTGCTTTCCACCATAAAAGTAGTTGCAGCCTAGGAAGAATGTCATGATTTGATAGGCGTCCTGAAGCCATAGACGAATGTCCATGAGATAATTAGATAAAAAGAAAGAAGAGAACGAATAGAGAGAAAAATGAGAGCCAAGGAGTAGAAAAGAGCATCGGTTCGGGTTTGAACTTGATAAGGACATCGACCAAGATTGACAGGATAATTTGGACCAGCAGATTACACCGGCTAAGCCCACTCCAGGAATCCCATGAAGGTCCAAGCGACTACAAGGAAAATGGGCCTGCTCCAGACTGATTTGGACCTTCTACCTCGGGATGTGGGCCGGACCTGCTATCTCAGAATGGGCTGAAACTTGACTAGAAGACTGGAAACGTTCTACTGAGCAATACTCATCACTTTACAATGACGTACGATGTTTTTCGGCCATCCGAGACCATCTTGATGGGTTTCAAGGATATTATGTTTTTCGGATTTTGCTACATTTTAAGGGTATTTTTGGTAATTGTTTTCCGAATTGTTTTTCAATTAGGTTTAGGGTAGATTTAGGTCTTTAAATATTGGCCGTTTGTCTTAGTCTTTGATAGCTTTTGTTTTTCAAACAATCTTTGTTTTCCAAAAACAAATTTCGTTTTCTACTTTTGGTTTTGAATTGCAATTCAAGTTAGGCCAAAATCTTGAGTGATCATGCAAAACATCCCACAATCATGAGTGATCACTATAACATCCTCTTTCCCATTTTCCTGTTCGAGTTATTGTTCGGTTGATCGTGAATTATTCAACTCATCCTGCATCAAATTGGTATCAGAGCCCAGATTCTGCAGACCTTGATTTCCACCGAATTGATTTCCGCAAAGCGGATTTCGTAGGCCCTAATTTCCGTAGAGCTGATTCCACAGGCCCTAATTTCCACAAAGCTGATTCCGCAGGCCATAATGTAAGCTGAGTTGATTTCCGTTTCCAGAGCCTTGATTTAGTTTCCATTTCCATTTCTGGAGACTGATTCCGTTTTCAGAATGGAGCGAAACAACGAGGAACCATCTCTTCGTGATGTGATGGAGTTGTTGCAGGCCATGTTAACACGCTTGGAGGTGCAAAATCGTGTTGAGCCACCGGTGCAAGAAGAATAGCTGCACAACAGAGATATTGTTTCACTTGGTAATGTCGACAACCAGCAGTATCAGGAGGCAAATTCAAGCAGATGGTGAAGGGAATTATATCCCGAATCTACAAGGAAAAGAAATCCGGAGTCTCAGGAATTTAAAAAATTTTCTCTCACATAAAGAGATGAGAACGACACTGATACCTGGAATTATGCGAAGATCTTGTCCTACCGAATGGATTTGAACATCTTGATCTACTATGCAAAAGATCTTTTAATCTATTCTCTATCTGTCTGAGTGAACAAAAAGGAAAATAGAAGACCAGAGAATTTCTGAATAGACTAGAGAGAACAGACATTCTGTAATTTTTCTACAGAGAGAATAATTACATCTGTTCATTTTATTATTATTATTATTTTTAGGGCTTCAGAATTATTGTTCTATCTAGTTATTACAGGATTTATAAATAATCCTTTAAAATAACTAAATTAGAAATATGGGTTTTCTATGGGCCAAGAGTCCAATAGCCTAACAATCCTTTTATTTAATTAAAGGTCCATTAATTATTTATCGGATCATGGATCCAACATAATTATTCTGTCTCTTTAATTAAAACACAATATTTATTTATTCTTAGCCCATCAAATAATTAATCTAATGGACCTAAGTCGAAATTAATTATAAGACTAATAAAAATAAATCCACTACATTATTTTATTCAAACTCAACAATAATTAATCTTTTGGACTTATGTCCAAATTAATTATAAGACTAAATAAAATAACTAGCCACTCCTTTATTTTATTCAAGCCCAACAATAATTAATCTTATGAACTTAAGTCCAAATTAATTTTAAGACTAAATAAAATAACTAATTAATTTTATTCAATCCCAAATAATTAATTTCAAGGATTAATTATTAATGCTATCAAGAATAAAATTAATTCATTCTCCAATCTCCTATTTAAGAATGACATAAAATCATTCATGCACAATATGACATAAAACTCAAAGGTTTTTCCTTAGTATTATTTCAAAATTGCTAAATACTAAAGTTTGTACAGATTTTATTTCTCAAAGTATATCTCCAATAGAATTGCATAAAGAAATATATACAAAGAATTATATCTATGACCAATATATGTGTCATCCTTTTGAGTATGTCATACCTGATGTAATTTATGAATAGTCATAAGCACCATATACAATAAAATTCATAATATCTTATTAAGTTTATCTTTAGAAGAAAGACTTCTAAAAACTCAATAATTATTAGGAATTGTGATGTAGATTCTTTGTTATCTTGATTTCAAACATTTGATTAATGACCTTTCGGTCAATCCAAATCCAAAGCTAGTCATAGTCTTTTCTTTCCAAAGCTAATGGGCTTGAACGCCCATTTTGGATTAGACCTTGAACTGTATTAAAATCATAACAAAAATCTTAATAATTGGTCATTAATTCTTATGTATAAAAATAATGCTTTAAACTTGATTTACTTGATAATAATAAAACACAAACTATAATATGTATTATCAGAACAAGATTTCTTTTTCATTACTACTGATCTAAAATATCAGAAAATGAAAAAAAGAGTAAATCTAGAATTTGAATTCTGTTATAGTTTTGAACATATAAAAATGTTTTAATAATATCTAAATTGTAAAGCAATGTAACAATTTATAACGCAAGATTCATTTCTATCTTTAAGAAGTTTTTCTCATCTTTCGCTAAAGCTCCATTATTCTAAAATAATGCAAGGGATTATAGATAGACAATTAATGATTCTTGAATCGACTATCCATAAGGAATAGATTCAATCATTAATAAGAACTAGAAATTTGAGAAATATCTTTAGATATGAATTTCCTCTAGGGAAAGTCTTTCTGTCTGTATCCGATTCGTCCACAAGAAAAACATTTCTAAGCTTGCAATCACTGTATATAAATTTCTGATGAAGCTTGAGATGATTTATCCTGCTTATCTGTAGAATGATTTTCTCCTTCCTTTGAGTCCTCTTTTGTTTAGGCTTAGGCTCAACAGGA
>JAOXNR010000013.1:10379872-10422346 GCA_028571225.1 Parsonsia alboflavescens
AAGCTTTCCAAAATATATATAAATGATATAAAAAAAAAATCACTAGGACATCTTCATGGTGTTGCTATACTCCAATGTGATCGAAGCCATCTCGTCCTTGAGGCTTTGTGGTGCATCTAGAATGCCGTCCATGGAATATGCAACGTAGGCTGCACAGCTAGTCGAATCTAGCTGAATCGGGATGGCTCCAATGCCCATAAACTCATATCCCATTCTGGTAGGTGGATCAACAGCAACTCCTAATGCGAAATAAAAGCCGGCCTGTACCAGAAGGTGCGGCAACATCCTACAGATAGGCTCCAACATCTTTAGCCTAACCGCCTTCACCACTTTATGTTGCGGTGGCCTCAGATCATAGAGAGTGACCGTCGCTAGATTCTCTTTTGGGGTGATCCATAGAAGTACCTAGTGATTCTTGTGGCAACATAGCATTCAGACCTACAAATACATGAAAAAAATTAAATTACTTCTGGATAAAATGTAACTTAAAATAAAAAATTAAATGATAACTATGTTTATTACATCGACAAATTCCCGCAACAAAGGTCCAATGGAAACTCGGAATGATCTGTGTTTTGCTCCATAACCACCAATGCAAAAATCTCTGTCGCCTTGATCGCCTTCTCACGGAAATCAACCCTAGACAACTGAACCTTTGCTGCCTCCTTCCTCAAATCCGAAGGACCCAACGTAATTTTTTGCCCGACCTTGCTGAAAATGTAAGTGTTCCAGAACCCATCATGCTTCGTTCGTCGATCATATTGCCACGGCTTCCCTAGCAGAATGTGACAAGCATCCATGGGAACAACATCACACCATACCTCATCAACGTGCCCCATCCCAATCGAGAACTGCACCAGGCACTGCTTGTTGACTTTAACTTCATTGCCCTTCTTTAACCACAATTATTTGTAGGGTTGCAGATGCTCCACAATGGTCGATACCAAACTTGTGTGTTTTCATAATATCCAGTTCTTTTCCTGTTTAGCCATTTATTTGTTTCTGTTTCTTTCATCATTTGGTATCAGAGCACTAGGTTGCCTTCACCAAAGGCTGAACAGAATCGTGTTGGTCCTGGACGGTATCGTGCTGGAAGGGGGCGTGGAGTCATTCCTGAGGAAGACGAACAGCCTCGTCAACGAGATCTACAAGAAAACAAAAATGAAGAATAGAGAAGACAGAACCAAGACTTGGAGTGGCAATTGGCGCAGGCTAGGTTGGATGTTTAGACTAAGGAGGGAACGGAATCAGAGATTAAATCCGAAAATGAGGAGGAAGACATCAATCCGTTTGGAGTTTTGAACCAGGGGTGTAATCGAGCAGAACGACCTGGCAGACAATCTTCCTTCCAGATTCTCGGCATGAAAATTGAGATTTCCTATTTGGCGAGCAGGCAGATTGAAAGATCATTACAAAAAAAAATCCGAAGTTTGAGTTTTCTGAAACAGTTGTCGTCGTACTCTTCCGGCCGCACTGTTTATCTGTTACTGTTCACCGTTTTTAATGTTCATCTGAACTAAAAGTTGTCATTTTTCTAGAGTTCCTATTATTAGGTATTTTATTTTATTTTATTTTTGTATATTTATTTTAATTAGAGTTCTTTCGGGTCAAAAGTGCTAATAGAAACAAAGCTAATGAAGACGAGTCACATTCGAGGACGAATCTTTTCCTAGCCGGAGAGAATGATGCAAGGCCCGAGCTCGGAATGGGCTTTTTATGGTTTTAGGGCTTTTTAATTTCCTATTAGGTTTAGGGTAGATTTTAGGTTATAAATACCTCTTTTTGTCTTAGTTACAAACAACTTTTAAAACTTGTGTGTTTTCACAATATTCAGTTCTTATCTTGTTTAACAGTTTATTTGTTTCTGTTTCTTGCATCAGATCCACCAAGCTACATTTACATGTCTTGAGGAGCTCTGTGAAAGAAGAAAAGTCGTGGAAAATTTCTTTCACGAGAAGAAGAAGCTCGAAAAGATTTGCCACAAAAATTACGAGATTGAGTGCCCTAAATTAAAGAGGTGCAGCTATAAAGGCAAAGTCAGCCAGAAAAGGTCTTTGAAGAAAACGAAGTACAAATCAAAGAAAAATCTTAAGTACTTCAGATGGAAAGCATCAACCAGACAAAAGTCCGACAAATGTTTCTTCTGCAATAAGAAGGGCCATTTCGCAAAAAATTGTCCAAACAATAAGGCCAAAGCTACGAAGCTTGTATCACAACTAATGGTGGACCATCCAGAATTTGATGTCGAATCTGTGTTCTCGGAGCAAAGCCATCCCGACCAGGATACTGCCTTTGCCATAGAAATTACAGATTCAGAGTTTGAAGCTTCTGAGAATGATTCCGAAGAAGAATCATGTTTACCAGTTTTTAATATTACTGAAGTTTCAAATATTACTTGCTTAACTAATATTTGTCCTCCTCATGTTAATGTCTCCTTATTAACATCTAAGTACGCACAACCAATCAAAGCAATTGGAATCTTTGACACAGGAGCCATGAAAACAATAATGAATCTAGATATTCTTCCAGTAGAACTCTGGACAAACACTGACGCCCAATTCCAAGCAGCGAACAGAGAAATCTTCCAGGGCAATCTCATTTCAAAACACCCAGTTGGAATAAATTTTTTCCCATATTGCATAATTTAGATCAAAGTTTTCGAGAATAAACTTCAAGGTAAAGATGTTCTTTTCGGATGGGATGTATATGCAAAAGCTAAAAGACTGCGAGTCCTTCCTCATGGCATCCGATACAAACATCGCTTTCAACCCTTTGCTCCTATTACTAATATATTTGATATTTCTAATACTACTAGAAAATTTCTATCAATCGCTGACATGTTAGAAGATTTTTGTGCAGATTCTCAAGTTGACTTTAAGCACAAAAGCCCACTTTGGAGAAATGAATAGTTCTTTGTTAAGCTTCCTTTCAAGCTTAATGAAGATATCAACCCGACCAAAGCAACCCATCCCGGGATGACTCCTGATGACCTTAAACTTGCTCAGGAAGAGTGTGCACAACTACTACAACAAGGTTGAATCGAGCCAACTAATTCTAGTTGGGCTTGTCAGGCCTTTTACGTAAACAAAAGAAGTGAGCAAGCCAAAGGTAAGAAATGGTTAGTCATCGACTAGAAACCTTTAAACCAATTTTTGAAGGATGATAAATTTCTGCTCACAAGGATTCAAAACCTTTTTACTCGCTTGGCAGGAGCAAAAATGTTTTCAAAGTTTGATTTGAAAGCTGGTTTTTGGCAATTAGGAATTGCACCTGATGAACAATATAAAACTGCTTTTTGCATTCCTAATGCTCAATATCAATGGAAAGTGATGCCATTTCAGCTAAAGGTAGCTCCTTCAATTTTTCAAAACGCAATGATAAAAGTTTTTCAGCCCATCCTTCATAGTGCTTTGATTTACATTGATGATATCCTTTCTTTTCAAAAGACGATGAAGCCCATTTGTCACTGTTAGAACAGTTCTTTGACATCATCAAATCTCAGGATATCATGATCTCAGAAAAGAAAAACACCAAACTCTTGAAAAAGAAGCCACCTCCTTGGAGTCATGAACAAACTATAGCCGTCCAAGCCCTTAAACAAATGTATCATAAACCCCTTCCATTTCATAGTCCGTCCACAGGTACCAGAATTTTACAGGCAAATATAGTTAATGAATTCACAGTACATTTGGATGATCTCTCTTTTCCAGAGATGATGGAAGAACCCAATATTCTAGCCGACCTTTTATCCAAACCAAAAGGAAAACCGTTGCTCAAACCTTTCTTTGATAGCCTACCAAAGCCTATACGTCTCTTCTTCACCATCCTAGAATTTTACCCACCAGAACTCGCCCATTGTGACACAATTGACCAGGTTAAAGAACAGCACCAGTTCCGTGATGTGTCCTTCGATCCAGTTCAACCCTTCAACGACATTGTAGTTTTTCCTCGGGCATAACCTATTTCTGAAGACAGGTTTCGGTATCTATGGACTTTAGCAATTCTTTGCTATTATCCCATAGAGATCGAGATTTACAATTACAAGATGTTCTTTGCTAATCCTGACCACTTTGGTAATACATTGCTATAGCGTTATTTTATCCTCTTTCAGTCATCTCAGGAATAGTGCAATGATTGCTGCCAGAGTCTTCCCGACAGTCCAACAAAGGTACATCAAGTGTACATAGTACACTTAGATTATCTTATGGCAAGGCACAGAAATTTTCAGAAAATCTATTACAAGCCTATGCCTTCCCCGCGGATTAGCAAATGGATTTTTTTCAAGGAGTCCTTATCCCAACCATTCATGAACCTAGCTCGGGGCGAGCTTTTTGCCTACTTGAAGTCCAAATGCTCCCCAAGAACCACCAAGCGCAAATTATGTAGACTTCTTTAAGCAAGATAGCTAACCCAAAGAAAACTTTATTTGGGATGGGTACCCAGCACACTGGAAAGTTCCATTCCCAGAGGCTTGTCAGTGGTGTCCTTGTCCCAAAACCTCTGTCAAGGAGAAACAAGTCAGTTATGTCCTTCAGCAACTTCAACATCGAGAAACCCTAGACTTATTTCAGCAATTCGGCAGCCTCAAAGTTCACACAGGGAATTATAAGAAGCAGCTACAGTTCGGTTGCAGCAGCAAGGAAAGATCTGTCAAAAATATTCTACCATGCTAATGTCCTTTTCAGATGTACAGTTCTGTTTCAGTTTAGCATTCCTTAGCCTTTTCATGCAAGAACCAAGCGGCCAGATCATCATACTCCAACCCTCCAAGCTGTCGAGAATCTCTGAAAAAGATTTCTGGAATTATCTTCAGGAATCTCTGAAATTCTCTTCAACAAAGTCACAAGAATGATCTACTGTTTTTTAGTGTCTCTACCTCGGTTTCAGCATCCAGCAACAAGTTTAGTTAGCTAGAAGAATCTTAAGCAGAAGAATTTCTGCCTTCAAGAAATTTCTGCCAAGGTTTTTCTACTATTATGTTGTTCAGTTAAATAGTCCTTCATGTTACAATAAATTTTAATTTTATTAATTCTTCATTAATATTACTAATTTCTTCAGTATAAATATTATCATTTTCTTTTAGAGTTTTTATTTCTTCTCTAATTTATTTTATTTCTAATTTTAAATCATCTAGAGTTATTTCTCTATTTTTTTTATTTAGATTTATCAAATACTTCTTTAATACTATATGGTTCTATCTTTTGATTAGAGTTACTGAATAAAGAGTCTTTTAGTTTAGCTAAATATTTTTTTTTAACTTTTGGGTTTTCAATTTTCTCTGATAAATGAAAAAATAATTCCTTATTTTCTTCAGACAATTTGCCAAAACTAATCATATTAATTTTACATTTTTCATCAATACAATTGCAAATTCCTTCAAATTCTCTAGAATTATCAGATTCACTATCTAATTCAATGCAAATATATTATTTTCAGATTCAAATTCAGTTTCAGGAGTATCAAGTATTTGATACAATTTTTCTTTAATATCATCATCTAAATCTAATTGATTAATTTTCTTCTTTTTATTGGCTAATTTAGGCATTTATCAGCTTTATGTCCTTTTTTTCCACAAGAATAACATTTTATTTTTTCTGTATTTTATTACTAGACTTTCTTTTTCTAAATCTTCTAGTTTCATTTTAATATTCTATAGGTTTATTTCTTTTAAGTTTTTTCTTCTTATCCTTTAGTCTCTAGAAGGTGGGTCTCAAGGAGCGTAGCCAAATATTTCACAAAAATTTCCTAATTTTTTTTTAGAATTCTTGTGATATTTATTCAATTGATTTTTCAATTTCAAATCAGATATTTAATCCTACTGTATTCACATAATTTATGAGTTCTCCATATGTAAGTTGTTCATAAGGAATTTTATTATTAAAATCTTTTTTGAATTTTTGTCTAACCTTATCTGCAAATAAAGGAGATAATCCTGATACAAATCTTTCTTTCCAAAAAGCCTGATGACAATCATTTCTAAGGATTACTTTTGTTAAAAACATATCTTTATACCATCTAAAATTATGCAATTTAGGATAAGTCAAATTTGTTAAAATTTCACTACTTTTATCCTGAAATACTCGTGGGTCTCCAATAAAATGCTTAGTTATTACAAAGAAGAGTCTGCTTACAGCATCCGAAATTTCTTCCGTAGAAGTAATTTCTTGACCATTTTCAATTTTTACTTTTGAACTAATTTTCTTAGATTTTATAATTTCTAATTTACTTGCGTAAGATAAGTAATTATCCCACCAACATCTTAAAGTTCCAATAAATCCTACAATTAAAGTCTATGCTATATTTTCTTCATCTTTACTAGTATTAGATCCTTTGTAGGCAGTACATGCCATAGACATTTCTTGATGCAGATTAATAATTTGGTGTTTTGCAAATCCATCTAAATTCCATTTAGTTTTATCATGTCCTGAATAAGTGGATCCTGCTGTTAAATGTCTTTCTTCAAATTAAATATCTGGGAAAGAAGGTTTTTTATAATAATTTTTCATGTGATGATAGGGTTTTTCTTTTCCTAATTTTCCAATTAAAATTAATTCTTTTTCTGAGTTAATTGTTTGAATTTTAGTTCCACTACTACTACCACTGCTGCAGGCTTTAGAGTTTCGTTCTACGTTTTTTTTTTCTAACCAAATATTAATTTCCTTTAATAGACTTATATCTTCTTCAGAGAATTTAAATTCTTTATCAAATGTAATTTTAGTATCTTCAAATTCTAAAGGTTTAATAATAGGATTTTTATCCAAAGATTCTGTTTTTGGATTATAAGCTTTTAATTTCAATTCTCTATTAGTTTTTTCACTATTTATTCTTGAAACTTCATCTGCTACTTCTATTAATACTTGATTAGTATAATTCTTTTGTTCAATTACTTTGTTAATGTCTTTTACTTTAACATCTATATTTTCTATTTTTCCATCTAATTTAAATGGTGAGGCTACAATTGTTTGATTTTTATGAACTATTTTGATTTCTTCTGCAGGTGGCATAACAGATTCTTTTACTTCTTCATGACTAGTATACCATTTCTGGGCTATAACATTAACGGATCCTGTTAAGTCTAATCTTCTAGATCTATAACAAAGAAATCTAAATGTTCTCTTATGATTTTCATATTCTTTAGTATCCTTCTTTTAGTTCAATAGTTCTTTTTTTTGGGATTGTGCTAAAAAACCAATCTCTTTTAATCCTATTTTCTTTTCTATAAAACAATTTTTTTTAATAGAGTTTTGTCTAGTTCAAATTCTTTTTCCTGAATAATTACTAATAATTGATCATCTATTTGTTCCATTTTCATTTACGAATTTGCTGGACTTCCAGAAACTTGACTAATATTATATTCATAATTTACTTTAGGAATTTCCTTGTTAAAATCTATACTAGCAAATCTGTTAAGTCTAGTGTTTCTATTCTTTTCAAGTTTAGGAGAATAAATAGTAGATGCTTCAGAAAAAGATTTTATACTTTTTACTAATGCAACTGGTCTCTTAAATTCTAGTTGAACACTACCATCAGGTGTTTCAATTATTTTATCTAAAGTACTAGATTCCTAATATTTTCTTTCATTTAGTCTATTAAATTCCATTTATGATTTTTGTTTTCCAAAACTTCACTCCATTTAAGAGTTCTAGGTACATGTGTACTAGATCTTAAAAAGTTCGTTTCTAATAATAAAGTTTCATTTGGATTTGACTACTAAATTGCGTTTGGGTTTAATATAGTTTTCATCAATTTATAATAAATTCTATGAATCAAAACCATACCTCTAGTTCCTATTTCAACATTATAATTCTTAACTTGCAAATTTAAAGTCAAAGTTTTCAAAATATGCGGGTCTTCCAAATCCAAAGAACAAATAGCATAACAATTAAAATAAACTGATCCGTTACCAATATCAGATTCAAGTACTGCAATTATGTTGCTATTAAAATCTAACCACCTACTATCTCTTAGTATAAGACAAACAGGTATGCTGCGTCCTACTAAAGTAAAAGTGGTTTGACTGCTATTTGTACTAGTCTTGTATGGCGATATTTAAATTTCCTTTCAATATGCAATTTAATTGTTTGTGGGTTCATCAAATAAACCATTCTAAATTCTTCATCTAATGATACTGTTTTTTCTATTGTTTTAATAGACAAGTCTTGCGCAAAATCAAATAATCCTATTTTATAGATTTTTTATATTTTCTCATGGGGAATATTCCAACCTACTAATTTCATTTCTATATCATCAAAAGAAATACTAATTTGTTAGTCGTTAATAGTGTCACTGTCTATTTCTGACAAATTCTGAAAACTTGAAAAAGTTGAGGCAGACATGATTCAAAATCTTATGAAAGCATTCTTTCTATCCAAAAGTTTATTCAATCAATAATCTCTAAATATCTCTTCCTATCTTATTCCTTAATTTCGTTTGACCCAACCTATTACGAGATGCTTAGGACTTACCTAAGTCTAAACTCTCCAAATATGCCATCTATTTTCTCCGAGATCTCCTGCGTGGTCTGACCATTACAACGCCCTCACCATCGGCTAACACGGGGTAATCCAACCGACGTACAGCTCTTCCTGATACTCAACCTAGGCATACACTTGAGTCTGAACACAAAGTTCTAACTATTCCCTATTGTCGGCTGAGAGTTTCAAACGAAGAAAAGGAATACGAAAGAAAAAGAGATTTGAAGATTATCTCATGAACTCACTTGAAGACGAAAGAATAAAACTTGTTTAAGCTTTCATCCGTAAGATTTCAAATCATGGTAAATGGGTAAATGGCTCTAATACCAATGGGGGAAATTATTAACAATTGTGTTCAACATTTTGAGGTAGACATGATTCAAAATCTTATGAAAACATTCTTTCTATCCAAAAGTATATTCAATCAATAATCTCTAAATATCTCTTCCTATCTTATTCCTTAATTTCGTTTGACCCAACCTAATAAGGGATGCTTAGGACTTACCTAAGTCTGGACAATCCAGATATGCCATCTCTTTTCTCAGGGATCTCCTGCTTGGTCTGACCACTACAACGCCTTCACCATTTGCTAACACGGGCTAATCCAACCGACTTACAGCTCTTCCTAATACTCAACCTAGGCATACACCTAAGTCTGAACATAAAGTTCTAACTCTTCCCTATTCTCGGCAAATAGTTTCAAAAGAAGAAAAGGAATACGAAAGAAAGAGAGATTTGAAGATTATCTCATGAACTCACTTGAGGGCGAAAGAATAAAACTTGTTTAAGCATTCATCCTTAACATTTCAAGTCAAGGTAAATGGCTCTAATACGAATGGGGGGAAGGATCGTTCACAATACTGTTAAAAACTATTTTCCAAAACATTTTAATAAAATACCTTCAAAAATAAAATAAAACTTACAAATATTAAAGAAGGCTTTTGAATGCTTCAACTTCAAATATATTTCATTCAAATTTCATGCTTACAAAAAGGAGAGAAAGTACAAAGGTTTTGGGAAGCTTTTAGAGGGGTTTTGGCAATGTAAAGTGCACGCTGAGTGTGTGGTCCTTTGCACCTTACAGTGTATCCTATTTATACGAATTTCTAGTTGACTTCAAAATATTTTTTCTAAGTCCTGAACAGTAAATACAAATAATTCTACTAACCTTTTGAAAAGTAAAGTACAATTATTGCAAATAAAACAAACAACTTTAATAAAGCTGTCGGCTAATCTTCAATTATTCCTGCCACTTGTCTTTCAAATAAGATGACTCCAATTTGTTTTTTTCTTCAAATTTCAAATGGTATTTGTACTTCAAGATGATGTCATCTTCCATATTTTCAAAGCTTCTTATCCTTTTTCCTTCTCTTGACCGAAATTGCTTCCTTTCTTTGCCATTGTTCTTGTCCTTTTGTGCAGAATTTTTCTATAAGTACTTATTTCAAGTCTTTCAAGTGTCAATTCTTTTGTGTAGCACATATCTTCCCTAGTGGTACAACTGTCATTTATCTAGTCAATTTTATGGGGAGTAGACTTGGTATAAGGCTACAATACCATCATCTACATCATCCTGGACTCTGTATTGAGATACTGAAAATAAGTTTGGTTCATCTTCATCATCATCGGTTTCTTCCAAATCAGAATACAATTTGGCTAATTCTTCTTGAATTTGTTTCTTGCTTTTTCTTCTGGATGAACTCGTAGAAGTAGTTTCCTCTTTCTTTTCTTTTGGACTCTTTTTGGGTGACCATCCTCTAATTTTTATTTCTCTACAAAGATAGCGGACCACCTCGATAATTTCTGTTTTGAAGCTCCAACCAATTATAAAATTGATTTTCATTTTGAAAAAGAATCTGCAACTCTTCATATGTTCAGTTTGATTTTCAATTGCTTCTTCTTTGACAAATTCTTCAAATTCCATCTTTTTCTTTTCACATAGGATGTCAGTGGTCCCTCGAAATTGTTTCCACCAGTAGAAAAACCATCTTGGAAACTTGCTAATTTCATTCCGATCATACTCAACAAACCAAGTGTGAGTATTTTCTCTTAAAAATGTAAATTCTTTAGTAATAGCATATAATAATCTATTAACTGCGTCTAAGACAGTTGCTTGTACTAAAGCTTCTTGTTCATTTCCATATCTAACTCTAGTAATTTACCTGGTTGAATTCATAGTTTCATTTTTGCTTTCTTCAGTGAAATAATTATCCCACCATCCTTTTAGAGTTCCAGTGAATCTTGATATAAGTAATAAAGCTATATTCTTTCTTGTCGTTGTTACTAGTGTGTGAAACCTTATATGTTGTGGCTGCCATAGCCATTTCTTGTACTAGATTAATTATATGGTGTTCTGACATACCATCTAAATTCTATTCTTTAAGGTCAGATCCTGAGCATGAAGCTTGTGTAACTAGATGTCTTTCTTCAAGTTGCATATCAGGAAAAGAAAGTCTACCATAATAATTTCTAGTATGAGGTAAGTCAAATTTTCTATATCTAGAGATCTTTTTAGAAAATCTTATTGATTGTCCTAACTTTTCTATTACTTCTTTTTCTGTATTAATTGTTTGAATTTTAGTTCCACTTATACTAGCTCTATTCTTTGTTCTATATCTATTTTTTCTAATATTTTATTAATTTCTCTTAACAAGCCTTCATCATCTTTAGATAATTTAAATTCTTTTATAACAGGATTTTCTTCTATTTTATCTTTAGGATTGCGGATTTTAAATTTAATTCTTCTCTGGGAGTTTTATTATTTAATCTAACTACCTATTCGGCAACTTTTACTAATAACTTATTGGTATAGTTATTTTGTTGAATTACTTTATTTATATCTTTTACTTGTGCTTCTTGCTTTTCTACTTTACCTTCTATTTTATAAGGTGAAGCTGTTATAACTTCACCTCTATGAGCTATTTTTATTTCCTCTACAATAGGCATAATGGATTTTTTTTCTGAACTTAGTGTCATTAATTGATTGTCTTCTAATTTCATTTCTAAGTATGTTGGACTTCTTATTAAAATCTTAATAATTTTGACTAATATTATCTTAATAATTTTTTTTGGTATTTTCTTATTAAAATCTACACTTGAAAATCTATGTGATTTAATACTTCTTGATCTATCTATTTTAGGTAAATAACTAGTTGAGGCTTTAGAGCAAGCTTTTCTATTAGCTATCATGTTAGTTGGTCTTCTAAATTCTATTTCTACACTACCATTTGAAGTTTCTATAATTTTATCTATTGTGTTGGATTCTTGATATTTTCTAGCATTTATCCTATCAAAATTCCATTTGTTGTCTCTATTTTGAAGGACATCAACCCATTTTAAAGTTTTGGGTACAAAAGTACTAGATCTATTAAAATTAGATTCTAATAATAAAGTTTCAAAAGGATTAGAATGCTGGATAGCTTTTGGATTAATTGTAGTTTTAAAGATTTTAGTAAACTCTATAAATCAATCCTATTGCGTTGGTTCCTAATGCAACTTCTAATTGTTCTACTTGCAAGTACAATGTTAATGTTTTCAGAATATGAGGATCCGTCAAGTGTATTGAAAAATTTGGACAACAATTAAAATATATTGGTCCATTACAAGTATTAGATTCTAAAACTGCTAAAATACTTCTTTTAAAATTTAGAAATCCAGTATCTCTTAATATTTTGCAAATAGGAGAATCATATCCTGATTTAAATAACGGTTTGATAGCAACTTGAACTAATCCAATATATAAATATCTATATTTTTTACTTAAAGGATAATCTTTTGCATCTTATTAAGCAATTGAAGAGCTCCAAATTCTCTATCTATTGAGATAGTTTTTACCAGTAGTTTTAATACTGTAATCCTGAGTAAAATCAAATACTCCTAATGCAAGAACAATGTCGAAAAGAATGGCTAAACAAAAGAAAAGCTAGAAAATTCTTCGAAAACACACAAGTTTTAGGGAAAACGATCAAAGTAAAAAATTTTAATTAATCAAAAGCTATCGAAAACAATGAGAAACGAAATATTTAAAGCCAAAAACAAACCCTAAACCTAATCGGAATTGAAAAGTAAAGAAATTGCAAAAATATCCATAGAAAACAGTAAATTACGAAACTGTGACTTAAAAATTAAAAAATTATAACAATGCCACTAAAAGAATAATAATACCCAAAACTCCATTAAGACGACTCTGGATGGCCGAAAAACGCCTTGCATCACAGCATAGCAATGACTTTTGATCGTTAGGCCATTCTGGGTCACCCGGTCAAATTTGAGCCCGATCCAAGCTTGGACCAGTCGCCTTAGGAATTGTGTCAGACAACATCCTCCCTGGCTGGGAAAAGATTTGCCCTCGAATTTGACTCGTCCTCATCAGCTGCATCATCTGTGCGCGGCAACAATTTGCCAAACCTGCCTGCAAGAAATCTCTCCTTTCTTAGCGAAACCAGATCACCTTTCTTGAACACATCCTTCCTCCAACGTTTACCGATCCGCCATTTAGACTACAAATTCTTCGGTTTAATCCTGGCACGATCCTGAGAATGTAGTTCCTTGAACTGTCTAGCACGTCTAAACTGACTGTGATCCGGTAACGAAGCAACCCGCTCAGGAAGCTTTAACTGATCTGCATTTTTTCCCAGAACAACCAACCCAAAATTTTCAGTTGCCCTCCTCGTCTTCCCACGAAATTCTATTCTGGACAACAAATTCCTTGGTGTCTCCTTCCTCAAATCCGTAGGTCTCAATGTGATATTCTCGCCATCCTTGCTGAAGGAATATGTGTTTCGAAATCCGTCATGTGTCGCCTTCCTATCATGCGGCCTCAGCCTCCCTAACAGAATGTGACAAGAATCCATCGGAATAACATCAAGCAGACCTCGTCCGTATATTTTTTTCCAATCGAAAATCGAACAAGACATCGTCTGCTAACTTTTACCAAATTTCCCTTCTTCAACCACGACAATTTGTAGGGTTGCGGGTGTTCAATTGTTTCCAAACCCAATTTTTCTACCATCGTCATGGAAACCACATTCTCGCAACTACTGCCATCAATAATCATGCTGCAAACCTTCCCTCCTGCAATACACCGAGTATGGAAGATATTATGCCGCAACCATGACTCATCTTCTACTACCGCCACACTCTTCACTCGCCGAATCACAAGGGACTCTCCCGAATTAGCATATATAATCTCCCCTCCTCCTTTTGTGCATCATCAGACTCCTCTTCATCCTCATCAAAACTCGGCTCCAGCAACTCCTCGCTGAGAGTCACAAACTGCCTGTTTGGGCAGTCTGCGACAAAGTGCACGAAACCGCTTGGCCGCCACCCCCATGGTGGCATCTTTGCTGGTTTGGCGCTGCGGACTGTCCTTGGTCACGGCCCTACCCTTTTCACTCTTATTCACAGCAACCGCCCCTAAAGATGATGATTGCCCGCTAGGTTTGTTCTAGAATAGACTCGAAACATTAGAGCTCGAACTGCCGCCCTTCCTCCTAAGCTGCCTTCGACCTTCAAGGCCAATCTGCAAATATCCTCATACATCCAAAATTGTTGTAGTTGAACTACATCAGCAATCTCGAATTTCAGCCCTGATAAAAATCGTGCCATCGTCTGCTCGTCTTCTTCGGCGACGTCGCACCTCATGCATAGCCGATCAAACACTGCGATGTATGGCTCCACTGATAACTCCCGCTATTGAATGGAATGATAATCAATAAACACCTCTAGCCAATAGTGTACCGGCAAGAACTTTTTTTGCAGCAGTTCCTTCATCTTTTCCCAAGTTGAAATTTTCGACTTTCCTTCTCTAGTGCATTGCTTCTTAACGTGCTCCCACCAAATCGAAGCATGTTTCCGCAATATAATCGCCACGATCTTAACCTTCTGTTCTTTCGTCAAATCTCGAAGATCAAAAATCCCCTCCACCATAGATAATCAATCTAAAAATTCATCAGGATGAGCACTACCTTCAAAATCAAGAATCTCAGCATGAAAATCAAGATTTCCGATTAAGTGAAAAGGTAGATCAAAAGATCATCGGAAAAAAAATTTTCAAAAAAAAAAAGGGATTTCAGTTTCTGGAAATTTTGGAACTGCCGGAGAACTTTCAATAGTGTCTACACTTGCTGAAGATGCCAGTACCAACCAATGGTGCAAGCGGGTAGATTTGCAGGATCATTGAGCAGAAGCAGCAGTCAGCGGTAGTCTAGTAGTAAACTACAACATGCACCAAATCTCTGTAAATCAGTAGTTCTGAACCATGCTCAGCTTTGGGTAGATCTCTCAGGCGAACAGTAAGCACCGGCGAGACAAACAGAGCGAAGGCATGCAAACTAGCAACAGGTAGCAGTCGTGGATGTTCTCAACCGAGCAGCAGCAGGCGTGACAGCAGACCAAAGATGAGGAGAGCTGTAACAAGGTTCCAGATTCAGGCAGCGTTCTGTGGCAACAGAAGGCAGAGTGCAGATCTTGCACGTAGAGGCTAGTCAAACGAACCAATGCGCAGGTATCAAACCGGTGACCGAGTCACGAGCTCCAGTGGCAGCCTCCAGCAACGACGCCTAATGGCTGGACTAGTTTGGGCAGCAGATTCATATCAGAGTTGGTGTCAATTAGGCGGCTAGGGTTTTTCCTAAGGAAGAAGATGAAGCAAATTGTTTCACATTTCCAAAAGAGTGCCTCGATTTTTTACAAATTCCAGATTTGGTCCTTAAGTTTTTTGTTAGTCTAATTAGGGGTTTATTATTATTATTATTATTATTATTATTATAGTTCTTTAAGGTCTTTAAAACTAGTAGAATTGCAGCTGATGAAGACGATACAAGATTCGAGGGCGAATCTTTTCCAAACCAGGAGAATGATGTAGGTTGGCCCAAGCTCGGAATGGGCTCAACGTTAACTTTTGGGCCTTTTATGGTTTTAGGGCTTCTTTATTATTTTAGGGTTTTTTTTTTCAATTTCCAATTAGGTTTAAGGTAGATTTTAGGTTATAAATATCTCGTTTTGTCTTAGTTACAAACAGGCTTTTACAATATGACGTTTTTTCCTGTTTAGTCGTTTTTGATGCAATAAATAGGAACGAATAAACGTCTAAACAGGAAAAGAACTAGATATTGTGAAAACACACAAGTTTTCAGTTTAACGACCAAAAGTCGACGACAAAAGTCAAAAAAATCACATTGTAAAAGCCTGATTGTAACTAAGAAAAAATGAGATATTTATAACCTAAAATCTACCCTAAACCTACTATAAAAAAAAAACCCTAAAACAAAAAAAAGCCCTAAAACTATAAAAAGCCCAAAAGTTAACTTTGAGCCCATTCCGAGCTAGAGCCAACCTGCATCATTCTCCCCGACTTGGAAAAGATTCGCCCTTGAATCTTGACTCGTCTTCATCAGCTGCATTTCTACAAGTTTTAAAGACCCTAAAGAACCCTAATTAATCATAATAATAATAATAATAATAATAATAATAAACCCCTAATTAGACTAATAAAAAACTTATGGACCAAAGCTAGAATTTTTGAAAAATCGAGGCCCTCTTTTGGAAATATGAAACAATTTGCTTCATCTTCTTCCTTAGGAAAAACCCTAACTGCCTCTTTGACACCAACTCTGATCTGAATCTACTACCCAAACTAGTCCAACCCCTCGGCGTCGCTGCTGGAGGCTGCCACTGGAGCTTGTGACTCGGCCACGGGTTCGATACCTGCACATTGGTTCGATTGACTAGCCTCTGCGGGCAAGATCTTCACTCTGTCGTATG
Source organism: Parsonsia alboflavescens (assembly GCA_028571225.1). Taxonomy (NCBI): domain Eukaryota; kingdom Viridiplantae; phylum Streptophyta; class Magnoliopsida; order Gentianales; family Apocynaceae; genus Parsonsia; species Parsonsia alboflavescens. Next base: position 10,396,111 of record JAOXNR010000013.1, read on the forward strand.
CTGCCACAGAACGCTGCCTGAATTTGGAACCTTGCTATAGCTCTCCCCACCTCTGGTCTGCCGTCACGCTTGCTGCTGCTCAGTTGAGAACATCTGTGACTGCTACCTGTTGCTGGTTCGCATGCCTTTGCTTTGTTTGTCTCGTCGGTGCTTACTGTTCGCCTGAGAGATCTACCCACCGCTGAGCACGGTTTAGATCTATTGATTTACGGAGATTCGGTGCATGTTGTTGTTTACTGTTAGACTGCTGCTAGTCTCTACTTCTGCTCAATGATTCTGCAAATCTGCCCGCTTGCACCACTGATTGCAACTGGCATCTCCGACAAGCGCAGACACTATTGAAAGTTCTACGGCAGTCCCAAAATTTCCAGATCCCGAAATCCTCTTCTTTCTTTTTTTTTGAAAATTTTTTTTTTTTCAATGATTTTTCTATCTGCCTTTTCATTTAATCGAAAATCTCGATTTTCATGCCTAGATTCCGGAAAGAAGATGGTTGTTGGGTCTGTTGTTCCGGTCAGTTATGCCGCCCCCAGTTCAATGCCGCAAATGAATTGGCATCTTCCTCCTCATCTTCGAATTCAATCTCTGATTTCACCCCTTCCTTAGTCTGAACGTCCAACCTAGCTTGCGCCAATTGCCGCTTCTTGGATCCGCCTTTTCTGTGCTTCGTTTTTGTTTTCTCGCAGGTCTCGTTAGCGAGGCTGTTCGTCTTCCTCAAGAACAACTCCACGTCCCCTTCCAACACGACATTGTACACAACCAACATGATTTTATTCCGCCATTGATTTCAGCAATCTTAGTCTCTGATACCAACTAATGTAATAAACAGGAACGGATAAAATGCTAAACAGGAAAAGAACTGAACATTGTGAAAACACACAAGTTTTCAGTTTAACGACCAAAAGTCGAAAAAATTACATTGTAAAAGCCTGTTTGTAAGTAAGACAAAACTAGATATTTATAACCTAAAATCTACCCTAAACCTAATTGGAAATTTTAAAAAAAACCCTAAAACAATAAAAATGCCCTAAAACCATAAAAAGCCCAAAAGTTAACGTTGAGCCCATTCCGAGCTAACCTACATCAACTCCTTTTTGATAAATTTTTGTTATTTTTTCTGGTGGTATAGTCTTAATGTAATACTAGTTTGTTCGTCATTAATAGTATCACCATCTAGTTCAAAAAGATTTGGAATAGAGGCAATAAACATAGTGGTTGTAAAACTTATGGAGGTATATTCTTCCAATCCTTTTGTCCACTCAATTAGTAATCTAGAAAATTCTCTCTGTTATTCCTTAAATTTGATTGACTCATTCTCCTATGGGAAACTTAAGACACACCTAAGTCTGGACTCTCTAGTTTATGTTCTTTTCTTTCCCCAGATGCTCTAGCGTGGTCCGGCCCTAACTCGCCTCTTACATATCGGCACTCAACCATTTTTCCTTGTAAAAAATCACTAGTAACAAAGTCTGAAAATTGAATTCTTATCACCATTTACAAATTCTATTTCAAAATCAAATAAAGATAAGATGGCTTGCCATCTAGCAAATATTTGTTTAGAAACCAAAATTTTAACATCTTTAATTAAAACTTCTTTTGCAGATATACAATTTATTTCTAATAAAAAATTTCTTGTTTATCAAATCATCTTGAAATTTAGTAATACATAAAACAATTGATAAAATTTCTTGTTTGATAGTACTATAGTTTTTCTGATTGCTGGTCCAAATACCAGAATGGTATTTGACAATTTGTTCTAAAGAAGATTCAATTTTCATCTGTTTAAGAACACCTCTGAATCAAATAAATCCTTTAGATAATAAATCTAGCATTTATTTTTTGCATGTTCTTATTAATTCCTGATTCATCTGAATTAGCCTAACTTTTGTAGGTATATTTTCTAATGAAATCCCTCTATGTAGGATAGTTCTACTATACGAGATTTTCTATTTCAAAAAGCATTAGGAATATCTAAACATACTTCTTTTTTAATTTATTTTCTAATTCTAAAATTCTATTTTAATTAAATTTCTATTCTTTTAAAAAATTAATCTGATTAGATGTTTTAATTATAGTCTTTTCTTTTAAGCTTCTAAACAATACTTGACCAACCATCATTATTTGGTCTACAAATACCTTTATTTTTTCAAGCTAAAAGGATTTACAAGATAGGTTTTAAATATTTTAAGGATCTATATATAATTACTAAAAAAAAAAAGATAAATCCAATTGGCAAGAAATACATTGAGGACCAAAAAGGTTATTTTTGCCTATTTAAAAACAGAAAAAAGATTAAGGAAAATTGACCTTTGTAGTCCCCAACAAATTTAAATTTGATAAGTGTGGTCTTATTATTACTATTACTATTTTTGACCCTAACAAATTTAGGATGACAATGCTAGTCCTTGTAGACTAAAAAAAAAACAACACTAGATCCATTAAAGTTTAAGGGTATAGTTGGAAAATCTTTAAAACTTGTGTCTAGTTCTTAATATTTCCTTTTGGTAAGTTTGGTCCTAACGTTTTTTTCCCACAACTTTTCTACTAAAACATTCTATCCTACATGAAAATTTAGTTCAAGTTGGTAGAAAATCATGATTTGTTAAAGAATTTCAGTGTAACTCCTAGATCAACCAAGAGAGTTGAGAGATATATTTGGAAAATCAAATCAACCTTGAACAAGGTAAAAAATTTTCAAATTTTAAATTGTTATATAAAAGAAGTTGAAAATTTTTTAAAAATCAAGTAATCAAGAACTAAATTGGTCAAAAACTGACTCTTTGCTTTGCCATGTTTAGCAAAGTTGGTTTTCGGCCAAATTAATTCACTTAATTTCTCCAATAAAAAAGCTCTATAAATCTCTCCTAATATATGTCAATTTAAGATATGAAAATTTTCATCTTATTTGGAGCTTGATACCGAGCACGATTTTTAAGGCACTGGTCTGAGCTCGGATCAAGCTCAAATTTGACAGCGTAACCCGGAACAGCCCAACAAACAATAGACACCGCTATGTTGTGATGTATTGCTTTTTTCGGCCATCTAGAGTCGTCTTGATGGAGTTTTAGGCAATTTTATGTTTTTAGTGGCATTGCCTTGATTTATTATTTTTAGGGGTATTTTTGTAATTTCATTATTTTTAAGTTCCGATTAGGGTTATGATTCGTTTATGGTTTTAAATACTTCGTTTGTCCATGTTTACTGCAGCTATTTGATTAATTGATAATTTTCGACTTTGGTCATTTTTCCGAAAACCAGAGAGTTTTCACAATTTTCGAGCTTTTCTTTTGTCTGGTCATTCTTTTCAACATTATTCTTGCATCAGTTGGTATCATAGACTTAGGTTGCTGAAATCAACGGCTGAGCAAATTCGTGGAGGTTGTGGACAGCATTGTGCTGGAAAGGGACGAGGAGTCATTCCTGAGGAAGACGAACCGCCTCGTCAACAAGACCTACAGGAAGTCGAGAATGAAAACGCAAAACAAAGAAGGTGAATCCAGGACTTGGAATCTCAACTGGCGAAGGCACGGTTGGATGTTCAGTCCGATTCAGGGGTGGAATTGGAGATTGAATCCCACAATGAAGAGAAAGATGACAAACCGTTTGCGACGTTGAACTTAGGGAGACAAAACCAACCGGCACATGTGGCCATCAACCATCTTCTTTCCAAAATTTCAACATGAAAATTGAGGTTCTCTATTTTGAAGGTATCTTGATGAATTTTTAGATTGGTTACATACGGTGGAGCAGATTTTCGATCTTAGAGCTTAAAAAGCAACGTTCCAGAGAGGGAAAGTCAAAAATTTTGACTTGGGACAAGATGAAGAAACTACTACGGAAGAAGTTCCTACCGGTACACTATCGGCAAGAGGCGTTTATTGATTATCATTCCATTAAGCAGCGGGATCTTTCAGTAGAGCAATACATTGAGGAGTTTGATTGGCTACGCATGAGGTGCGACGTCACCGAAGAAGACAAGTAGATGGTGGAGCAATTTTTATCAAGGTTGAAATTCGAGATTGCTGATGTGATTCAACTACAACAGTATTGGACGTATGAAGATGTTAGCATATTGACCTTGAAGGTCGAGGGGCAGCTTAGACGAAAGGGTGGCAGTTCGTGCTCTAGGTTCCAAGTCAATTCCAAAACAAACCTAGCGAGCAATCATCTTCAGCAGTAGCGGCTACGAATAAGGGTTAAAAGGGCAAGGCAATGGCCAAGGAAAGTCCGCAAGGCTGAACCAGCAAAGTTGTAGCCACGGCCAAGCGGTGTTTTAAGTGCCAGGGTTTTGGCCACATTGCCGCAAACTGCCCAAATAGGCAGTTCATGACTCTTAGTGAGGAGGTGCTAGAACAGATTTTCGACGAGGAAGAAGAGGACCCCGAGGATGCACAGAACAAGGAGGAGGTCGTATATGTAGATTCAGGAGAATCCCTGATGATTCGGAGATTGCTAAGTGTGGCGGCAGAAGACGGGTCTTGGCTGCGACATAACATCTTCCATACTAGGTGCACTACCTGGGGAAAAGTATGTAACATGATTATTGTTGGTCTCGATGACAATGGTAGAGAAATTGGGATTAGAGACAGTTGAGCATCCACAGCCCTACAAATTGTCGTGGCTAAAGAAGGGCAATGAAGTTAAAGTCAGAAAGCGGTGCATAGTACAATTCTCATTTGGGAAGAGGTACGCTGATGAGGTATGGTGTGACATTGTTCCCATGGATGCTTGTCACATTCTGCTAGGTAGGTCATGGCAGTGTGATCGACGAACGAAGCATGATGGGTTTCGGAACACTTACACTTTCAGCAAGGATGGCCAAAGCATTACGTTGGGTCCTTCGAATTTGAGGAAAGAGGAGGCAAAGGTTCTGTTGTCCAGGGCCGATTTCCATGAGGAGGTGATCAAGGCAATGGAGATTATTGCCTTGGTGGTTATGGAGCAAAACGTAGATCATTCCGAGTTTCCCGTGGAGATTATTCCTTTGTTGCGGGAATTTACCGATGTAATGCCAGATGAGATGCCTTCAGGACTACCACCTATGTGGGATATTCAGCACTGTATAGACTTCGTGCCAGGGGCTACAATTAAGCATAAGGCAGCCTATCGTATGAGTCCGCAGCAGCATGAGGAGTTACAAAGGCAGGTGCGAGAGTTGATGGAAAAGGGGGTTGTCAGAGAGAGTATGAATCCTTGTGCAGTACCAGCATTACCGATGCTGAAAAAGATGGTTCGTGGCCGATGTGCATTAACAGTCGGGCAGTGAGGGATAGATTCCCAATTCCCCGATTTGATGACGTGATTGATCAGTTGCATGGGGCATCTATCTTTTCGAAGATAGATTTAAGGAGCGGGTATCATCAGCTTCCGGTGCGGCCAGGAGATGAGTGGAAAACCTCGTTTAAGACTCGAGATGGGCTGCACAAGTGGATGGTCATGCTGTTTTAATTGTTAAATACGCCCAACACTTTCATGCGGTTGATGAATAAGGTGTTTCGTTAGTTTATTGGCCGATTTGTGATGGTATATTTCGACGACATTCTGATTTTCAGTAGTTTGGTTGGGCAACATTTACAGCATTTGAGAAAGGTATTTGAGGAGCTAAGAGAGCAGAAGTTGTTTGCAAATCTAAAGAAGTTTCACTTCTTAACGGATCAAGTGACATTTTTGGGGTATGTTATGTCGTGTGAAGGTATTCGGATGGATCCCGTAAAGGTGGAAGCAATTCTAAATTAGGAGACATTGAAGACGATGTTTGATGTTCGAAGTTTCCATGGACTGGTGTCCTTCTACAGGCAGTTTATCCGAGGTTTCAGTTTCATCATTGCCTTATTGACGGACTGTTTGAACTGAAGTCGGTTCGTATGGACTGCCGAGGTAGATTTGGCTTTCCAATTACTGAAACAAAAGGTAACCGAAGCTCCTATTTTAGTATGACCTGACTTTTCTGAAATTTTCAAAGTACATTGTGATGCTTTTGGACTGGGAATTGGAGGAGTGTTGAGGCAGCAAGGCAGACCAGTAGCTTTCTCCAGTGAAAAGCTTAACATGGCCAAGCAGCGATATTCAACATATGATAAGAGTTTTATGCAATTGTGCGGAGTTTGGAACATTGGAGGCAGCATCTTGTGTCCAAGGGGTTTGTTTTGTTTTCCGATCATGAGGCATGGAAGTTTATAAATGGACAGCACAAGTTGAATGCAAGACACACGAAGTGGGTGGAGTTTCTGCAAGCTTTCAGTTTCTCCATTCAGCACAAGGCTGGTGTACTAAATCGGGTGGCAGATGCATTGAGCAGGAGGCATACTTTGTTAAACACAATGCAAATCTGGGTAATAGGATTTGATTCGTTTTCTGATTTATATAGGGACGATCCGGAGTTCAGAGGTGTTAGGGAGAAGAGTCAGACGGGACCACAGCAATTGTTCATAATTCAGGACAGGTTTCTTTTTTGAGGGAATCGGTTGTGTGTTCCTAATTGTTCATTGAGGGCAGCAATTGTAGATAAGCGTCATGCCGGAGAATTAGCCAGACATTTTAGCATTGACAAGACGTTGGCATTAGTGTGGGAGCATTTTTATTGGCCTAGGATGGAGCGGGACGTGATTCGTTGTGTGCAGCGGTGTAAAATATGCCACATTGCTAAGACTAAGGGTAGCAATACTAGATTATATTTGTCATTACCTATTCCATTGGCACCTTAGGAAGATATCAACTCAGATTTTGTTTTGGGCTGCCAAGGATGCAAAAGAACAAGGATTCGATTATGGTAGTGGTTGATAGATTTTCAAAGATGGCAAGTTTTGTTCCCGGCAACAAGATGTTTGATGCTTCACAGGCAACTCGGTTATTCTTGCAGGAGATTGTCAAATTATATGGAGTTCCAAAGTTGATCACTTCCGACAAAGATGTGAAATTTCTCAAACATTTTTAGGGAACTCTTTAGCTGCATTTGGGCACCAAATTGCAGTTCAGTTCTTCTCATCATCCGCAATCGGACAGACAAACGGAAGTGGTGAATAGAAGTGAAATCTGTTACGAAGTTTACCTGGAGATAGTCCACGGCAGTGGGACTTGGTGCTGCCACAAGCCAAAATTTGCATATAATTGTTTAGTGAATCAGACGACGGGGAACAGTCCATTCGAGATTGTTTACAGACGCAGTCCAGCTACTCCATTAGACCTCAATCCATTGCCAGTCCATCACCAGTTCAATTCGGATGCTGAGGAGCATGCTAAGCAGATCAAGAAGTTACATTCCCAAGTCCATGATCGAATTAATCAGTAGAACTTACAATACAAGCAAAGCGACAAGCATCGGAAGAAGATAGTGTTAAAAGAGGGCAATCTAGTTTGGATTCAACTAAGGAAGGAGATGTTTCCAATAGCTAGATTTGGCAAGTTGCAGCCGCGCGCAAATGGGTCATTCGAGGTGTTGGAGCGGATTAATGACAATGCCTACGAGATTGAATTGCCAGGCAACTACAATGTGTCGGGTACTTTCAATGTAGCTGACTTGTCACCTTACCAGTCTGAGGACGAGGAAGGTTTAGCAGAAGATGCAGCCGGCAAGGACGAGTCAGATTCTAGGGTGAGTTTTTTTCTAGCTGGAGAGGATGATGTCGGGCATGATTCCTGAGGCACTTGTCTGAGTTCGAATCGGGCTCAAATTTGACTAGTGACCCAGAACGGCCCAACGAACAATAGTCACCTCTATGCTGTGCTGTATTGCTTTTTTCGGCCATCCGAAGTCGTCTTGATGGAGTTTCGGGAGATTTTATGTTTTTAGCAGCATTGTCGTAATTTATTGTTTTTAGGGGTTTTTTTGTAATTTTATTATTTTTAAGTTCCGATTAGGGTTAGGATTCATTTAAGGTTTTAAATACTTCATTTGTCCATGTTTTTAACAGCTTTTTGATTAACTGATAATTTTTTACTTTGGTTGTTTTTTCCGATAACCAGAGAGTTTTCACAATTTTCCACCTCTTTTTCTGTTTAATCATTCTTTTCAATATTGTTCTTGCTTCAGAGCTAATTTGATTATTCAAAAATTTCTCTCAACTAGCTTGGTTGAAACAATAATTATGCTGAAATTCTTTGATAAATCATGATTTTAACCAATTTTAACTTAATTTTTCATCAAATTTTTCAAGGCTTATTGGGGAAAAAATTGTGTATTTTCTCTCTCTATTTGTAGACTTATGATTTATAAACTTTTAGCTGGTTTGGAGTCCATTTGGTCTTCGAAATAAGAGATCCATTTAGTTTTGTCATTGGAAATTTTTCCAACTTTTAACTAAAAATGAGGATTTTTCTTTAAAAAAATATATAAGTTAAAATACAATAGTTTTATACTAATTTTCATATAAAAATGACTCTAAATATCCTTGGAGCTATAGAAAATTTCTTTGCTATGGTCTTGAAAGTCTTTAATTTTGATTTCTTGATTTTTGGCTTATTTTGGTTATTGGTGGCTATTTATTTTAGAACTTCAAAAATTATATGTAATCTAATTTCTCATTTTTAATGATTTCAATTAATAATAACACATTAAATTAATATTTTTGTGGTTTATTTTCCTTAAGTAACTGGAAAGTTCTAATTTATGAACCTCTATTTTAATAAATAAAGATTGATATTAAAGTTTATAATTAGTTAGAGGTTAAATTTTGAATGATATAGTAGAAGAATTAGGGAAAAAAAAAAAAAAAAAAGAAGGATCAAAGTTATCAAATGTAAATTTATTCAAACATTTACTCTAAAATGCGTGTTAATGAGTGATTTTCAATTTAATTTTTAACGAATCCGAGCATTTTAAATCCAACTGGATTAACGTCACCTATTGTTAATTTTTTAAGGGATAAAAAATGTCAAAAATAAAAAAAGACCAAACTTACAAAACCTAAATTTATTAGGGAGTAAAAGGACCAATTTTACAAAGTTTAAAGAAAATCACGATAGCCTTTCTCCTAAAGTTCTAATCTCTTTTGTTCATGTACATCTAAATCAAATGTGGCTTAAAAGGGTGTTTTTGTGCTTTGCATTTCTTATTAAGCAATTTATTTTATATTTTTTAAGACATTAATAAAAAAAAAAAAGGTGTTTTTTAAACTAATTTCTATATGTAACAAGTTAAATTTTTTTAAAAAAAACTGTCCAAATTAAAATAAAACAAATTTTTTAAAATTAATTGTTTATAATTCAAGTTTATTCATTGTTTCCTTTGAGGACGTCCTAATGGGTGAAGTGACGAATGCACAAACCATAAGTCTTGAGATTAAATCCAACCACTATCCTAGATTAGTGAAATATCAAGATGCGTTAGAGCTAGTCCATACATTGCTAAAAAGATATTTTATGAATTAATTTTATAGTGGATGTTTTAATCCCACAAAATCTCTCATTATGATAGATATTCCAATTATTCGAAAATTCTTTATTCTTCTAATTACTAAATTTTACCTTCGCCTAGCCTTATAAATATGAGGGTTTAGGGGATAGGAAAAAACACATTGAATGAAGGAATTTTTACTCCCTATATTTCGTCTCTCTGGTATAGGTAAATTTTTTTTTTTTTTTTTTGGAACCAAGTACGAACAAACTATTTGGTACAGGTAAATTTTATTGGTATAATTTTCGTAAATCTTATATCAATTGATTTTCATCTATTTCTACCTTTTTTTTATTTTTTTTTTTTTTTGTTATACTACCATCCTTGACGTGTTGGTGAGTATTTGAAATTATAGGAATTTTTACCAATAAGTTTTTTTTTTATTTTTCAAACATTGAAAAGGCGGTAAGTGGAACTAATTACCTGTCATGATGCCTTGATGTGGAGATGCACCTCCAAGGACAAGGTCTTGCCAATACAATTATGATAGAAAGGAATGCAAATGACAAAGACATGGCAAACGCACTAATTTTTATACGAGGTCAATTGCATGAGAGTCTGAAGACTCAATATTTATCAATCAGAGACCTTGTGGGCAAGGCTAAGGGAAAGGTATGGTCATACCAAGACAGTAATTCTCCCTTAAGCACAATATGATTGGACCCAACTCAGGTTGCAAGATTTCAATTCAGTATCTGATTACGATTCAGCTTTATCTGATATTGTTTCTACACTTGAGTTATTTAAGGTTAAGCTCATTCATAATCATTTGATTGAGAAAACATTCTCAACTTTCCATGATCAAATATTGTGTAGTAACACCAATACAGGCAACTTGGATTTGCCACATATTTTAAATTGATTTCAGTAATCAATTGTTGCTCAAAAATCATGACCAAATGCTAACTATGGTGAAAATAAAGGTAGTTTTTAGAGGCGTCAATTAGGGTTGGGCCCATGTGGCCGGCCTGACCCAGCCTACCTCATAATTTTGAAGGGTTGGGTATAAAAAACCTAACCACAATAACAACAAAGGCTTTTCAACCTTGCCTTTAAGGGCCAAGGACTACTGAGAGTTGAGAGAGGATCGGGCCGACCTGGCCCTTAGTGCTAGAGATATTAAAATATATTTTTTTTTATATTATAATTTTTTTATTATCTATTTTTATTGAAAATTACAGAGATATTATTTTAAAACAATTATTGAAAATTGTTATTTGTTTTTAGTACTTACAAGTTACAAACTTAATGTTAATTGATTTTTTTTCTTATTCTTTTGATTTAGATGAAGATGAGGAGATTAAACAAATAAGGTTCAAAGCTGATTTAAACTTTAGTGTAGAAGAATCAGCTACTCCTCTCTGTATTAATGAATATTAATACTAAAATTTTCATTTGTATGTTTGGTTTGCGTATAATTATCTACATTTTTCTCTAATTTTCTATTCATTTTTTACTATTTTCTACAAAATTTTTTTAAGTGGTATAAAAATTGAATTGTTTTATTTAAATATAAAAAAAGGGCTGACCCAACCCGACCCTTGTGGGATTGGGCCAGGCTGGGTTAGGGTTTTCATGACCCTTCAGAAAATGGGGCCGGTCCATTCCAACCCTTCAAATGCTCTGGCCAATTGACACCTCTAGTCGTTTTAGAGGTCATCAACACAAAAAGGGTCATAACCCTAGAAGGAGTGGGGTAAATTTAACCAATAAAAGAAATTTAATGATGGCCCAAATCATGATAAGGATAAGAAGACAACAAAGGGAATTGGGGATTGCATTTGCCACTATTGTGGTTTAGAACGACATGATCACGTACTTGCTGTATGCTAAAGCACTTTGTTGATTTATATTAGGCATTCTAAAGGAAAATACAAGTGTATTGAATCTCATGTGATTGAAATTGCTTATACTGCTAATTTTAAGGCTTTCAATACCTTTGTTAGTGGATGATGAATTTTGGGACTTCTTTTTCAAGTTGCTTTTCTAATTATTTATTTTCTTAATTATTTTGTTTTATTTTTACCGCAAGCTATATCCTTATAGTTTTTTATTATTATTATGGTTATTAGATTATGAATGTTCATATTTTTGAACATTTCTATTATGTGATTGATATATAATTTTATGAATTTTTGTCACCTGAAGTTAAAAATAAGTGTAAATGGGAACCTTTGAGAAAAAAGATTGTGTTTGGGCAACAACACATACTATATTTCGCTATAAGCACTTTTTCTCAAGTATGACATTACCAAGGCAAATGTCCAAACAATTATTGATAGTTATGGAAATGCTACAATTGTTTTATCAAAAGGTACTACTTTATATATTGAGAATGCATTTCCAAGTAGTAGATCAAAGAGGAATCTACTTAGTTTCAAAGATATTCATTGAAATGGGTACCTTATTGAAGCAATTTATGAATATTTTGGTATTATTTCCAATAGAATGGAACAAAAGACCATCCATGGGAAGCAGTAAGCTTCATCTAGTGGCTTGTATTATGTCACAATTAAAGAAGTTGAATCCTATGCTACTACATCGTGGAGACTAGTAAATCTTAAAAAAGGTGGATTTTGGCATGATTGTCTTGATGATCCAGGAGTAATAATGGCGCATAGGATTCTTAAAATTACTAGAGAACACCATCTAAAGGATTCAAACGTTTTGTTGTTCAAAGATTATGTTTGTGATGATGGTTCAAGGAAAACTCCTTATTAAACCTTCTAACAAAGGTTGACATCGAACCCCCTTCATTCTTGCCAAGAATTCAGTTTAACATTTGTAGGTCAATACAACCAGCAAGTGACTATTTAGATATTTTATGGTATTAGTGGACGCATCCAGCAGGTATTAGTGGACGTATCCAGCAGATGATCCCACGTTTTGACTATTATCTACCCTTAGTGTGGCATTTGCACCGTTACTTGTGTAATTATACTCAAGATGGATTAGCAAAGTCCTTGATTAAAAGTATCCAAATCATTGGTAAGACATTATTATTGAGAACAAAGCCCAATGATACAACATGGGTTCATGCAGTTTTGCAATCGATGGCATTAATTAGATTGCGCCCCATTAGTAGTCTCTTGCCAGTCTCCCAAACAAATGGTTCTTGATCAAGAATCAGATATTTCCCGCTTATGCAGATTTGGGTATGCAATGCAAGTATCTATTACTCCACCACAACGGACTAAAATAGATCAACAAAGGAGATTGGGTGTTGGTTATGAGTCTCCGTCAATAATTAAATATCGTGAACTAATGATGAGAGACTAATTCACTACTCAATTTGCTGATTGTCAATTTGCAGTGTTACCAACATAATGGGAAGAATTGGAAAAGTAGCAAGAAACCAAATTCATGAGATCAGTTGGAGCATTCCCTCATTGGCTCATTTTGATCTTTGTACTAATTAAACTGAACATGAGATTAAAAAAATAATTTACTTGCAAAAACTCCCAAATTATCTGCCAGACTCATTTTATTGATCCCAAGGGAGTAAGAAAGTCTTATATTCCAACTACTAATGCTCCCATTAAATTTGATGTCCTTGAAAGGACAAGCAAGTGAATTTTGCCAGAAACATGGCAGGCCTATTAGTGCAAAAGATAAGAACCCTCGAAATGAAAAGGATCACATATTACTCTAGAGGTTATATTACTTCTTGAAAAAGCCCCGGTCATAGTTCATATTTAAAATATGATAATTAGGTACCTAAAAATGTTATGAATGGGCACAACAACAGTGTGAACAAGCACAATGAGAATGATAAGATCTCTATGAACTATGTCTTGATGGGAAAAGGATAAAACCAACAGAAAATATGTGTCGATACAAATTTTGCAAATAATATTGCACATGATATCATATATAATGATGAGGATCTATAACCTACATCAATTGAGGCCTGTAGGTTGATGGATGATTGACTTAAATGAAATAAGCCTTTAATGCAGAGTTAAGCTTGTAAGAAATACAAAAAGTTTTTGGACAAGTGATCTAAACACCAGTTGACGTAATCAATATTTGGGTATAAATGGGTATTTGTGCAAAAGAGAAATGAACAAAATAAAGTTGTTTGTTATAAGGATCGGCTGGTTGCACATGATTTTACCTAACATCCTAGAATTAATTTTGAGGAGACATATTCTCTTGTGGTGGAATTACTTTTCATTATTTGATTAGTCTGGTCATATGAGAAGGACTTGATATGCAAATGATGAATGTTGTTATAGCCTATTTATGGATCCTTGGATCATGACATCTATATGAAAATCTCTGAAGGATTTAAATTGCTAGAAGCAATAAGATTGAATTATTGTTATAGATATTCAATTAAATTGAATCAATCTCTATATGAATTAAAATAGTCAGGGCAGAAGTGATATCAACACCTTAGTGAGTACCTATTGAGTAAGGGCTATAATAATGATTATGTTTGCCCTTGTGTGTTCATTAAAAAAATGACACAAAATTTGTGATAATTGTCATTTATATAGATGACATAAATCTCATAGGGACTCCAGATGAAATATCTAGGGCAATGATATACATGAAAAGTGAGTTTGAAATAAAAGTACTTGGAAGGACCAAATTGAATCTTGGTCTTTGACTCACTTTTTCTTCAAATTAGTACTTTTCCATCAATCCGGTTATATTGAAAAAGATTCTTAAGAAGTTTTATATGAATAAGGTTCATCCATTGACAACCTTTATGATTGTAAGGTCTCTTAATCCCGAAAATGACTCGTTTTGTCCTAAATAACTTGATGAAGAGATGCATGATCCTGAAATATGGAGTTTTAATGTACTTGGTACAATGTATGAGATCAGATATCGCTTTTGCGGTAAAGCTATTTGCTCATTTCAGTTCTGAGTAAACTCAGAGGCATTGGAATGGCATTAAGCATATTTTGCATTATCTCCGATGAACCATAGATTTGAGATTATATTATTCCAAGGATTTGACTAACTCTGGTTTAGTCGATTATGTTGTTGCTAGATATAAATCTGATCCACACAAAGCTCACTTTCAACCGGTTATTTATTTTACTATAACAGAATTGCCATTTCTTGGCAATCTACTAAATAAACTTCAGTGGCAACATCTTCCAACCACTCTAAAATTATTGCTTTATATGAGGTTGGAAATCCGTTATAAATTAATTTTATGGTGAATGTCCTAATCCTGTGGAATTTCTCGTTATGATAGATATCCTAATTATTCTAGGAGTCTTTATTCTTTTAACTACTAAATTTTACCATCCTCTTGCATCATAAATATGAGGGTTTGGGAGATAGGAAAAGACACATTGAATAAAGGAATTCTTACTTCCTATATTTCATCTCTCACAATTTCTCTCCTTTTCTTTTCCATCTTTACAATTTATTTCACTCTATAACAAAAAATTATTTTTATTAATATTTTTAATATCATATCTATTCCTTTGAGTTGAATATGGGAAAAACATTTTTCAAAATTTACAATAGTAGGATAACTTAAGTTTACCAAAATTTAAGGATTTTTAGCTGATTTGGTCCCACAAATTTGGGTTAAAAAACAGTTCAGTCCCATAAGTTTTTTTTTACCATAATGGTCCCTCAAGTTTTTACGAGTGATTGGAATGGTCCCAACCACCAATTTCCGGTTACTCACACAGTGGAGAGTGTCACATGCACTGCACGTGACTGATAGAATCGTCATTCCGCCATGAAATGAAGTCATTTTCCTTTGAAGCTGGATTTTAAACAAAAATAAAATAAAATAATCAGAGTTCAATTCAAGTCCACCTCCGTCCACTCGGAATCCGATTCCCCCTCTACTTCCAACTTAAGGTAAGGATGATGACGACATAGTAAGAGACAACGACTATTGCAACCACAAGGAGGATCATAAAATAGCCCAAGAATTTGATGCCAAAGCATAGCCTGAATGGGTTGAGATCCATCTGAGTTTTATTCTTAGTATATGAAACTCTCGGCCCAACACCTCCAATTCCGGGCTAAAATAAATTGAACGATGATCTTTTAGTTTGAGTAGGAAATAACAGTTTAAAGATATCCGAAGCCATGGCTAGACAAATCACAAAGAACCACCGCAGGAATGGCTAGAAAGTGAGGTGGACGATGGTAATGAATAACAATGGTGGCTATATGAAGATAATTTAAACCGAAATCGTGTGCAACTCAACAACCAATAAGAACTTTTTAAAGAACGCCACTTTTAATCAAAATGTCTCTTCCCTGTTTGCTCCCTATGCCCCCTGAAATCTTTGTCGAGAATAGAAGAAAAAGTATCTGCCCAATGGGAATCGAAATCCTATTGGGCGGAGGCGGAATTGAATTGGACTCCATTTTTTTTTAAAAAAAAAAACTCAAACTTCAAAGGAAAATAACATTGTTTCATGGTGGAATAACGATTTTACCCCTTACGTGGAATGCACGAGATACTCCCACCGTATGAGTGATTGAAAATTGGTGATTAGAACCATTCCAGTTAATCGTAAAAATACGAGTGATTGTTATAATTGAAAATAAACTTATGAGATTGAATTATATTTTGGCCCAAACTTATGGGATCAAATTGCCTCATGAATATGAGGGTTTGGGAGAAAGGAAAAGACACATTGAACACATTGAATAAAGGAATTTTTACTCCCTATACTTGGTCTCTCACAATTTCCCTCCTTTTCTTTTCTATCTTTACAATTTTTTTCCCACTAACAAAAAATTATATTTATTAATATTTTTAATATTATATCTATTCCTTTTCGTTGAATATGGAAAAAACAGTTTTCCAAATTTACAATAGTAGGATAACTTAAGTTTACCAAAATTTAATTAGTTTTCTCAATCCTTTTAAAAGTTTAAAGGACATTTTTTTTTATTCCAATTAATAACTTCCCAGACAATGATTGAAAATTCATACCCGATTCGAGAACACCACGACTCTGCGTCACAATTACACACTTCTTGGTTCCCAGTATTCTGTTCACCGGAAACCTATTTTCCGTCGATTGCCACCTTTCACGTCTCCCTTTGTTATAAGTAAATCCAAGTTTGTTCTTGCCCGTTAGGGTTCCGTTTATTTTGAATTTCTTCGATGAGCTGCTAGAATAATTGTGGTTCTTGAAGCTTGTTGTAATGTTTACCCCTCAAAAGAAGCCGTGGTCGGGTTTAGCATTAGGGCCGGGGAAGGAGGTTTCTGGTGCAGGAAAGAGCACTGTGGGTGCAAGAATGTCGACACCAAACCCTAGCAGTTTGGGTAAGGGTAAAGGGGTGGCCTATGTAGACGGTCCTGCACATCCACGGCCACCATTGCTACCGCCCCCGGTAGGTTTGTTGAGTGAGAGTGGGGGAAGGGACCTTGTGAATATGGAGAATATGGAGGATTGGAGAAGGTTTAAGGAAGTAGGTTTGTTGGATGAGGCTGCAATGGAGAGGCGCGACAGGGAGGCTTTGATTGAAAAGGTTTCAAGACTCGAACGGGAGGTCAGTTTTATAGTTTGTCTTTCCTTTTTGAATTTTGAAGGTTCTTTCTTTTTGTGTTAGAGTGCTGAGATTTAGAGTTTGTTCACATATTTTCATGTTGTATTACCATACTCTTTAATAAATTAAAATTTCTTTTCTTAAAAATGCTTTATATGAAGCACAAGTGATTCTGCATTGGCTGAAAAGAACACACTTTCAAATGAGTAATGGAGGGTATGAATGTTGATGTGGACTGTTTTAATGACTTCAGTTTATGTGATTTTGTAACCGTGTTACTGCAAGAAAAGATGTATTCTCGAGGAAGTTAGATTTGAACCTCACATTTACATGATCTTAAAATTGTTTTAGAATCTCTGTTTAATTACATAGGTATGTTATCTAAACATTATACTCATATTTTTATTCCAGCCATTTGTATATGTAATAAAGAGTGACTTTTGTTCTGAATCCAGCCCCACATATATCTCTGCTCTAGTTGCAAAAAGCTGTTACTGTGTTGCCATCTGCATGGATAGGAGAAACTCTTCTTTCCCTACTGAAAACCCCTATATTGGGTTGGAAATAACTAGCTATCTGACTGCTTTGTCAAGTTTGGGTTTGCAAACGGGATAAGATTCTTGCATCAGAAGTGTTCCACTTGAAAACTTTTCTAGTGTGTGACTCTATGCTCCCCTTTTATTCGATAGCCAAAGAAGTGGGTTCTCTTGGGCTATCTATCTCTTCATTCCCAATATCTGGAATTGCTGTAGTTTTGATATTAACTATAATTTCAATATTGGCCTACGAGTTAGTTGAGGGCAGCATGTGCATACAAGGGATCCCTCTCTTGCCTTATGTCATATTGATGGTGGTTGTTCAATGTTACATTTTTTTTCAAAAAAATTCTTTTCATTTTTTCCTTTTAAAATAGGCTTATGCTAGAATTCTCTCTTATCTTTTGCTATATTATTGTATATTTCCTAGAATAATAAATTCTTCATTATTGATTTACGATGTGGAACCACTGAGGAACCTTATTTGTTATTTGAAGTTGTTCCGGCGGAATATTAATTTTTGTAGGATGAGTACACATGGTCAGGGGCTTGTCTTCTCATGATATATCTGGAAGATAGATGTAGAAGAATGATCTTCTATTGGATGCATATAGATGAAGGTTATCAATGTTATCATTTGAAGACGGAGTGTTTGCATTCTCCTCATTATCTCGTGTATGTTGTGCCACTTCAAAACAATTTCTGAAGGAGTATTCTTTATTCTTTCACAAAATGTCAAGCTATATGTGGAAAAGAAATGTAATACCTATCTATCTATCGAAGTATATATATCTTTTTAAGTTATACGCTTATACTAGTGTCACTCTCTCCTTCAGATATTTTGCTCATATCTCATTACTGGTACATTTAAGTGCTTCTGTTGTTTAACTTTGCTTGTTATTTTGATTATTTTTTGTCCCTGGTAGCTGGCTGATTTTCTACGAATTTTGGAATAATAATTCCTGCATTTAACAGTAACTTATTGATCCTTGGAAAATGCTTTGCCCGTGTTGATTTGCTCCATTGGACTGGCTAGGACTTAAATTCCAGTCTATAGGGCAAGAACTTTTGCCTTTATTCCTTTCCCCCCTTTCTCTAATCATGTCGGAAAAGTATTATTTTCCCTAAAGATTCCCTCCATATCTTTACCTTTAAATTCTAACTTGTGGGTCCCTGATTACTATTTAATATTCATTCTTGAATACTTTTAATTTAAAATTTCACTTATTTACTACTTTAACTATTTTCTGCAAGAGATGAGACCCAACAGGAATTAAAAGCTTTAAAAATATAAACCAACCGACAATTTACTATAGAAATCCAAAAGAAATACAATTTTGATAGAGTAGGAATTATAAGTCTCCAACATTAAAGAGTTGAATTCAAGAAGGGCTAGATCTCCAACATTAGATAATCAATTTATAGCGTCTCTTTTGCCAGAGTAGAAACAAAATTAGCTATTTATAGTAAATGTCCTATAAAGTTTTTAGATAAATAGATTAAGTTGTGGAAGGATTGGGTAGGTAATTGGACCTAATCTTTTGCTAACAGTGATAGAAACCATGTGCCTCCTCCCCTGTTCCTTCTTTCATTTCTTTTCTAAAATGATTAGGAAGTGAGTTCTTTTGAGTACACCCCTCCCCTCCTGGAAACCTGCCTTGGCCTCAGGACGAAAGAACAAAAAAGGACAGCTAACAAATCATAGTCTTGAGAGGCAACAGGAAAGGATGGTCCAGTGTTTTGAGGATTTTGACAGTTGGGCTGGATGTTTTAGGAAATGCTTGTATTGACCATATCATGTTAGATGAGCTTAAGCTCTGATACCAAATTGATAAGAGCAGGAAATAAAATTAAAAAAACTTCTGGAAAATATAAACAAACTGACAATTAAAACCGAAATATTTAAGGAAAATTCATATGATAGAGTCCCATTCTTGAAGGATTCTCCAACATTAGATAATCAATTTATAAATCTTTCCTCCCAAAGTAGAAACAAAATTAGCTATCTTTAGTAAATATCTTAAATAGTTTTTAACTACAAAAAATCGTGGCAGTAGTGCAGTTGTGGAAGGAGTGAGTAGTTAATTGGATCAAATCTCCTGCCAACAGTGACATAAACCATGTGCAGGAGTGGATCCTTCAGATTACGCATATTACTACTCTCCTGTTTCTTCTTACGTTTCCTTTTTCTAATATGATTAGGAAGTGGGTTCTTATCATTATATCCCAGACCATTCATCCAATACATAAAACAAAAATTCTAACACAAACTAGTTTCCCTCTTATTTTTAACAATTTTTATTTTCTCTTTTAATATAAGCTGCTGTCCAAATACACCATGAGAATGCTGTGTACACTTGCCAATGATGTAGTGATGGTTTTCCAGATTCATTGAAATAACAACCATATGCACATGCTTTTCTCTAACTGCAAAGCTGAACCAAGTTCATAAGATGGAAAGGAAAAGCAACGTCATTGCATGGATACATACGAAAGTCACAGAATAAAAGACAATATTTAGCCAAAGGGAAGTCCTTTGCTTTATTTTGTTTTGTCCCCCTTATACATTTTGGAGTTTGTCCAAGAGCTGCCCTGTGTTGACACTACCATGTTAAATTGGTAAAATAATCCATACAAAGTTCTTGTTATGCTCTAGCTGTTCAAATTTAATCTCTTATTTTGTGGAGCTTGTCCAAGAGCTGTCATTCTCTTTTAAAATATCTTCAGTATTCCTTCTTAAACAGATAAAATTGAAAAAAAATCATATGTTTTGTCTTTGTATTTCTCCCTTGTTTGGCATTGAATATTTACATTTTATTTTAGGATGTCAAAACGTGAATATCCACCTTCCTGTAGTATTCTAAGTTTCAGCAAGCCCTTTAAGGGGTTCACATACCACATGGGTTCTACCCGTAACTATACAAAGAATATGGTAACTTATCATTTCAAAAAGTGAATATCCACCTTAATGTATAGTATTCTAAGTTTCAGCAAGCCCTTTAAGGGCTTCACATACCACATGGGTTCTACCCATAACTATACAAAGAATATGGTAACTTATCAAATGCTTTGGGTGTTCAATTTTGGATGGAGGGAGCATCGACCTTTAGGTTTGCAGGCTATCTGAATGTTTTTGATAATTACTATTTGGCCTTTTAAGTTTATAGTTTCCATTTACCTCTGTGTAAATCATGTTTTTTTTTTCTTTTTGTTTTTTTGGGAATAGCTATTTGATTATCAGTACAATATGGGATTGCTCCTGATTGAGAATAAAGAGTGGACCTCCAAGTTTGAAGAACTTAGAGAATCACTGGCAGAAACTGAGGAAATACTCAAACGAGAGCAGACAGCCCATGTAATTGCATTTTCTGAAGTTGAGAAACGGGAAGAAAATTTGAGGAAGGCATTAAATGTCGAGAGGCAGTGTGTCACTGATGTAAGATAATTCTATTCTTTTGGCATTTTCTCGTGCCATTAATTGCTTGACATGTGCTTAGTTCTGGCCTAGTTTTGTATTATGTACGATTTCACCATATGCGGATGTTTAATATTTTTTATATTTCTCTGGTCATCCAGCATCTTTTATGTTTTCAATTTTTGTTCTATTTTCTTGTGAATGGTTTGAAGAATTATGTAAATGCAAGTATGAACTTAAAACCTCAAGTGACAAACTTTCTATCTGCCTACACCTTTGCTGAGAGATCGGTAGATACACTGACACTAACTATTGAAAAGTAAGAATACTGATATTTCTTTGTATTTCTCCCCATGTCCATGTCCTTACTAGATGAAGCTGATTCTGCCACCTTTCATGCTTTTGGGTAAGCTGACAGTTTTACATTTATATGCATTGAGACTCTACAGTTGTTTTAGGGTCTTTGGTAACTGAAGGGAAAGCCTACAATTTTCCCAGGTTGCTATTGCTTGCATCCTTAATCAAGCTAAATCAACCTTAAGAGATGTTCTAATTCGTTGAGTTTCTGAATTTAGAATAAATGTCAGAAATGAGGGCAACTTTTTTCCAGTAATTGGAAAGGAAATTTAAAATCACATTGGAGAAGAAATATTTGTGATTTCTTTTAGCAATTTGTGAAACCTTGTCTTCAGAAGGGCAGAGATTGCCTGTATAGTCTCTCTTATGCCAGATCACTCGCTTAGAAAATAAAATAGATGATAGCATGTTAAACATGTCAGATCTAGAAAAACATCCTCAAGTGCCTAACATGTTTGCTCATGATGAACTGTTTGAATATGAATTGTATTAATATGATTACCGTGAGTTCTATACCTTAAGAAATGAAGAAAGGACTGATCTGGAAATTAAGCTGTTGATAATTACCTGCTAATCTTGTATTTTTGTGTGGACCATAATGTGATATACTTTGCATGGTCTCAGATACTCTCTTGTCTTTTTGTAATTCTCTGACATACCTGCAATATTCAGAATGAATATGTTTATAAGTTCCCAGGATGCTGAGACTATCATCAAGAAGAGAATCTTTTTGGTTTATTGAATGTTTTTGTTCAGTCTACAGAACTTTATTTCCTGGTTGTAATCTGAATTATGCTCTGTTGATATAAATTCCACGGTTAAACGTGCAGCTTGAAAAGGCTTTACGTGAAACGTGCATGGAAAACGAAAAGATCAAGTATGCATCTGAGACCAGGTTGGCTGATGCTGGTGCTTTGATGTCTGGAGCTCAGGACAAATCTTTAGAACTGCAAGAAAAGTTGTATGCAACTGATGCTAAGCTTGCTGAAGCAAGTAGGAAGAGTTTGGAATTGGATCGGAGATTGCAGGAGATTGGAGCCCGCGAGAGTGTTCTCAGAAGAGAGCGCATGTCACTGAAGACAGAGTATGATTAGTGCTCATAATTGGCTATTCAATTTCTGTACCTTTAAAACATATGTGAGAACTTTTTACATGGTTAGTATCATCTTCATCATTGATATTTTTTGCTTTTGATTTAGCCAAGAAGCGCATCAAGAGATTTTATCCAAACGCAAAGATGATTTGCAAGAGTGGGAAAAGAAATTGCATGAAGGGGAAGACCGATTATGTGAGGGCCGGAGGGTTTTGAATGAGAGAGAAGAAAGAGTGAACGAAATGGATAGAGTTCTGAAACAGAAACAAAAGACAATTGAAGAAGAGCAGGAAAGGATTCGTTTGGCCAATTTAGATCTCAAGAAGAAAGAAGATGATATTAAAAATAGGTTGGAGAATTTTGTGCCAGAGGAGAAAGTGAGTTTTTGGCAATGTCAATCTATACTTGTGATATAAATAATGTGGTGTTTTTATTTTTTGCTTACATATGCACACATACATAAATAGATGTGATATATTTTTTATATACTGTTCATTGTGGATAAGTTCTCAAGATTTTATGAATTGGGGCATGGAATCAAATGTGAAATATTGATCTTATATATGGTGAAAGTTGACTTCTTTCGATCTTTTTGCAGAAAGTTGAGTCTACTATAAAGGAACTAGAGAAAAGAGGAAAAGAGTTGCATATTTTGGCGGAGAAACTGAATGCCAGAGAAAGAGTAAGTTGTAACACCTGGAATTGTTTGGTTCACTGATACCATTTCTAGGTTAATAACTTTGTAAGATTAGGTTCTCTTACCGAGCTTTTAATCTACATGCATTTACAATTTATAATTCACGGGTGGAGAGAGGGAGTGAGGGAGAACTTGAGGCTGTAGATTTGGTGACTATTAGTAGGTTTTCCTGGAGTGTCCAATCTCTGACAATGAATTTTCCTTGATTTCAAAATTTGATCAGTTGAAGTTGCTCAACTTTTAGAGTTCCTTTTTTGGCTGGTTTGGTGACTGTTAGTAGGTTATGGTTTCTAGGGTTTACATTTTCAGGTTAGGGTTGAGTTCTGTGGTTTAGGGTTCTAGGATTTTTGGTTTCCAGGGTTGGGGTTTACTGGTTTTTAGGGTTTTCAGTAAGGGTCTTTGGTTTTAATTTTTCAGTTTCATTGGTTCAAATCATGAAAGTTGTACACCATGATTATCCTGGAGTATTTCTGCCTCTCTCCCCCCCTCTCCACCCCCAAATGAAGTAAACTGTTTGATATTTTGAATTTCCTTTTCTGAGATGTAAAAAGAAAGATTTTGTTGGAGTGAGTTTGATTAAGTGCAAACATTGTTGTATTCTGAATCAAGTTAATAATCTCTTAAACTTGATAAAGTTTAATGTTTAATTTCATTAACTAAACTCTGACACTCTAAAAATGCTGTGTTGCAGATGGAAATTCAAATGCTCTTTGATGATCACAGGACTGCCTTGGATATGAAAAAACAGGAATTTGAGCTTGAATTAGAGGAAAGAAGAAAATCATTTGATGAAAAGATGAGGGAAAAGGCTGATGATTTGACAAAGAAGGAAGCAGAAATTACACACAGGGAAGAAAAGTTGAGCAAAATGGAACAGTCACTAGAAAGGAAGTCAGACAGAGTTAAGGAGAAAGAGAAGGAGATCGAAGAAAAACTGAAAGATTTAAAGGACAAAGAGAAGTCACTCAAGGATGAGGAAAAAAAATTGGACTTTTTGAAAAAAGACATATTGTCTGAGAAGGAGAATTTGCGAGGCCTCAAAGGAGAGCTTGAAAAGATGAAGGTTGATATTAGTCAAAAGGAAGTGCTGATTCATGGAGAGAATGAAAGAGTGAAAGTAAGCAAAGATGAGAGGAAAGAGCATAGCCGTTTGCAAAAGGAGTTGAGAGAAGAAATAGATAAGTGTAGAGCTCAGAAAGAGTTGCTTTTGAAGGAAGGTGAGGACCTTAAAAAAGATAGGATGAAATTTGAGGAAGAATGGGAGGCACTAGATGAGAAAAGAGCTGCTATTTCCAGAGAATCAGAGCAAATTATGGAGGAGAAACAGATGCTTGACAAACTGCGTTGCTCTGAAGATGATAAGTTAAGAAAGGAAAAACTTGCTACTGAGGAATACATCCAGAGAGAATTGGAGGCTATCAGATTGGAGAAGGAATCATTTGCTGCTACTATGAGTTATGAGCAATCTGCCTTGTCTGAAAAAGCCCAAACTGAACATGACCAATTGCTTAGAGAGTTTGAAACTCGGGGAATAGATCTTGAGTCTGAGGTGCACAAAAAGCGAGATGACATCGAGAAATATGTTCAGGAAAAGGAGAGAGTGCTTCAGGAGGAAAAAAATAGAGTAGATGATAACATTAGGCATCTAAAGGAAGAGGTTAGGAGGGAAATGGAAATTGTAAGCACTGAAAGGTCCAAACTTGAGAAGGAAAAACAGGATGTTACCTTGAACAGAAAGCATCTGGAAGAATACCAACTTGAAATGCAGAATGACATTCATGAGCTTGGGATCCTTAGCAAGAAGCTTAAGAATCAGCGAGAACATTTTCTGGAGCAGAGAGTTCGTTTCCTTTCATTTGTTGAGAGGCTCAAGAATTGTGTGAACTGTGGGGAAATCGCAAGAAATTATGTACTTTCTGACCTCCAGCTATCAGAAATGGAGCACAAGGAGACTTCTCCCTTTCCTACACTGGGTGATGAACTTCTGGAGAAGGTTTCTTTTTATGGAAGAGGTACTAATTTATCTCCTGTTGAGAAGAAATCTTCTCATTCTGGTGGTCGCTTTTTGTGGTTCCAGAAGTGCACCTCAAAATTTCGTCAATTCTCTATCCAGAGTAAGCATTTTGCACCTGATAATTTGGAGCCAGCTTTATCTGATAGGCCAGTGGTAGCTGAAAATGTTCCAGGACCTAGCATGACAACTGCTGCAGATGATAGGCCTGCTGCGATTTTAGAAGGAAGAGAGTCATCTCTTGAAATATCCATTTTAGGTGATAATTTAAGTAATGTGGATGACAGGATAAAGCAATCTGTAGAAGATTCAGAGCAATCCCAGCAGACAAGAGGTCGAAGAAAACCTCGGAGAACTTCCCAGGGTGGAGCGCGTAGGACACGTTCAGTCAAGGCAGTGGTGGAAGATGCTGCTGTTATTTTGGGGAAGACTCCAGGGGAACCAATAATGAATGAGGAGCCACAAAAGGATGCTCCAGAAAATGAGGGGAGTAAAGGTGAGTCAAGCCTTGCTGATAAAATTCCAAGGAAAAGGACATGGGGTCAAACTTCTAGAATGTCAGGGAGCGAGTTGGATGGCAATGAGAGTGAAGGACGTTCTGAAAGTGTGACTGCAGGTCGACACAGGAAGAGGCGGCAAACTGGTGCACCAGCTCCTCAGAACCCAGGGGAGAAGCGTTATAATCTTAGGCATCAGAGAATGTAAGTTCCTGTATTTCTTGTTGCAAATAGAACCTAAGAGTATGTTTTATGTTTGCTATGGTTTTTTTTTTTGTGCTTGCTTAGGTTTGTTGAGAATCCCACATCGGGTTTGTATAATTGCCAATTGTAGTATATAAGGCCTTGGGCAATCCTTTCCCCTTGAGCTAGCTTTTGGGGTTGAGTTAGGCCCAAGTCCATATTTTAACATGGTATCAGAGCCCGGTTTGTTTGTGATTGTTTGCCGATGTTGGGCCTCCATGTTGAATTTCACGCTCCAGAGGGAGAGGCCCTGGGCGTGAGGGGGAGTGTTCAGAATCCCACATCGGGTTTGTATAAGGGCCAATTGTAGTATATAAGGCCTTGGGCAATCCTTTCCCCTTAGAGCTAGCTTTTGGGATTGAGTTAGGCCCAAACCCATATTTTAACAAGGTTCATAACTAGATCTCGTGAAACATGTGGAAGCCCTTTGTGAGTTTCTTCTCCTTTTCTTCCTCTTCATTCTTTTAATTCTCTGCTTCTGTACTTATTGTTTTTTCCCTTTCAT
>JAOXNR010000013.1:10428807-10476381 GCA_028571225.1 Parsonsia alboflavescens
AAAAATACATAAGAAAAGAGGAAGAGAAAATCTACCCTTTGTCTTCGGAATTCCTCGGAAGATCAATCTTGAGTTGTTGTCGTCTTCTTGTCTAAGACTAAGATAAAGGGCCTATTTATAAGAGTAAAAGACTCCTTACAAATAAGTATTAACCTAAGAGGATTCTAATAATAAAATAGAAAGTAATTACAAAACGAAGTAGTTTAAGAATAAATAATCAAATTCTAATAAAACTGAAAGTCTATGATACGGCCCACGATCAACAAACTTGGTCAAACAGTAGTCTCCAACTCTAATCTGATAAACAGTGTCGCCGGAACAGTGCCTCAGCGACAATTTTGTAAACTCTTGAGTGTTTTCCAATCAAATACTCCTACAAACAAAAATCAAGTATAGGGAAGTAAAATATATCTAAAATAACATAATTAAACTAAGTTACATAAGATAATGGCATAAAAACAATATAAAACTTAGCATAATTATGTGCAAATCATTAACTGCCTAAGATTCCATACAAAATTAACTTAAAAGGATTTCATAAAAAAATTTTCCAAAAAACCTTTAAAAAATTAACTTGAAAAGGTGCCATTCAAAATTAACTTAATAAAAGTTTCAAAAAAAACAAAACAAAAAAAAACTTATTTAGAAACTACAGTAACAATTAACTTTAAAAAAAATAGATCCTTGTGTTCCATTTTTGACCCTTGAAGTTCCTAAATGTCCATTGTAGATTGAAATGCCCTTGTGGTTCGAAATTTCCAAGTTTGCCCCTCTGAGACTCGAATTATCCCTTCCAACAAGATAAATTGGCATATATATCACCCCATTCAATTACATATTCAATAAAGTGAAGAAGATTCAATGACAAACATGCAATTTAAATTAAATGACAAATTCACTATGTGTTAAAATAACATTTACAAGTCATGAACTGTGTCTACACTGATATTGCCTTCATAAAAATTCACATCCTCATCCAAGACATTCACATCAACATTAAAAAAATTTGACCAGTCATTTCCCACAGAGTACCCTTCTCCAAAAACTCAAAATTGTTGTGTGAATATTTGATTAGATATGGGCATTTCATGATTTAAGTCAATCGATGTTGGATCATTTTCTTCGGACAGTGGGGCATCTGTGTTGTGTGCATTCGGACAAATGAGACTATTATGTCCTTTTCTTTTGCATATTTTACTCGCTTTCCTTTGACGGTATTGTTCTTTTCAAGAGAGGAAACGGGCATCTTGTGGTCTTCCGACAGACCTTTTGCCAATAGGAGCATTGACAATCACGTCATTCATACCCGCAATTAAATTCAAAGATGAACACAAGGGCACAAGTTATATCGAAGGTGCATATGTCATCCTCAGTATTTCCTTGTCGAATAAATTACAACAACATAGAGTGTAATAATGAGCCTCATTTTCCCTGTAAAAAAGAATTAAGGTAAATGAGTTGTAGGAATTTTTAATTACATGCTAAGAGAATTAAAAAAAAAATAGTTAATTTTGAGATTAACCATCCGTGTCTTGAAATTGACCTGATGTGTCTCGAAATTTATCAGTGTGTCTCGCAATCGACTGTCTTTATCACAAAATGCACCAATTTTTCTTTTTTTCTTATTTTTTTGAAATTTTATATTTGAGGCACGAAATTGATCAATGTGTCTCGAAATTGACCATCTGTGTCACGAAATGGGAAAAAGGTTTTCCCTGGCAATAGTAATGGCATGTTTGCAAAGTATTTCTTCCAGTTCCTATCTCAAACATCTACAGGTCATCTGGATGATATCCACCACAAGATTTGTTTCTTTTGGTGGATTTGCTATGACATATTCCTCTTGGTGATAATATTTGTCATTGTAGTTGATGCTTCTCGATGTTTATTGAACCAAGCCTGACATAAACAACTAAAAAACTTATGTGCAGATGTAATAGGAAACTTTCGAGCTTTCTTGATCCATTGGTTGAAGGAGTCCAAGATTTTGCTCATTATTTAGTTGTAGCGATGGTTTGGACAGTATGCACGTGACCAACCCAAACGTCTTATCTCGACATCCATTCAACGATGAACTCCGGGATATATACTTTGAATGTCTCCAAAATAGAAGTCACATGTCCGCTTGTCATAGTCATATGCCACATTTTTAAAAAGGATTGCAATCCAAGAATTTTTGCACTTTGTCTTTAAGTTTTCCTTCAAATATCAATAGAAAAAAGCATGTGGAATCCCGAGATATGCTGTTCTTACTGTTTGCAGTATGCCTTTGTGTCGATCAGATACCATAACCAAATCATCTCGTAATCTATATGAAATGTGAAATCTTCCTAAGAACCTCTCCCATGAATCATTGCATTCCTAGTCTCCAAACCTAAAAGCAAGGGGAAAATTTTGCCAGTTTCCATCTATACAGACAGCTGCAAAAATTTTGTAGTCATAAACACCATTCAAATGTGTTACATTTATGATAATTAATCGAAGAACCAAGTGCACATAATGACCTCAGAAACTGCTCATCTCGTGTATGTATACTGGTCATTGTCTCCGGTATTACATGCTCCAACATGTGGAGGTATGACGGTAGCTATCTGTATGAGTCTTCTGGAGTTCCATAGGCGATATCTTTTGCACGTTGTAAAGATCGCCAAGCTTTGGTGTATCTGAGCTTCTCACCATAATTCTCCCGCATGTCTTGAATCACATTTTTTGGGGTGTGATTTGCACCAATGATTTTACCAGCGTATATACAACCAATCGTTGCTGCACTTACACTCCTATTTTGGCTTTGTTGTACAGTTTGGATACAAGTGTGAATCAAGACGAACTTGTGAATAACCTAAATCTTGCATCCAGTTTTACAATGTGCACGTATCATGAAAGTGCAGGCTTTTTTATTCTTATATCGTGCCTTGAATCTTCCCTTATCCAAACATATAACATGATATGAAAATCGGTTATCGAGTGAATATTGATCGACTTTTGTTGCCAAGTCATCCTTATTGTTAAAGACTGCATCCTTTCCTATCAAATCCACTGGTCAAACAATATCGTCTTTAGAAAAATGCAACTCTTCCTCGTCATTCCAGACCATGTTTGTAAACTAAGTAGAAGAGTCTAATATAAATTGCACAAATGAAATCACCTGTCTCATCCCATCTTTGAAGTTGTTATCATCGCCATCATCATCATTCTCAATACTGCTAACATGTTATTCATCTTATTCATAATCATCATCTGTGCGAATATATTCAGGTGTCCCCTCTTCATCATTTGCATTAATAAATTCATCCCTTACATGATCAGTTGGACCAAAAGGACAATTACCGCCAGTATCACCACCGATGCCACCCACAACTTTAGGATTAGATTCCCCTTTCAAATAGATGATGCCATATATGTCTTCAATGTCCATTAATTTAATAATTCTATCAGAAAATTTAGAAGCAATTGAAATTTGTATGTCCAATGGGTTTAAATCAATCTTCATGTAGTTTGTCATAGTTCTTCTAAAATCTTCATAGTTCACTTCGAATGGTATGACTACCTGATGCTCCCTTCCACTTAGAGAACCCTCGTGAGTAGCACTCCTAATGTAATCCATTTTTACAAACAACACAAAGAAACCTATTCAAAAAATGTCCTCAGAATAATGAAATAAATAGATAAATAAAGGAGGGAAAGGACCGAAATCCCAATCTCAAGGTTCAAAATCCCCTCTCAAGGTCCGAAATCCCCCTCTGAAGGCACGAAATCACCCTCTCAAGGTCCGAAATCCCCCACACAAGGCACTAAATAGCCTTAAGGTCCGAAATGTGTAAAAAAAAAGTGAAGGCTACAAGGCACGATTTAATCCGAAATTTCCCCACTCAAGATTCGAAATCCCCCTACTCAAGGTCCGAAATGCCCCTCTCAAGGACCATAATCCTCCTCTCAAGTCTCGAAATCCCCCCTCTTAGGAAACAAAATTCCCCCCACGTGGACCGAGATCTCTACAATCCCACCTTCTTCCTTCCTCCTACTACTACTGAATGTGGCACCAAAAAAATAACATAGAATGAACAAAAGCTTCCAAACACCAAATAAAAAAAAATTGAAAAAAACAGAACAATGTACCTCTAAACACTACCTACCTTTATCTTCTTGATTTTGAAAAATAATAATCACCAACTTAATGACCAAACACAATAAAAAGCTAGGTCTTTTCCTTTCTCTTCAACAAGGGAATAGTTCTTTGAGCAGTTTACTTAGCTCTAGATCGAAACTTCTGATCAAATGAATGATGTTAGTTGTGGTTTCTTCTATTTATTTTCACAGCTTGTTGGTTTTAGTAGTTGTGCATGTTAAATGTTGGGGGGTAAGATAGTAAATACATGTTAAGGAAAATAAATGATAAGTTTTGTTTTTTTTTTTAAAAGGAAAAGTTAAAATAGGTATAGAATGAAAAGTTAGTTTTAGATATGAGTAACATGTAAAATGTTGTGAGTCTTTGGGTACATAGGAAACAATTGTTCTCAATTTGGATAGAAATGAAAACTCCCCATTCATAAGTTCTGGGGGGTCGTTATTTTGACTGGTTTCTTAGTTGACTCAATGAATATAAACAGTAACTCTCTTTGTATGATAAGCTCTGGTATCACAATAGCATTATATTATTATTATGATTATTAAACCTTACTAGGATAACAATCCACGTATTACTCAGTAAAGGATTACCTGTTATTGTATTATTTTTATTTTGATTAAATGTCCCATTTTGATTTATGAAAAAATTAAAAAGTGTATTTAACTTTTATAAATTTACTGATTTATATTCCTTCCTAATATATTTGATCGTAGAATCTATTTTAAGAAATGAGATATAAATTTTCTGGAAAACCTAAAAATAGAAATAAGATATAAGCTCTTTTTATTTCAGATGAAAGGAAATATTAAAGTACAAATAATTAAATTTAAAATAAAAATATAATTTATAAAATTAATTTAACTTGTCACCAATTTTTTTATATAAAAATCAAAGGGTACTTAATGCTTAATTTTTTATATTATTAAAAAAAATTACTTATACGTTACTTTTCAAAAGATAAATCTAAAAAAATATATATTTATATATTTATGAAAAATATTAGTTTTAATTTAATGAATATTCTATTAATTAATTTAATATGAATCATGATAATTACTAATTACAAATAAATAATATTTTAGTTTATTGTTTATTATAAAAAATTAATTTATAAGTTACGTTATATTTCAGTTCCATTTTAGCATGATTAATTTTAAAATGTTAGTTAATAATACTTAAATATTTATTTAATTTAGAGATATTATTATCATTTTATTTTCTACACAAATGGAAAAATATATGATGATTTTATTTTAAACAAAATAATATAAAACTCCTGCGATGCACAAAACATCATTGATAAAAAGGTAACAAAGATAATAATATTTAAAATAAAAATAAAAATTTAATTATAAAAAAAAAATTTAACATGTTATCCGTCACCCATATAATTAATAACTTTTTCAAAATTTTAAAAATGAAAAATATTCTTGTGTAAATTTTATTATATTCCACACTTAAAATTTTTAAAGTCTTTTGTATTTTTATACATTACTTTCAAGAAGAGATTAACAATAATATTTTTAACTTAATGATATCCTACTAATTAATTAGAATAATTTCATGTAATTTTAATATCATTTAATTTAATTTAATCAAACATAATAAATATTTGACACGATTAAATAAACTTTTTAATCATGATTTATTACTAATATTTAAAGATTTATTTAATTTAAAATATCTTTTTATTTTGAACAAATAAGTGATAGGATATGAAGAGGATTTATATCTTTTTTAAAAAATATATATATTTAATGGAAAGAAAATTTTAATTTCGAGTAAAATAGATGTGTGAAGATATGTATCTTTTTTGGACAAATTCACATTGTTATCCTTTGATACATAATAAAATATAACTGGAAACTCCCCCCCCCCCCTCAACTTTTCACCCTCCACTCATCCAATTTCTAAAATAAAAAAATTCAAATAACGCTGACTTATTATTAATAATGTCAATGACCATTTCTTGGTTAAAGGACTTTCAAGGTAAACCCCATTGGAATCTCACAATAATTGAAGACCAAGTCACTTATATTTCTTAAAGGCCAAGTTTTATGCCCTATAAATAAATGGCTCAATGAAAATTTTGTTTGATACATTAAAAGTGAATAAAACTATAGAAATTTCTTTCCTATTTTGGTTTCTCCTATCTTAATATTTCTCCAATTAAGTTGTTCGCATATTTATATTTCCGTCATCAAATTTAAAATAGATTATCAGAACGAGGCTTTATTCTTATTCAAGATTTACAGTATGAAACTTTTTAATTGAGATTCCCCTTATTCAAGATTTGTGGTTTGAATCTTTCATCTTTTGCAATCTTTATAAATTTATTGATTCATATATCCAATTTATGACATCACTCTCTTTTCATTCATTTTATGTTATGGTTTTTAATTATGCTTAGTTAATTATATATAGTTTATATATACTTGTTTTATACTACTGGATATTCATATGATTCATTAATTTATTATTAGTTTTTCATCATTACGAATCTTGCAAAGTTAAAATTTATGACCCTGAATATTTCGAGCAAAATAGGCCTAGTTTCAATGGGTGTAGAGGACACCATTAAAGAGAGTAATGATGCCTCCAATAAAGAAGGGGAGAAAGCTTAATTTTTATTTGTCGACATCCCCATGAAAGTCAGAAAATGAATATCTTATTGCTAAAGATCTTAAAGTTCTTTTGAATAGCCTTAAAGAGTTATATGACCACCAACGAATTGTGGTTCTGCCTAAAGAATTGCTATGATTGGATGCACTTAAGGCTACGAGTTTCGAATAGCCTTAAAGAGTGATATGACCACCAACAAATTGTGGTTCTACCTAAAGAATTGCTATGTTCTGCCTTAAGAATTGATATGATTAGAAGCACTTAAGGCTACAAGATTTTAATAAGTGGACATAATTTTGCCACTTTTGCATTAGTATTCAAATTGAAATTATATGGTGAAAATTTACTGATGTTGATATATTGGAAAAGACATTCTCCAGTTTTCATACCTCAAATATGCTTTTATAGCAGCAATAACGAGGCAAGAGGTTTAAGAAATATTTTGAGTTTTCCTCATGCCTTCATATGATTGAGTAAATTATGACTTATTAATAGAAAATTATAAAGTTTGACCAACTAAATCCACTTCATTCCTATAATGAATGATACTACTTTTCATAATTATCGAATTCGTACCCATGAAAGACATCGTGAATGTAATCGAGGCAATAAATTTTCTATGGTCGTGGACATGGCAAAAGGTACCAAAATATTAAGCCTACACAAGTATTCTTACAAAACAAATATGGTAACAGTGAAATATCCAAAAAGTCTAATGATGGTCAACCATCAAATTCAAATGAAGAAGATTGTTACCAACTGAAATGAAGGGAAATTGGTTTCGTACATATCGTACACCAAAATTGTTAACATCTATCAAGCAACTTTGAGAAATAAAAGAAAAATGGCACAAGCATTTCATTCAAGATGCAAATGATATAATTGGTATGGATGCAACAACCTTTGTGTAAATGATATTTACTAGTCCTAAGAATGCCAAAAGTGTTTATGATATGATAAGTTATAGTTTACAAAAACGACAAGTTTTAGTATTATGATTTGTTTATTTAATTGCTTTTTAGTATATTTATTTATCCTAATAAACTTTATAAAGTAAAATTGTTAGATTATTCATTCTTAATTACAATAAATTTATTTGATGATATATAATGTTTCTTTTCTGAATTTTATTATAATATTTGACCTTAAAGATATTCATATGATATTTTCCTTTCTTGAAAATGAAATATGGGAGTATAATTTCTTATAGTACAAATAACATTGACACCTCTAAAGGAACTAGTATTTTATACCTAGAGAAAAAAAGCTTATTATTAAGTATGCTTTATTTTTCCCGAAATTTCAACGAGAGTTTGTCGAGTTTTAAGGATATTATATAAAACTTAATATCATATTGTGGACAATGAAACATAGAGACACAAAATATCTCAAAATTACATATTTTGAATCGGGTAAAAAAGAGGGAACAGAAAAATACCTTGTTTATCCTCTAAGTCTTACTACAAATTTATTCAAGAAATTGAAGTTTTATGTTTAAGAATTCAGTCGGAAGATGAAAAATGAAGTTATTATTTGGCTATGACTGGTAAAGGTCATCTCGAGTCAATTACGATGCAAAGAATGTTTTGAAAATTTATTGAAAAACTATAAGAGTTATCAATTTAGAAATGCTGCTTGTTCTCATAGTGAGCCGATTATTGGACATCACCAGATAAAGATGAGACTAAATCTCCCAAGTTTCTGAAACAAATTCAAGATAACATGTGTAAACTTGTAGATCCACCATGTGGACTATTTTAGTATTTTATGATTAGAAATCGATGCATCGTCAAAATAGTCACATAAATGTTTATCTCACTATATGACCCTTTATTTTTTATTTTTTATAATTGATTAGTATGATTATTTGATTGCGAGTATATTATCTAATTAAAGGATATATCTTGATACCGGTGCATTCACATCAAAAGACATTTGATGAGTATTGCATTTCAAATGAGAACGTAGTTGAACATTTTTTTGCTCATGTTCATACATTAAGTGATATGGTAGAATCGTTTATCAAAAATCTCCAATTGATTGCAAGACCATTACTTTCAAAAACAAAACTCCCCATGTCATTTTGGGGATGTGCTATTCTACTTGCGACAAAATTTATTCGCATCAAGGCCAATTAAGTTAACATGTTTATTCCCATATATAATTGGTTTAAGGTTAGGAATAAGATATTTCCCATCTTTAAAGTTTTGGATGTATTATATTGCTCCACCATAACACAGGAAAGAAAAAGGATCCTTATAGAAGGATGAGAATGCATGTTGGATTTGAATATCCATTTATTATATTTAGGATCAATAATTGGAGATTTATTCAAGGCATGTTTGATTATTGCTACTATTAAATGAATCATTCTTTCCAACATTATAAGGGGGAGAAAATAAGCAGTTATATAATAAAAGAGATATTATAAGGAAAGAATTATCCTTATCTCATTATGATTCCCACACAAATGAATGAGAAGTAGAAGTTCAAAGGATAATTCATTAGGAAAATATGACGAATTGGTTGTCAGTCTAATTTACTGACCAAATGAAAGTCAATATATCTCATGTTCCAACTGCAAATGCTCATATCAAAGTTAATGTCTGTGAAGGGCAAATTAAAGTTGAAAAGAATCACTAGCATATTAAAAGCATGGAAGACTTTTTTGTTCAAAAGTTAAAAATCCTCACAAAAGAAAAGAAAAGAATTTTTAAAATGGCCCGAATATAGGAAAATATTTTTCTTGCAGAGAGCAACAAGATTTACTTTCAAAGGAAATCCTTGACATAATTCAAGAAAGCAATGATGAGATTCAGGTATTTGAAATTGGTGAAAATGATGAGATTTCAATGAATTATGTCATAAAGAGAAATAAATGGAACTGACAAAAATTAGTCGTTAATGATATATTTACATATTATATAGCACGTAATATTATGATTAAAGGTGAGAATCTTGAACCTACATAAGTTGAAGAATGCAGGCATCAAACTGAATGACCAATAGTAAAAGGACGCAATTAAAGTTGAGTTAAATTTGTTCTTTTTGCAAAGTGATTTTTGACCAATTATCCATACACCAAGTGGTGTAAAATCAATAGGATACAAATGAGTATTTGTGAGAAAGAGGAATGAAATAAATGAAATCACATGATAATAGGCAAGGTTTATGGCACAAAGATTAACCCAAGTAGCTGGTATTAGTTATGAGGAGACTTATTCTCCTGCAATGGATGCAATTATGTTTTAATAATTAATTAGTCTGGCAATACAAGAAAAGCTCAAATGCGTCTGAGGGATGTCATTGATGTCAAGAAAGATTCAAGTTTCTTGAAGTAAACTCATCAAATTCCCGAGAAAGCTATTTGAAATATGGATCATTCTATGGAATAAGGCAATCAGGAAGCGCATGGTACAATCATTAAAGTGAAATATTTTTTAAGGGATGCAAAAATAATCCTATATGCCCATGTGTCTTTATATGAAGATCTGGATCTGAATTTGCCACTAAGTATATTTCTGTTGAGAAATTGAATATTATTTGAATTGTGGAAGAGTTGACAAAAGCCGTGCATTACTGAAAAGAGGAATTTGAAATGAAAGACCTTGGAATAAAGATATGTTTAGGTCTTCTACTCGCACATTTGAATATGGTATCCTAAAACTATTGAAGTGATTTTAAATGGACAAATTTAAAACATTGTTTCAGTACTTTAATGATATCTTTATCATTTGATGTGAGAAGGGATCCATTTCAATCTAAAGTGGATTAGGAAGAAATTTTGTTCCTGAAGTACCATATATCGGTGATATTAGAGCAATATTGTATCTTGCTAATGTTACATGACCTATTATATCTTTTATTATAAGTTAGCAGGATATAGTAGTTCTTCTCTTGCAAGAAGACATTGAAATTGTGAAAAACATATTTTATGATATCTTCGAAAAACAATCAATATGAGATCATATCACTTAAATGCTTTTTGATCTAACTTGGCTACATATGTAGATGCAGGTTATTTATTTGAACTACACTAGACTTGATTTTAAAGATGTTATTTGGAAATAGGTAAGGCAGTATATTGTTTGCTATTTCCTAACTAACAATGCAGGGATTTGAGCAATTGATCATAAAGCAGGAAAAATTGTTTTGTAATGTCAAAATATGCTAAAAGCAAGAAACTTGTTCCAACGAAGACATACGGAGATGATACATTTGTCACTCAAGTAAATGAAGGTTCATCAAAGGTAATAGAACAAAGAATATATCATATAGGTTTTCTTTATTCATGACTTTCAAGAGAAAGGTAAGTTCAAAGTCATCAAACTATATTTTTGTGATAATTCATGGCAATTGAACTATTTCAACATTTGAATTATCTATAAAGAAGATTGAATTGTATTGTCTTTCATAAATGGTTGTTACCATGAGGAGGAGTAAACACGGGCTGTATTTTTTTTCCTTTATTGAGTTTTTATCCCACTGAATTTTTCTTGATAAAGTTTTTAATGAGACAGCGACAAGTATAAATTACTTGGTCATTCAAGTGGGAGTATTATGAATAATGTGAATGACCATTTCTTGATCAAAGGACTTTCTAGGAAAAGTTAAAAGACCCATTGGAAGCCCACAATCCTTGAAGACTAAGGCACTTGTATTTCTTGAAGGTTAAGTTTTATGCCCTATAAATAAAGGGCTCAATGACCATTTGTTTGATATAGGACAAGTGACTAAACTATAGAAAATTTTCTCCTGTTTTGGTTTCTCCTATCTTTATATTTTTCCAGTTAAATTGTTCGTATCTTTATATTTTCTCCATCAAATTTATAATATGACAAGTACTTATTGTAACTTATATATTATCCAAAAAAAATTCCAAAAATATTTTGTGTTTATATATGTTAAGGTATTGCCAATAACATTTATTGGAAAGAAGAAATAAAAGAAAATATTAGTTGGACACATTAGAACGTTCAGTTGGTTCTCCTTCCTTCTAATTAATTTCTTTCTCTCTCTCCTGCCCCCCACCCTCAATAACTAATTTATTTCTCTCTTTCTCCATTTCTTTTTTCTCTTTTATTTTATTTTTTTCCAATCAGAACATCCATAATTTTCCATTGTGAAATCTCTCTCAAGTTAATCCATCTCTGCGGTTGTATCTCTTTCCTTCTTTCCTTTCTCTCTCCTACTGCCTCTTCCCTCTAATTAATTTCTTTCACTCTTTCTCATTTCTTTTTTCTCTGTTTTTTTTCTTCTATTTATTATAGTTTGACATTTGACAGCTCTACAATAGAGCTACATTTCTTTTAATAATATATAGATAAATTATTCAGGGATTTTCCCTAGTTATTTTTATCTTCCCTAGTTATTTTGATTCACCTCTTTTCAACAACATTGTTCAATTCTCTCACCCCAAACTTCTTTACTTTTGGAAAGAAAAGTCAACATAAAGAAAAGTGCAGTTTTATGTTCCTCCATTTTCCATCCAGGTTGTTTGGATTTACAGTCTCAATGAGTGACACAAGTGAAAAAAGACTCCAGGGTAATTTTATTTGCTTTATTTTGATTTGGATTTTAATTATTCTCATTTATTCCATAGATGTTTCCATCTGTTATGCTAAAACTTGTTTTAAAATTTTCTAAAATTTAAAATTTTTACTGAATCTATTTATTTATAAGCTTATTTTTAAATTTTATAGATTATGAAGTTACATGGAGGTTTTTTTTCGCCGGTACTCCTTAAAAAAAGCTCTATCTTTGCTCTATTTATGGTTCTGAGAAGAACACTTTCGCAAATGTTAATTTGTTGCAATTTGTAAAATTCATTCCGAATAGAATAATGGGTAAATATTTTAGTTTGTTATAATTTGGTTAAATAAATTGTTCAATGTAATTGGGTTACCTGAGTGACTATCTAATCAAAAGATAACTAATATTCTGGATCTTTGGTCACTCTTATCTTGATAGTATTAATTAACTTTTTAAATTTTTTATGTAAGATATATTAAAAAGGTAATTTAGGAAGAAAAAGATTTCTTTCTCTACAAAAAGGTTGCAAATGACTTATAAAGTCAGATGGAGGATGTAAAAGATACAAATCCTTAAATTAATGACTTAGTAGCATGTGATTCTAAAAATTTCTTTTTTTAAAAAAAAGGTTTAGTCCTCCTTCAATTTTTTTTTTTTGTGACTTTGGTCTATATCGATTTTATTTTACTTTTTTTGGTCCTCCACCTTTTATTTTTTTTTACACAATTGATCCAAATTCTCAAAAATCGTGTTTTGGAGAGCTTTTCGACCTGTCAAAGAAGGGTATTTTAGGAATATCTAAGATAAATTGTCATCTTTTGTCCTTCTCCTTTTTATTTTTTACACCATAAGTCCAACATGTAAATCTTTAAAAATAACCTTTTTTTTGCTTATACAACAAGATTTGTACCTTACCAATTGAATTTGAGCCAAATTACTCTAACTAACTCAACCATCTATAACTTAAGTTAAACTTTCACATCTAATAATATATATTGTTTTCACTAAATTTCCTCTCAAATAATAAATATAATTTCATAATATGCACTAGTGCATTCCTTATAGAGTGTTAAGTCTCTAACAGTCAAAGTTAACGATCAACATCTGAAAAAATAAAATCTTTAATAAAATAAATTATTTTTTAAAATATATTTTGTATATTATATCCTAAATGATAAACTAAATCCTAAGGGTATTGGGACAAATTTATTATTATTTTTAAATAAAAAAAGTTAACCATTAATTTTGATTGTTAGAGATTTAACAGTGCACACTCTATAGCATTTTCATCATAATAAATATTTCACATATAAATTTTATATATTTGTATGTCACAAACAGCTTTTATATATTCAGATTATATGTGTACGCATAATTAGAATGACATGTCTATAATTGTTATAGATTTTTGTGTACCTGAACTTTATATCTTAATTATTTTATTTAATTAAATTAAAAGTTTTTGCTATAATATTATGGAAAATTAGTAGAGGGGCTAAGGTTAGAAATAAAATCAAATACATTATGGACTAAAAAATGTAACATAACTGAAAATATTATAACACAAAAATAAAATAATAGATGGAGGACTAAAGATATCAATTTTCAATATAATTATAATTGAAAATTTTAGTTTCATTAAATAAAATAATTATAATATAAAGTTCTTGTATTCAAAAAATCTTGAAAAATTTATACCAATGAGCATTTGAGTACATTATATTTGAAATAAAAAATCATTGAAAAGTTAGACTATGCCGGCCGTATGATCAAACGAAGGTCGAGTGGCCTAGCAGTGCCCGGACCTAGCAGCAGACGGGGCGGCCGTGCCTGAATTTAGACTTTACTAGATGAGAAACCCGAGCAACCACTGCTCCACGTGTCAATCGCTAGTGGTCTTTCCCAGCTTTACCTTCTGCCGGGTACTTCACCGTCAGACCTCCCTTCGGTCACCGATCTGAAACCAAGATCGATGGCAGGTAGAGATCCCATCCTGTGTCACCTCTGCTCTGCTCTCGCACCTTTTTTTTTGGTGAATCAAAATGGCGTCATACCATCTTGTCGTACACGACGTCCCCGTGCCGTATGGCACTTTCCAGCATTTCACTATATGTATATATAAATAAATATATATTTATACGGTTTTGCTAAGACATGTTTCGGAGCGCATCTTAATACACACTTTAACCGTTATCGTAACGGAATTTTTGCTATAGTGTTCATGCAACCAACCAAGAGGAACAAAAATTCCGTTACGGTAACGGTTGGAGCGAGCATTAAGAGACGCTCCGGAGCACACCCTATCAAATCCGTATATATATATTTATATCAGTTGTTTATAAATACAAATATAGAAAATTTATTTAACTTTTCAATGATTTTTTATTTCAAATATAACATAGTCAAATACGCATTGGTATAATCTTTTTTTTTTTTTAATATTCATTACTTTTCAAAGAGAAGTTACTTAATTAATTAATTA
The DNA here is from genome assembly GCA_028571225.1 of Parsonsia alboflavescens. NCBI lineage: Eukaryota > Viridiplantae > Streptophyta > Magnoliopsida > Gentianales > Apocynaceae > Parsonsia > Parsonsia alboflavescens. The sequence goes on from JAOXNR010000013.1 coordinate 10,443,570, forward strand.
CATTGAGAAATATTATAAAAAGTATTTAAAGTTATGCATTATTTTAAAAATATTTTTTCTTATATTTTCTTTTTCTGAAACGGCCGAAAAGATTTTGCTTTCTTTTGTTTTTATAATTCATTTAGTTTTTTCAAATTTCCATTTTGACACAAGAGACTATTTTAAATAAATAGATAAATTTTTAAATTTATAGGCTCTTTTAAATTACATTAATATTCCCTCTTTTTTTTTTCCACCCATCCCTTTCCTAATCTTTCTACACCCGATCAATTGTAATTCTCCACTTATTCTTTTTGTATTGCAAACTCGACCTATCGATCAAAAATACAAGGCTTGATTTAATATTTCTGAAATAGTTAAATTTCTCCTTTTGTTTTGAAAATAATAATAATAATAATAACCTGTGATGTTAAATTTTATAAATTATGACTTTATCTTTCTATTAATGGTCAGTTAAATTAAGGTGTCAAAAAAAAATTTTATATTAAAAGCATATTTATTTTTAAAAATGAGACATTTAAGTTTTATATTTCAAAATAGAAATACTAAATATGGACTATAAGAAGTGATTTTTATATTTTATTATTTAAGAGAACAAATGTAAAATCTTCAAAATTTAGTCTAAACTTTTAATACTATCAAAATTTGGTCTCAACTTTTAATATGATCAAATGTTAAATAAAAATTTCTCAAAAAAGGAAAAATAAATAGTAATAATGACTGGATTCCTTTTTTCTGGGCGTTTTCAGTTTTATCCAAATTAAGAACAATTAATTTCTATTTATCCAAATCTTCACAACATTTCATACATTACTCATATCTAAAACTAACTTTTCATTCCATATCCATTTTGACTTTTCATTTAAGAAAAAAAAAAAAAAAAACACTTAACATTTATTCTCCTTTAATATGCATTTACTATCTTACCTCTCTACATTCAACACACACAACTACCGAACACAACAACCTATAAAAATGAATTGAAGAAACCACAACCAACATCATTCATTTGATCAGAAGTTTCAAACCATAACTAAGAAAATTGCTCAAAGAACCATTCCCTTGTCGGAAAGAAAGGAAAACCTAGCTTTTATTATGTTCGATCGTTAAGTTGGTGAATTTTGTTTTCCGGAATCAAGAAAACGAAGATAGGGGTGTTCGAAGATACATTGTTCGGTTTGTTTCTTTGGTTTTTTTTTCTCTTTGGTGCTTGGAAGCTTGGGTTTGTTTGTTCTATATTTTGTTTTTTTTGGCACATATTTGGGTAGTAGTAGGAGGGATTAAGGAAGGAAGGTGGGATTGTGGAGGTTTCAGTCTAAGTGAGTAAATTTCATGCCTTGCTATATTGATTTCGAGACTTGAGATCAGGGGGTTTCGATCTCCGGGGAAGGGGGTTTCGATATTGAGTAGGATAATTTCAAGACTCTAGAATTGGGTTTCGATTTTCATAAGGGGTATTTCGAGACTTGAGTTGGGGATTTTGGTTATTGAGAGTGTGATCTCGTGCCTTGGGAGTTAGATTTCGGACCTTGAGAGCTTGTTTCGGTCCAGTACTGGCAGCCATTACATTTTCTTCACCAAACAAGTCCGCATCATTTAAATTGTAAAACGGGATATTGGCTTTCCATCTCTTCAACTTGTCAGCCCAAGCACGGAGCATGGTAAGAGGAGCTATAATCACAGGATGGCAAGTTGGAAGCACTTTCATGAATGTCACTAGGAAAACAATTGTCAAGAAACTTTTCCTCGTGCCAGGAGACTATTGCTTCCTTTCTCAAATTTCCTTCTTTCTCTGCTCGGCGAGTGATACCTTATAGGTCCTCTGCGTCTAGCACTCCTCTCTGTTCTGGAAAAACAGACCGTCATTTGGTTGTAGAGATTGTTTAGACAATATGCACGTCTAGAAATACACTCTTTGAGAAAGAAGGAAAAAAATAAGTTATTCGCATCTACGTTTTATTTAAAATTTAAAGTCTAATTTTTAGGAGAACACCTATCTTTTATTTATTATTTCAAAAAATTTGTAAATCTTTACCCAAATAGGTATTGTTTAATCTAAATAAATTAAGCTACAACAGAATAAAATGATTTTAAATATAATTAATTATAATGTATTTATTTATAAAAAAACATTTCTCTAAATTATAACGTTGAAAATATTAATTATCACTTTCGAATTAATTAATAATATTATTGTTAATTAATAAATATTATTATTTCGAGACACAGCCTATACTATTTCACGAACACTCAAAAAACTATTTCAAGATACAACCTAATATTTTGAGACTCAACTAATAGTATTTTGAGACCCAACCAATATTATCTCGAGACACTGAAATTATTCAAGACACACAGAAAACATTTTGAGTACACCTAAATTATTTCGAGATTTACAGTTTCTATTCATAAACCCAAAATTTCGAGACACAGCCATTACATTTCGAGACACAGAAAACATTTTGAGACACGTCCAACCCATTTCGAGACTTACAATTTCTATTCGTTAAAACAGAATTTCGAGACCCACTACATTTCGAGACACACGGAAAACATTTCCAGACATTCACAACCCATTTTGAGACTTACAATTTCCATTCGTTAACCCATAATTTCGAGACGCACTGAAAACATTTCGAGACATGCCTAACCTATTTCAAGAGTTACAATTTCGATTCGTAAACCCAATATTCAAACTCATAAACATGCACAATCCAATACAATTAATCTATACTTTCAACAAACTACAAAATCGAAGTTAAACAACACATGCATTCGGTGCATTTCATGATTTTAAATCAAAATCATGCTTTCAAGAAAGAAAAATACAATGTCAATATCGTGTAAAATAAAGCTTCTCATTTTACCAACTACCAAAGCTTAACATTCTAGCATATTCGACACAAAATCAAAGTTCAAGTGTGAAGAAAACCTACTAGGAATGTTATGTCGACGATGACAAGGTGATCGGCAGGAAGTGGAGTTGTACAGGCGATCATCGTGAATGGGCACTATTGATGAGTGTGTCAAAGAAGGAACTGAAGTTTCAGTTAGGAAGTGAAGAAGAAGAAGGGAAAGAAAATGAGAGTGGAAGAAGAAAGGGGAGTTTTCCGGTAAAGAAGTGAAGAAGAAGGTGGAATGTTTCGATGAGGAAGAAGGTGAGGATTTGGGTCTCGAAATGGGAAAATGAAGCATTTGTGCCTTTCTTCCAATTTGGGTAATGAGGCACGAAGGATAAGTGCTTAATTTTCCATTTGTGGAGTAATTTTTATTAGTCAAAAATGTTAAAAAGTCAATTTTGGTATATAGTGAAATTGAGGCGATCCAAATGGGTAAAAATGAAATGTTTTCAGAAATTTTGTGAAATTAAAATACCCATTTCAATTTGGGTATATTTGGGAATTTTTTCCTTTTCTGGGTCGTTTTCATTTTTACCCAAATTGAAACAGTAATTTCTTATTTACCCATTTCTTCACAACATTTCAAAATTGCTCATATCTAAAACTAACCTTTTATTCTCTATCCATTTTGACTTTTAATTTTTTTAAAAAAACCAAAACTTAACATTTATTCTCCTTAAACATGCATTTACTATCTTACCCCTCTGCATTTAACACACGCAACCGAACTCAACAACCTGTAAAATGAATTGAAGAAACCACAACTAACCTCATTAATTTGATCAGAAGTTTTGAACCATAACTAAGAAAATTGCTCAAAGAACCATTCCCTTATAATAGAGAAAGAAAAAAACTAGATTTTTATTGTGTTCAATTGTTGATTTTTGTTTTCCGAAATCAAGAAGACGAAGGTAGAAGGTGTTCGAAGGTACATTATTCGGTTTGTTTCTTTGTTACTTTTTTTCTTTGGTGTTTGGAAGCCTGGGTTTGTTCATCCTGTGTTGTTTTTCTAGCTCATATTTGGGTAGTAGGAGGAAGGAAGGAAGGTGGGATTAAGGACATTTCGATCGAGGTGAGTAAATTTCGAGCCGTGATATGTTTATTTCAAGAAACTGCTATTGAGACTTGATTTAGTTATTTCGAGACACGAGATAGAGGGTTTCGAGACTTGATTTAGGTATTTCAAGACAGGAGATATTGGCTTTTGAGACTTGTTTAGGTGATTTCGAGATACACCACATAGTGGATTTCGGGACCAAAGAGCGGACTTTCGAGACACATATTGGGTATTTCGAGGCGGATAAGGGTATTTCGAGACATATAGGTTTCTTTGTGTTGTTGGTAGAAATGGATTACATGAGGATTGCTGTTCACGAGGGTTCTCTAAGTGGAAGGGTGCGTCTAGTAGTCGTACCATTCGAAGTGAACTATGAAGATTTTAGGAAAACTATTTCAAACTATTGATTTAAAGCAATTTGACATACAAATGTCAATTGCTTCTAAATTTTGTGATGGAAGTATGCAATTAATAGAGATTGAAGACAGGCACGGCATCATGTATTTGAAGGGGGAAGGCGACCCTGAAGTTGTGGTTGTGAATGAAATTCAGAGAACTTACAAGGGTGGCATCAGTGGTGATATTGGCGTAATTGTCCATCCAGTCCAAATGATCGTGCAAGGGAGGAATTTACTGATGCAAATGATGAAGCGGGACACCCCGATATATTCGCAGCGTTGAGGCTGATGATGCTAGAATGAGCTCAAAAACTGGTGATCTCGAGAATGTATAGTGGTCACCGTCCCTGGCATTACACACTTCAACATGTCAAGGTATGCCGATAACTATCTGAATGAGTTTTGTGGAGTTCCATACACTATGTCTTTTGCACGAGTAAAGATCGCCAAGTCTTGGTGTATCTGAGCTTCACACCATAATTCTCCCGCATGTCTTAAATCACATTTTTGGGGGTGTGATTCGCATCGACAGTTTACCAGCCTACATACGACCAATCGTTGCTGAACTTACACTCGTGTTTTGGCTTTTCTGTAGAGTTTAGATACAAGTGTGACCCGAGACAAACTTGTGAATAAATCAAATTTGACATCCAACTCTACAATTTGCACATATCATGAAAGTAGAATCATTTTGGTTCTTACATCATGCCTCAAATCTTCACTTATCCAAATGTACCACGTAATATGAAAATCGATTATTGAGTGAATATTCACTGACTGCTGCTGCCAATGCTTCCTTGTTCCTAAAGATTGCATCCATTCCAATAAAACCCATTGGTGGAACAGTATCATCTTTCGAAAAATGCACCTCCTTGTCATCATTCTAGAATTAAGGTTTCAAATACATGAGGCCCGTAATTATTATAGATGCAACACACTTGAAAGGTGTGTGTGCGAGAAAAATTTATGCAGCTGTTTGTGAGGATGGAAACGGGCAAACTTTTCCCCTTGATTTTAGGTTTGGAGATGAGGAGGGCAACAATTCATGGGAATGATTCTTGAGAAGATTCCAGAATGCATATGGATTGCAGGATAATTTGGTTATTGTATCTGATCGACATAAAGACATACTGTATGCAGCTAAGAGAGAATATCCCGAGGTTCCACATGTCTTTTACTATCAACACCTGAAGGAAAAATTGAAGACAAGATGCAAAAATCCTCTAACTGCACTTCTTTTTAAAAATGCAGCATATGCCTATGACAAGTGGGCATGTGACTTGTACTTTAGGGACATTAAAACTATACACCCTGGAATTCATCGTTGGTTGGATGTCGAGGTGGGACGCTTGGGTTGATCACATGCATATTGTCCAAAGAATCGCTACAACCAAATGACAAGCAAAATCGTGGAGTCCTTCAACCACGCAATCAAGAAGGCTCAGAAGTTATCTATTACATTTGCATATGAGTTTTTTTAGGAGTTTGTGTCAAACTTGATTCAACAAAGGTAGGGAAGCAGCAGCTACAATGCCAGATATTATCACCAAGTGGGATGTGAAAAGAATTGAGGAAAAAGCTGTGAGGGTCAACTTGGAAATGCTGCGGACTACATCTATTCGGGATAGAGAGGAATATGTCATGGGAAATCCACCAAAGGAAGTACATGATGTGGTGGATATCCTCTAGAAGAAATGTAGATGTCGGAGATGGGAAGCGGAAGAGATACCTTGCAAACATGTCATTGTAGTTGCCAGGTAAAATTAATTTTTTGTCCATTTCATGATATATCTTTCACATTTCAAGACACATTGATACATTTCGAAATTCAATGGTGAAATTTCAAGATTTTTTTTTTTTTAAATGGATCCTTTCGAAACTCACAAATTATGTTTGTGTCTCGAAATCCCCTTATGTGATTACAAAGTGTGTATTTCGTGAAACAAGTATAAATTTCGAGACATATTGATCCATTCGAGACATAAGTGGTCAAACCTCAAAATTAAGGGAAATTTTCTTTTGTGTTTTTTTTTTATTATTATTTTATGGTTTGTTTTTCTAATTCTATAAGCATGTAATTAGATATTTCTACAACTCATTTACCTTAATTCTTTTATAGGGAAAATGGTTCTCATTATTATACTCTATGTTGTGATCATTCACTTGACATGGAAAAATTGAGGACAGCATATGCACCGCTGATCCACCATATGCCCTTGTGTTCATCTTTGAATTCAATTGCAAGTATGGATGACGTGGTCGTCAATTCCCCTACTCACAGAAGGTCTGTCAGAAGACCACAAGACACCCACTTCCTCTCCTGGAACGAACAATACCGTCGAAGGAAAACGTGTAAAATATGTAAGAGAAAAGGATATAATTGTGCCAACTATCCAAATGCTCCCGACACGGAAGCCCCACATCCAGAGGAAAATGATCCAACATCGACTGGCTTAAATCATAAAGCACCGACAAATTTTATTAACGTTGAGGTCAATATCTCTGTGAGGGGTATGGATTTTTACGTCGATGATATCAATGTTGGCACAATTAATGACATATACATGTTATTATTTTAACAAACAGTGAATTTGTCAGTGACACAATGGTCATATCTAAACTCTAAAACACTAATAAACAGTGAATGTTACTATTTTAACAAATAGTGAATTTGTTTTTTAATTTAAATTGTGTGCTTGCCATTGAATTGAGGCCACGATCGTCTAACTTGATCGAGCACAATGAATGCATAAGCCACATCCAACACTATTTGAAACAAAATCAAACAAAATAACAATTATAATTCCAACAAAAGCTTTTCAAATTTTGAAATTTTCCAATAACAACATCTTACATCTCTATTCCATATCTTAATCTGGAATGCATACTGCATCAGCCTACAAAGATCTAAAATCGTCCCACAAAAGTGAGATTTCTCTACAACAATGAGCATAATAGGTAGCTCTATAGGCCTTCCCTGCTTTGTTCCATGAAGTAAATATCAACTAGAAGTCTTCAACAACCTAGAGCTGGGAAGCAATCAGCTCCAACAATTTAGTAGGAAGATTGACTCAATCTCTTTCAACACCATTCTCGTCCATATCTCTTATTCTTCTTCTGCGATCATGAAATTGGTGAAATAAATTATAACAGAGTGATGTGGAAAACCATTTTGATTCAAGGATTGGTGATTTCGAGACACAAAATAGAAATTTCTAGACACACTGTAAACATTTCGAGACACAGTAAAAATTTCGAAACAAAATGTAAACATTTCAAGACACAAAGTAAATATTTCGAGACACAAAGTAAACATCTCGAGACATAAAATTCAAACTCATAACCATGCAAGATTCAATACAATTTCAAAAAAATACAAAATCGAAGTTAAACAACACAAGCATTCTGTGCATTTCAAAGTTTCAAAACAAAATTAATTCTACAAGAAACGAAAATATACAATGTCATTTCTGAAGCTTCGTATTTGCCAACTACCAAATCTTAAACATTCTAGTATATTCAACACAAAATCAAGGTTCAAGTGTGAAGAAAATCTACCGATAATTTTGTGACAACGACGAGGTGATCTACTCGTGAATTGCATCGTCGTAGGTGGTGGCCCCTACCTGAGTGTGTCGCGAAGAAGAAAAGAGGGGCAGCGTTGATTTGGAGTGAAGAAGAAAAAAGGAAAGAAAATGAGAGAGAAAGAAGGGAAAGAAAGGAAAGCAAATGGGTGATAGTGGAAGAAAAATGAAGAGTGGAGAAGGTGGAGAGTCTCGACGGTGAAGAAGGTGGAGAGTCGGTCTCGAAATGGGAAGAAAAAGGACTGTTTGTGCCCTTGTCTCGATTTGGGTATAAGGGTAAGAAAGTAATTTCTCATTTTTGATATAATTTTTATTATCCAAAAATGTTAGAGATTGAAGAAATGAAGAAGAAAAAAATATATTTTCATTGATATAATATAAAATAAAATAAATTACATTACATTACTATATATAAAAAAAAATTGTTCAAAACCGTCTCCTATCCGCTAAACTGCAACATGAGAGAGACCATCTCATCTTTAATGCACTTGGCTATAGTGGCCATAGAAGGCAAACGAGGCATCTCCTTAACATGCCCCATCAGCTGTGACATGTAATAGTACACATAGGCACCGCAGCTAGCCATGTCAAGCTGAATAGGGATGGAGTGCACCATTCTGTCAGGCAGTCAAGCAAAATTGCAATGAACATCTTGATCGGGGAACTGCCAGTACTGTCATAAAATCCGACCTGCCAGAGTAATCGTGGAAACATCAAGCGGACCGACTCCATCAAGTCAAATTGAGAGGCCTTTGGCTCGAGCAATGATTTCGGATCATACAATGTGATCCGAGACCCGTGAAGCTCTACTCGGAGTAACACCCAATGCTCATGGTGGTAATAGGGCATCAATACCTCTATACAATACAGTACAAATATTAAATCGATTACTATAGAATAAATCATAATTTAAACCAAGAGTTACGTAGAAAATGAAGTTAAATACCTCTAATACATTCCATCATGCTACCTCTCCTGTGTCAACATCTCCCCCGACCCAGCCAGTGACATAGTCCTCGAAAACGTGGGACCCCGGTTCCCCTCTAGATGCATTCATCTTGTCCCATGCACCTCGGAGAACATTCTATAATTGGAATTAGTTAAAAATCGATATTGTAACTGCAATAAATGAAATAGAGATCAATATAATTTTTTAACTACGTACGTATAAGTATGTCCTGCTAAGTGCGCAGCGAAACCGGCTGGGGTAAAGTGATGGGGCCTCCGCTATCGCTCTCCGCAGTGAAGCCATGAACCCGTCCACATGGTCATCCTTGATGTACTCTGTCATCGTCCTAACCCTTGCGAGGTCAATCCCGACAAATGACAGTATCCCCTCAATCATGTGTCTATTACAAAAATTTGGATCAAAACAATAAACCGAAAAAGTTATAAAATGCAAATTAATAATCAAAAGAAAGTGAATTACCTATCTAAACCTCCAGAGCTACAAAAGTCATCCAATCGTGCCCGATCTAGGGTGGACTGGTCTACCAAGGTAGGTAGAATCTCCCTCCGCACCTCTTCCACTCGAGTTGTCCTCGCTGCTTTCATCCTCGGCTTCTTCCTTGGCCTCGACAACTTGATGTGATGGGCCGGATCGGTATAAGATGACCGTATACCTGCAGGCGGGACCTTGGCCCGATGTGTACGACTAAGCTCTTAATAAAATGAATTACTCAATATGAGAATTACTTAATAATAAAATGAACGAGTAATAGAAACTAAAATTTACGATCCAGCGATCCAAATTTTACCTAGATAATAGTGATTGGAGCCTAAGGGGCCGGAGCTGAGGCCGGAGAAGCCAGAGAAACGCCTAGATCCTCTGCCCAACTGACAGATGCATCAACCTATTATATAAAAAATAGAAGAACCATTTTCAAATTAAAAATTAGATAAAAAATAGCAACTGAAATTAATATGGGTTTTCAATACTACATTTACTTGGGTGGTGTTGTCATGTACTATAAGAGATGTCGGGCGAGGGTGGCCTACGAAGGGGAATCATGTAGTGGCGGAGCATCTCCACCACTGTCACCCCTCTCCAACACATCAAGCCTACGCTCGATATGGGTGAGTCGCTCCAAGATGCTAGCTTGCATCGTCCCGATCTACATGAACCCCTGAAGTACTTGATCCCCAAACTATTGCAATAGGACCTCGACCCTGACCATGGGTAGATCGACCACCGAAGGTGACTGTAATTATAAAACCGAATTAGAATCCATTCGTAATTATTTCCGTGGGGAGGGGGGTTTATTTAATTAGGAAGAGGTACATACCTAACATCAGCTACTCTCCTGTGGAAAGGGGATGGGAGAGGGATGTCTGCTCCCCTGGTCGTCTGCCGAAGGACTCGATCGTGAGGCCTCGCTACCGGACCTTGTCGAACTGATCGAACGATCTCAATCAATCCTTTACTCAATCGAATCCCCGATCAGGACATAGGATCTAAAATCAAATAAAAATAAAGTATCAACGATCTTCGTATTTAGCTTTATATAAAATTGACTTAAATTTTGGAAATTGAGATTATTCTTACCTGATCGAATGGCGGAACCGACAATCCCTGTCCGCACGCCCCGCAAAGTTAGTTGGGCAGATAATTACCCCAGCATGTCGTTGCAATATGTGGGATACGATCGAAATCAACCCAGTATGGCTGCTGTCGCTCCATCTGATTAGCCTCGATATACGGGGAGCTAGCACGGGCTTGTGATTGGTAGTTTGATTTGATGATAATAACTAATTTATAAATGAAAGTGATATTGATAAGGTATTCACTTACTTGGTCAAGTAGATGGGGCCACTCCTCTCTCGCAAGTCGGTGACCTCGAAAGGCAAGGCACCTCGGGCGTCATGGCCTTTCATAGGAGGAACCACGTCTAGTCGAAGCTTGGGCGTCCTTACACAGCTCAGGACACAGGGATAGGAAGTGATCGTACGCCCGCCACTAATTAAAGATAAGAATAAAAAAATTTCAAATCATTATTTAGAGAGTCTAAAAAACACTATTGATAAACGAATGTAATTAATAATATGAAAACTTATCAGCAACACCCAAGAGTTGGCGTACAAGTATCTCTTTGGGGAGTCCTCCTGGATGGTCTATCGATAAGAGTGCATCGTGTGGCTCCACCCGATTGTTCCCCTGGGAACAACTCTACAGCCTCCAACTAGTTCAACATCCTCCATACGTAAAGGGGTATATCTGCAGTCTGCTCTCAGGTCAGTATCCAGTGACCTATGATGATGGTGTATGCTAGTCTGAGGACATCAACGACAGACAGTTGTCCCACAATCAAGGCCTACCACTTCTGCAAGACTATCCGTGGAGGAACTAGATTCGCCCCAATCAATCGAGCCATAGCTCCATCATAACTCGATTCCTTCTCAATAATATGCCGACCTACTATCCCATAACGTAGACCGATGAGGAGAGTGTACTCCTGGAGGCCCAGTCGGTGTAACCGGCCTCCAATGAGGAACCATATATCGTCGGCCTAGGCACCCTCCAAAAGGACCTCTCGTCTCAAGATATGCAGGGCAGCACTGGAAGAGTACCCTCCACGATAAACGGGAAGATCCACCATGTATCCGAAAGGCCCCCTCTCAAAGAGTTCTAGTGCCCCATGGTGCCGTAGCAGGTCCACAGTCTGTGTAATGATCGAAAACTTGGAGTGTGTGTAAAGCATGTTCCCGACAAGCAAGACGGGATCGTGTTGGAACTGAAAGGTGTGATAGGTGGAATCCATATCTCTGCAGTTTCTAAATTAGTTAATAAAGAATTTCAAGATATATAATATTTTGAGACACACATAAATAATTTCTAGACATACTAAACACATTTTGAGACATGCAGTTTCTAAATTAATTCAGGCTTTCAATTACATTTCTTTCAAGACACACATGAGACATTTCGAGACACAAAGTAAACAATTCGAGACACAAAGTAGTCATTTCTAGACACAATTTATACATTTCAAGCCACAAACTAAACCTTTCGAGACACAAACGAACCCTTTCAAGACACAAAGAAACATTTCGAGACACAATCAAACCCTTTCAAGACACAATCAAACATTTCGATACATAATCAAACCCTTTCGAGACACAATCAAACCCTTTAGACACAACGAAACATTTCGAGACACAATTAAACCCTTCAGAGACACAATCAAAATCAAACCCTTTCGAAACAAAAAGAAACATTTCAAAACATAATCAAACCCTTTCGAGACACAAAGAAACATTTCAAGATACAAAATTCAAACTCATGAACGATTATCCAACACAGTTTCAACAAAATACAAAATCAAAGTAAACAACATTTATCATATTCGACACGAAATCAAGGTTTAAGTTTGAAGAAAACCTACTGATAATGGCAGCGGCGACGACGATGATAACGATGAAATGATTTACTGGCAAATGGCACCATAGCGGGAGCGTGGACGCTACTGGAGTGTGTCGCAAAAAAGGAATGAGGGGTAGTTTCGATTGGGAGTGAAGAAAATGAGAGTGAAAGAAGGAAAAGAAAGTGAGAGAGGAAGAAGGGATAAGGGGATGAAGGGAAAGAAAGGAAAGAAAATGGGCGAGAGTAGAAGAAATATGAAAAGTGGAGAAGGTTGAGAGTTTCGATTGTTTGGCGGTGAAGAAGGTGGAGAGTTGGTCTCGAAATGGGAAGAAATGGAACTGTTTGTGCCCTTGTCTCGATTTGAGTATAAGGGTAAGGAAGTAATTTTTCATTTCTGCTATGATTTTTATCATCCAAAAATGTTAAAATTGGCTTTTGGGAATAAATTGAAATTGGGTAAAATTGAAATGTTTTGAGAATATGTGTAAAATTGAAATTGGATCAACCAGGGTATATTTGAGAATTTCCACTCCTTCTTTCCTAGTTGATTGAGTCCCTCCCCTCTCCTCATCTTCGTCATCTTTCAATCCTTCGCAGCCTCGGAATTCATTTGAGAGTCTGAAGATGTCTTTTTTCATGGTAATATGAAAATTTAGTTTTATTTTTATTGATTTGTGATAGGGCGGCAGTCCTTCAGATTGCTGTCGGGATTTTTCTGTTCAATTCATGGTAATATGAAAAATTATTTTTACTTTTATTGAAGAATTTCTGTTCTTTTTAATGAAAATTGTTTTCATTCCTAGAATATGAAATCATGTTGATATAGAATCATTTGGTCTTTTTCATCCATACATTCTAGTTTGTGACTCAAGTTCGAGGTGCAACTTTTGTGTTTCAATTTGTTCTTGGTTACATTAATTTATTAATTGTGTTGTTTGGGGATTTTTCTGAGCTTGTTGATGGTGATTGCATCGGCACTGAAGCCAAGAGTCTTTGAAGTAAATAACTCATAACTATGTAGTGGAATGAAGTTCAGCTTTTGGATAAGGAAAGTGGGTTTTGGTGGAACAAGGAAATATTGGATGGACGGCGAAGAAATAAGTGGCCAAGATGAATTCTTGGAATGATCCAACCAGTTGGATCACAATTCTAAGAAAGAATTACAAAATTGAACATTTGTGTTGTTCTCATGCATTAATTGTTCCAGACATCATTAACTTAAATCATTTCTTTGTTCTGTTTCACATCAGGGATTTCAAATATGATGTTGACAGAAGCATAAAGTTTAGTCCAGTTGTAGCATGTCTCCATTCTAATTTAGATGGCAAGACCATCAAGGAAGCTAGTCTCAGGTGTAATTCTTGATTTAGATGGCACACTTCTTAATACGGGTGAGTTTGTGCAATTTTTCTTCTTTTTTATTTGAATTTACTTGTATTTACTGATGTTTGTTCTCGAAATGATTTTATACTCTAGCTTTCACTATTATCTGTGGGCAGACGAATTGCTGTCTAATAAATCAATTTCTTTTTTTCTTCTATTTTGTGTTTATGCATCCAAACCTGGTCGCTTTAAAAATAAAAAGAAGCAGTTTTCCATTCCAAATTTTGCTTCATCTATTTATTTTTTTAACAGCAAAAGTTGAAATGTTTCTGAATATATCGCTGATTTTTCTCCTTGTTTTTCATCGTTGTGAACTTGAATTTTTGTGTAAGAGTGATATATTGAAGGCTAAATGTAAACGTCTAGAAATTTGTAAACTTTGCAAATTAAGGTAATGAAGATATGCTTTTCTGTTGTAGTATCTCTGACTGTAAAGTAACCTTGTTTTTTTGTTACAGATGGAATAGTGACTGATGTCTTAAGAGGTTACTTGATTAAGTATAGTAAGCAATGGGATGGGAGCAAAGCTCACAGAATTGTGGGAAAGACACCCGTTGAAGCAGCAGATGCAATTGTGGAAGATTATGGACTAACATTGTCGACTACCAAATTTCTTTCAGAAATTAATGAAGTGTTCTCTGAGAAGTAATTATCTTTCCTTTTTTTCCCAGTACTCAATTAGTTAGTTACGAGAAAAGGGAACCATATTAACTTGTCTGCCAGCCAAAAACCAAGCTGTATTGCACACATTTTGCTGCTTGTAGTTATCACCTTCTAATTGCTGCCTATCATTGTGTTGCTTTGTTCTTGAGTATCTGAACTGAATATTTTTTCTTGAAGTGTGTTTCATCTGTTGGAGGAAACAGGGTGTAAATTGGCAATTATATGTGTAGCAATTATGATGTTGTTGCATTTTTTGGGCAAGTTCACATGAATTGAAAATTTTGCTACTTGGAACTATTAAGCATTTCTCTGAAAAAACCAGTCGTGTGTGGACAGAAAACAGTTAAGGAAGCAAAAATGAAGTGATGGGATACTTGGATCTCACATTGGTATAATCTGTTCTGTGTATTTGTATTTCGAATAGTTTCTGTCCTCCAGGACTGTTGCTTCCATTATTCTAAAGTTTAAATGAGATTCTATTATAAATTGTTAATATTTCTTTCCCTTTCTTAAGAGATAACTGTCTTTATCTATGCAATTGCTTCTTTAGTTCAAATCTGTTCCTTTGGAAAGGTCGATTTATTTTTCTCAGCTATTTTATAAATATATCTAATATTTCAGATTGAATAAATATCATATCAAATTTGAAAATAAAACAAAATGCCTTATTTTTTCATTTCTCAATACAAAAATTAAATCTAAAAAGAAAAAATCTGATCCAAACACAGCTGATACTTCTTTGTAGAATTATTTCCCTGTACAGATCATGTCAGATACTGTTAGCTGACCTGATTGTTCTTTGACAGAATAATTGATTTCTGTTATGATTCTTTTAGAACCATCCTAGTAGACATATTCCTTTTGAGAAGAGACTTTGAAATGTATTTCCCTTCAATTTGGTAGAATCTGGTGTTTCTCTTGAAGAATGGAAATTAATTTCACCTGACTTGTTATTCATATTCTTGTTTAGGTGGTGCATAATCAAAGCTTTGCCTGGTGCAAACAGGTTGATTAATCATTTGAGGGCTCATGGTATGCCAATGGCTTTGGCTTCAAATTCACCTAGAGAGAATATAGAAACCAAAATTTCTTATCATCAAGGTAATTTTTGCACTTGAACCTTAAAAGAACAAGGAAGTTGACATGTTTGAACCTGATATTGAGAAAATGGTCCACTGGCAGCATACACCTGTATATGTATCTATGTATGTACACTTTTATTTTCCTGTTATTTTTGGCTCTGTTTTTATTACGATATGATTTCCACTTACAGGCTGGAAGGAATCCTTCTCTGTTATCATTGGAGGTGATGAAGTTACAAGTGGAAAGCCATCTCCTGAAATGTGAGACATGATATGTAGAGTTTGATAATTTCCTTCTCTTATGAAGATAAAATTATACAATTTGAACTTTGACCTTGCATTTTTTTCTTCACTGGGTGAAGATTCCTGGAAGCAGCTAAAAGGCTTGGCATAGATCCATCCAGATGCCTTGTTATTGAAGATTCTTTGTGAGTAGTGATCTTTCAGCTCTTTCTTTCTCTTACTTTATTGGCTGTTTTCCTGTAAATGATACTCCCTCACAGAATAAACTGGACAACATGGTGGCTTATGGTTGTATATTCTCCATAGCTAGGGAATTTGTACATGAAGGGATATGGTTTTTTGTATGCTTTCGTGTTGTCTATTTTCATATATCTTCAAATTAATAACTGGTTAACATTTGTCTGATCGTGTAAGATTGCTAATAACTTGCTCTCATGAAAAATTTAAGCAAGATTTTTTGTTATCCAAATTGGCAAATTCCCAGTTTCAGCACTGTAGTAAAATTTTGTTCTGTGTGTACAACTTTCAGTTGCTAAATGTGGACCGGGAGCATTTAAATTATTTAGTCCAATTAAATTTCTTGCTGATTGAAGGTCAAGCTGAGCCAAACACATACCCGGAAGCTCTTCTACTCTTGCTGCATTCTTGGCTTTCTTTTGGGACATTAATATATGGAGGCAATATAAAAGACTTAAATGACTGTGGACCCTAAGTTTTTGAGAAAGGCCATGCTTTCAGCATTCTTTTGATAGAATAGTATGCAAAATTTTGGAACACAGCTAAAGAGGGTGGAAAGATCAAAATTTGGGACAAGAACATACTATAAATGAACTGAAGACATTTAGGGTGCAATTCTTTCTTGTCACTTGAAGTTTCTCTCTTTTGTTTTTGGAACATGTCTCAACTGTAAAACTGTAGATAGATTTCCAAAGCTGGTTTTGTAATTACTCTTCAATGATGGATTTCACACTCCCGAGCTATCAAATTCTCATGTACTCAGTTTCGGAAGAACTGCAAGGCTCAGCATATGTAATATAGTATGATTCTTGGCAATCTAGCATGTTACCTTTGTTATACCTATTTATTTTAGTTGGCCCTAGTTTCATCTCTGGTGACAGTTTCTTGAATGAGTTCTATCAAAATTTGTCATGCTGATTTAAACACTTTGTTCTTCAGGTTATGGATCTTTTATCTTTTTGATTTTACAGTAGATGTCTGATTTTTTTTCAATTGCCTGATGTAACATGTAGACCGGGTGTTACTGGTGGTAAGGCTGCTGGAATGGAAGTGATTGCTGTGCCATCCCTCCCTAAGCAATCCCATCTTTACACTTCAGCAGATGAAGTGATCAACTCCCTTCTTGATCTGCAACCAGAAAAGTGGGGACTACCTGCATTTGAAGATTGTGCGCCACACACTACTTAATATTTATTTGGTTACACTCTTTTTTCCGTTCTTTTAACTGAAATATATATATAAATATATATGTTGTAGGGATAGCAGGAACTTTACCAATAGAACCCTGGCGTATTGGTGGACCTGTGATCAAAGGATATGCACGTGGATCAAAGGTGCTCGGGATCCCTACAGGTGATCTTGTAGCCTTGGGGTTTTATCTCTTGACGAATTCATCGCCATTGCCCTCCCAAGCCATAATTAACAATGAGAAATGGTGTTTTAATACCCCTTATGCGGCTGTTGCTTTTTGTTTCAATGGCCATCACATGATTCATTGGTTTTTTTTTTTCTTTTTTGTGGAAAATATAAATGAAAAATTATAGGTTTCCATGTTACTGTATTGCAGCAAATTTGTCCACTGAGGGTTATTCAGATCTTCTCTCGGAACATCCATCTGGGGTCTATTTTGGGTGGGCAGGATTGTCGAGTCAAGGTATTTTCAAGATGGTCATGAGTATTGGTTGGAATCCTTATTTCAACAATGCTGAGAAGACAATTGTGAGTGCCGCATCTATTTATTTCTCTCACCCCTATTTTTCTTTTATCTCCTACCTCTCGGTAAGTCTTTAGTCTCATCATTCAGGAACCCTGGTTACTTCACAACTTCAATGAGGACTTCTATGGTGAGGAACTGCACCTAATCATCACAGGCTACATCCGCCCTGAGGTATTTTTTCCATATATCATATCTCTGCCCTTGGAATTGCATCCTGATTCTTCAATTTGGGGTTTTTTTCCTCTGTTTGTTATTAGCAAATAGTCTCGTTTTGTATGGCAGGCTAACTTTCCATCTCTTGAAAGCCTTGTGGCAAGAATTCACGAGGATGGAAAAATTGCAGAGAAAGCTCTCGATCTGCCATTATACTCAAAGTACAAGGATGATGCATACTTGAAAAACTCCTCTTTCCTTGGCGATAGTTAATCATTCATTTGACACATTCCGGAACTCAAATTTACATAAGTTCCTACATGGTGTGATTCCAATTTTACATATTCTATATATATATATATATATATATATATATAAGATGAAATTTCCCATGTTGAGTTTTCATAAAAGCAACAATGTGGAATTATCATGCCCATTATACTTGGAAGAAACCATATATACTCAAAACTCTCATTAAATGTCCATGATCTATTGGAGAGATGTGTATGTGGAGGGAAGTATCTACTAAGAACTGTTGCCCTGCCCTGATGTATTTTGCATTTTAAACTCTGTTTTGCAGTTAGTTGGATCGACTATACAAATGGCTTTAATTTTTGCATGGTTTTAAATTCTGCCATCATTAAAAAGTTGCATCTGAGGAATGCGTTCTCAGTATGATCTCAAAGGCATTTTTGAGAATGTGTGAGTTACCCAGGAGAAACCCCCTCCTCTCATCATTATTCATAGCCTTTACTGCTTGTGCTTCGAATCTTAGTACAGGTCTAAATAGAGTCCTGCCTCTAATTCTTTTTTTTCTTTTAACCCTTTTCTCAGAGGGATTAATTAATTATAGGAGATGGAAAATCAGCCAAAAAGATCAACACTACATGAGGTGAGGGGCCGGGGCGGGGGTTTTAAGGACCTCAAAGAGAAGTTGACATGGGAGAATCCTTGTATTCTATGCATGCCCCATAAACGTTAAGACTTGGGCATAGCGGCTGCTTCAAAGACCCCATTTTCATATTGGGTGGTATATAAGATAAAGTATTTTAGAAAGGGGAAAAAAAAAACTTACTGCATTCATCCAAAATTAGTATTTCTATTTTTAGTTTGGGGTTTTTGAAATTAATTCCTTTCTGTTATTGCAAATTCCACACAAATCTTTTGAAGTAAAAAGAACAATAATTGAATACGATGGTAACTATAGAATCAAGGTATGGTAGCTGAAATGTTGACTGGGTTGGGTTGGGAAAGATCCTATTCCTAATCTAAAGTCTAAACCTAAAATCAATCAAGTAAAAAGGCTATCGCAAAGATTTTAAAGCGCAGGATGATAAGGATCATGATGTGTACCTTCAATTCCAAGTCATTAGGAATTGAGTACCTTCAAGGTTTTGGTGAATGAGTTTCTTGTTTAGTGTGATATGACCTTCCAGGTCTGAAGTTCAGAAGCAGAACTCAGGGCGTAGAATACGTCAGAACTTTACTTGACACTTAATGATTGCACAAGAAATCTGACTGTGATGCCAATTTTGGCGCATCAGAGTAGTGACTGATACAACAATCTCAATAAATGACCTGGTGGTCTGCCTAGGATAGGATAGACAAGGGATGAAAAGAATGCTTCCAAAAAAGCTATGCACACACCCTTTTTCAATTGACTTATTGATCTAAAAGCCAGTTCTCCTGTTATGGTTGCCTGGCTTAGTTTCCAGTGGCTCCTTCAATGCTGGAAAAACTCTACAAACCACAAAAGGTAAGTAAGCCTTATATGTTAGACTTACAAACCTAAACTATTTCATTTGGAGCCGGGATTGGGTCGAACCCACAAACTATATTATATGTGCTTGACCACACTTTTTATGTGCTGTAAGCCTCATGACATGTTAATACATGGTTAGAGACTTTGGTTAAGCAAATTATTGCTTCCTCTACATAAGCTGAGCCTAGTTGGAACAAATAATCAGTGCATTGATCTACTTACTTGAGTATTTTGATTAGAAATAGCTTCTTAGTTTATCAATTTGGTATAACAAAGCTGCACGCCTTCTTCACTGTTATGAGATAGCAGCAGATCCAGATCTAATCCTCCCAATCTAAGCAAAAGCTACGAATTGCACTATACTTCCTTTATTTTGTGTGTCCTGAGAAGGGGACTTTTAGCCTAAACAAGCTAGCGTTTATTATGTGTTGAAACTTGGAAGTTCTTGGCAAGAAATAGAAAGGAAGAATGAGGTAGGACTTGGGAGTCTTTCAACTGCTCCTGGTTAAGTTGACTTTACAGAATATCTCCAGTTTTCTGGGCATGTTTTTTGAGAAGAATAATAAGATGGACTAAAAATAGAAATAATGATTAATTGATAGCCATTTTCCTTTTCTTCTGAATTTTGATGCCGCACCTCATGGGAGTGCTCTTCATTCATAAGTTCTGGGGGTCCGTTAATTTTGACTGGTTTCTCAGTTGGAATGATACATCCACGTTGCCGGGTGGAACTAATGGAATATCCATTGAAAAAACTTGAATTATTTCATGGCCCAAAGTGTGAGCCAAAATTATCATCTTAGCTTTACTCTTGAGGTATTATGTTTCGGGAAACTATTGAGGGAAGAAAATAACTTGGAGGTGGGATTGAAAAGTCTTTTGGAATCATTTTACCCTTTTTTTTTTTTAAGGTTTTGTTTATATATATATATATATATTTTCTATTTTGAAATTGAATATTACTATTTTCCTTTTGACTACTTGGGAGTTGATAGGCTTCAAATTCTTTTAATACAATTTTTTATATGACACTTTCTACTATACTCCTTCCTTCATCTGGAATTGAATGTTACATTTTTATTTTGAGTTGTCAATATCATATTTTGTTATATTAGTTAAAATTTTTTAAAGAAAACCATATTGTTAATTATAAAATGAACTAAGTCAACAAGTAATTTATTTTTTAAAAATTTGTACAAGTCAAAATGAAACATTTAATTTCGGACGGAGAGAGTAATAAAAAACTTTACATAAACTAAACTTTAAAAATACTTAAATTTTGAAACACATGGAAATTTTTCAAAAGTATATTAGAAAATATCATCCAAAGTGTCAATTAGATGTCCACTTCTTAAATTAGACATATTTAAAATTTAAAATTTTACTAACAATTTCTTTAATCTATTAAAGAAACTTTACGACCAGAGGTAGGAGTGGGTGTATAATTTTTTTATCTATTTATTTATGAGTATAAAAGCAGATTTTACAAAATTTACTACCCTTCAAGCTAACATTAAACCCAAAAAAAAGTATATTTTATTTACTTCTCTTAAAATAAAATCAATCTAATTATTTTTATTTAGATAAATGAATGAGTCCTCTTGTCTTTCTCAATTTTCTTCCCGCCGCAACTAATCATTAAATTAATCTATCACCTCTTAGTTAACAAATTTTTTAAAATTGTCAATATGTCAACTAATTGGTCCGTTAACTTTATTTTAATTTGGTAACTTATCAGCGTAACTATTTATCCATAATAATAAGATAATTAACTGTGATTGAGAAGTTATAGGTTTGAATTATGAAAATATTAAATGTTATAGTGTTGAAATTTATTACTTGTGGGGATAAATAAACCCAAATCGATTTTAAAAAGTAATAACTAATAATAATAATAACAACAACTAAGTTTAATTAAATTTCATTTTTCTCTTTTTTTCTTTAATCTTTTTTTTTTTTGCTGCGTTCAAGTTAATTATATTAATTCAAAAAGATATTCATGGGATTCGAACTTGAAACATGTGTGCTTGTCACTCTATTCATTGGGTGTCCCGAAGGGACATGTTCTATTAAATTTCCCTCAAAATCATCAAATGATTAAATTAAAACACCTAATGCTCAATCATTATGAAGAACCTACCTAATCTATTATAAAAATAAATAAATAAAGATTTTCTCTCTAATTTGAAACCATAATCTGTCCTTTCATATGTTGTTGGCCGGACGTATAAAGGTTAGAACATCAATGCTGACCTGTCCATTTCACTACTATTAAGCCACCCTCATGCAAATAATGCTACACTTTTCAATATTTCTTTTTTATATCATCCCACGAAATTAAATTGGGTGCAAACAAATTATGGAATATGTAATATTTTTTTTCTTTTTCTTGTCACTTTGAAAGAAAGGTCTGTAAAAGCTCACAATTCATGCATGCAATACGTAGCTTTAAGTCATCCAGTTGGGCAACAATTATTATACTTTACAAACAAGTAAAACTAATTGAATTATGAAGTGAACTTTATAGGCATTGCTTGAATACAAAGCAAAAATGATGCATGCAAAGGAAAAAAAGAAAGTAGTGATTGATGAAGAAAGTTTACTCCACAGTCTTCCGGCGATTCACATCATCTATACATATGCCATGTTGAGAAAGAGAGACTGAAAGGGAAATCCAATAAAGTAATTAACCATATATATGGTTAGTTCGATTATCAATTCACATGTTGTATTCATTTACTTTATCCGAAAGATATAATCACAATCTCGTTGAAAACTATACATATGGCTAATTTTGAGAATCAAGTTCATGTTTAGGTGCAATGGATAGCTAATTATTTTAAGTTCTTGTTTGAATTTTCAATGGAGTTCAATTCAAATTCATATTATTAATTGTGGTCCTCTTTAATTTACCAAATACGCTATATTCATGATGTATATGTTATATCAAGAGTATGATTGATTTAATAAAACAATAACAAAATGTGAGCTTTAATTTGTAATATTATTATTATAGATTTCTTTAATTTTCTTTTCTTTTTTTTATTTTATTCACTATAACTTTGACCTTGAAAAATTGAAGAAATCTAAGTAGCTTTTAGAATTTAAAAATGTTTAAAAGTGTTCTCCGATTTAACGAAAAAAGTGCACCCAAGGTAGAAAGGTCAACTATGTCAGTATATACTAGCTAGGCAAATTGTTGAAACTTATAGTACATCTTTCATTTTTATTTATAAGTCATTTGAATTTATTTTCCTTATCATTAAATATAAGTTATTATTGTTAATTATTTCAATATTTTATTAATCTTTTACTATATTACCCTTATCTCTTTCTTTTTACTAGATATTATTGTTAGTTTGCCTAAAATATAAATATGGGTATTTTAAAAAATATATATATTTCCTTACTTTTTTCACAATGTCAGTTTGTAGCTTATATTTAATAACGGAAGAAGTAATAGATAATCAATTAGCCATCCAAATGTTATATTTGAGACATTCAATTATTCTTAGTACCATCTTTCGTTGCTTTTTCTCTTCTTCTTTTTCATCTTCGTACAATAAAAAAACCTAAAATCAATATTATTGAATCTCTCTTTTTCTTTTCTTTTCTTTTTTTTTCTTTTTGTTACTAAGGCCCTAAATATTTTAATATACTTTTGTCTGATACTTTATAGTACCCTACTTTTAAATCTATATTAATGAAATATGAAAATTTGAAGTGTCATCACTGATTAATACTTCCCTCTGTCTAAATTTAAATATTCTTAATTTTATTTTGATTTGTTCAAAATTAAATATCTTATCTTCTAAAATTAATAAGTAAACTTTTAATTTAAAGTAGGAAAATTGGCGAGTTTCGTCCTCAAAATTTTAGGGTTTTGTGGCTTTGGTCCTCTTTATTTTTTTTATTGATTTGGTCCCCAAAACATTTTCAAGTTGTGCAATAAATCCTTTTTATCATTTACAATGCAATATCGGTCAGACACTAACAAAATAAATTCTATATTTTGGTGGCTATAATCCCAAAATTTTTTTTTTTTTTTTTTGCCTTTTTCAATCCTCAAAATAAGTCAAAGTGCTTTTTTTTTTTTCTATTTAGTGATGATTTTGCACTCATTTTAGGGAATAAAAATAACTAAATAAAAAAAAAAAAAATTGACTTGACCAATTTTTTTTCGGAATCTATCTAAAAGGTAAAAAATCCACAACTCAAAAATATTTTGATCATTAAAAAGGCCAAAAAAATCTTTTGGGACTATAGCCACTAAAACATAGAATTTAATTTGCAGGAGTTTGGCAAGTATTGCAAATAAAATAATAAAAAGAACTTATTCCACCGCTTGAAAATATGTTGTAGATCAAATCAACCAAAAAACAAAAATTAAAAAAGGTCAAAGCCACCAAAATGAGCAATTTTGGGGACGAAACTTGCTAATTTTCCTTTAAAGTACCATATAACATTTTCTGAATTTAAAGATTTACACCTACCAAGTTAAAATGGATCACATTCTTAATTACAATAATAAAAGGATGAAGTAGTACACTCTATAAAAGTTAAACTGAAACGCACCACTTAATTTTTAATTAAGTCAAAATGAACATTCATCTACAAAGGAACGAGTAGTTTATTATCAACAAAGGAATGGATCTTATGAAATGAAAACATTATATTTTTCTTTCTTGTTAAATGATAAATGAGGGGTATATATAAAATGTCAACAACACATGATCATATAATGAAATAATATAAAGTAGATTAGGGTTGAATATTACAAATTAGAGTTCAAGTTGGATGACTCTTATAATTTTCAACGTGATTAGCTTATAAACAATTGGGATATGTTTCAACAAGTTTATAATTGACCAACATGTTATCTAGTTGCACTATGTCACACATATAGTTGGTTGTTTTTGAATTGAGAAATATGAATACAATTTTTAATTCTGTTATGATAAAGTTGGTATACATGATGTCTAATATATATATATATATATATAAAACGATGTTCAGGTTAATTCACACTTATCTCAATTGTGTTGCTATGACTTGCAATTCATCGGGACTAGAGCATATAGGAAGATCGAATCGCGCGACCTATGTCCAACACATTAATTCAACCTAACATAGATTTATATGTTCAAATAATATCGAGAGAGATTGGACACAAAAACCTAATGTTTTAAAAATTGAGCCGAACATCGAATAAAAAAAGTTACTTTTCATGGTTTAATGATCCAATCGTAATTAAATTCCAATTGAACTGTAATTAAACAGGTATATTATTTAAAAATAAAAATTATATTTCTTATTGATATTTTTTTAATTGTCAATAATATAAGATATTATAATTTCATAATACAATAATATTAAAGTTAAATTTATAGATATGATAATAATTTTTTATAATTAATCGTCATAAGTTCTATCTTATAGGGATTTAAAAATGATCATTTTTAGTATGGGTAAAGCTTGAAGATTATAAGATATTTTTTTTATTTATTAATCTTTGATAATGAAGTATATTTTGAGTAAATTTGTTGATGAGTAAATTTATAATTTAATTGAAGTATGATTTAATATTAAAGTATATTTGAAAATTTTTGTTGAAATTTAGACAAATTTGGCTAAAATTTGAATTTTTTGAAAAATCGATCGGTTCATTGATCCAACCGGCCAATTCATCCTCATTTTTTATTTAGAGAACTATTTTGATAAGAAAAGGGTTCAATATCCTTTTTTAAATCGGTTTGATGATCGGTTAACAATCTAATCAGTCCGATCCAATCTAAAAAAACAATGCAAAAACCACTGACAAGAAATCGTAATTCAAAAGAAATAATGTTTCAATCAAAAACTTCAAATTTTAAATTTTAAATTAATAATATTTTCCTTTATAATCCACAATTTGATTAGAGTTACACGTGTTTTTTTTTTTTTTTTTTGATAGAATCATAATTAATTAGAAGTACTCAAACTATGGATGATCTTTTGACATTAACTATTTGTTTACCAATACTTCAAGTGATCAAGTTAAAACACCTATTCCCTTTGTCACTAAATATAAGTCATTTTAACTAACTTTTTTTGTTACAAATTTTAAGTCATTGTTATTAGTTCATTAGGTATTTGAAGGTGTTTTTTTTTTCCATATATTATCCCTCTAATGATATACTTATGAAATGGTGTGTAGATTTTTGCCAAAGTGATTAATTAGAGGGTATTTTAGGAAGGGAAAAAAATTACTTTAATTTTTGTAAAACGATGACTGGTGACTTATATTTAGTGATTGAGAGAGTATAATAAGTTATACTCCCTCCGTCCAAAATTGAATAGTCCATTTTGACTTACACAAATTTTAAGAAAACTACTTGACTTAGTTTATTTTACACTTAACAATATCAATTTCCCAAGAAAATTTTAACTAATTTAGAAAATAGTACATTCATTTCCAAACAACTTAAAATAAAAATGAGGACATTCAATTCGAAACGGAAAGAGTAATAATTAATGTTGCTTGCTTGCTTTGTAAAAATCTGAGTTTCACAAACTAGGAATACCAAAAAATCTCAAATCTGAAAACAACCCTCCCACTTGATCGTCATCCACCAAACATTTGCAATAACCCTCCTCATAAATCCTTAAAATATCTCCTAAAAAATATTAATACTCATGACATTACCCTATGAACAAGTGTGGTGGCGTATCTTGTGGGTTGCCGACTCGCATGGTACAAATATTACAAACAGAGAACTTCCAAATCTGCAAAAATTTTAAAGTGATAAAACTAAAAAGAATAAATTAAGATCTATAATTGAATGGTGAAATAAATATTGCATTGATCTCATCATCGGGACCCTCGTGATCTTCATTAAATTCGATCAAATGGTCCTATTCCTAATACTCGAATGAAAGACAAAAATATCAGTAGTCATCATCATTAATCCATCAGCTGGTCGGGACAACATCATCGACCATGCTCTCCCACTGTACATTATCTTCTCTTTCACGTTAGGTTGTACATTATCTATGGGTTATAATATAGTTCTCCATATTCTAGTTCACTTTCTACATTATTTTTTATATTATTTAATAAAATAATACTTTTTCCGTTATTAAAATATAAATTATTTTAATTAATTTTTTTATAATTAATCATAAATCATTATTATTAATTAATTAGTTATTTGAAGGTTTTTTTTTTTATTATTCCTCTAATGATATATTGTGAAATGATATTCAGATTTTAAAAAGTGTAAAATTTAGTATATATCTTTTTAACATTTTATTAATAAAATATATGTGCAAAAAAAACATATTTTAGGAGATGGTATAGAAGAAGTAGATTTGAAACCATTAATATATATAATACAAATTACACCAAATAATTAAATCTATGAAATTTTTACCCATTTGTCAATTGGATAATGTGACCTTTAATTTTTTCATCATTTGAAAGTTTTTGTTTAAATGATTTTAAATAGAGTTTAAAATATACTCCCTTTGTCTAGCATTGTACACCTCATTTCCTATATTAGCAAAAGTTTAATATAGGAATTGATATTGTTATGATCAAAATGAATTAAATCAAATTAAAACTCTTTTCACAAAATTTATTAAAATCACAATGACAGATTTAATTTAATACGGAGATAATATAATTTTAAAAATTATATTGGAGTTTTAAAATGGATTTTTTTTACCAATAAAAATACCTGTAATTTTGGAGCAGAGTTTAGGAGCAATCATTATCAATCAAGTATCTTAACTTTTTTTTTTATTAAAAAACTACTCATTATCTTAATTTTCTGAAAAAGTGATCTCTAAATCAATTTATCGTTGAGTTTACAGCATTTATATAGAAAGAATTTAATTATATTTTTAAGAAAAAAATGGTTTATTTGTAAGAAAAAAGAAACTTAAAAATGACAAGGATGGAAAAAAAAATGTTATGATGGAGGTAATATTTGTTTTTAATTATTTAAATTCTGACAAATAATACAAGATCTGCATTAAAAGAGATTATTTTTTAAAAATCCCTAGAGCTTGGGATCATAGTTAATTCAGTTTCTCAACTTTTAGTTAAAGTAATAATTAGGTACTCAATTACGAACACATTATCATATCTCCAAATTGATCTGAACATTATTAAAATAAAGAAAAAGAAAAAAAAACTTACAAACACATTGCTGTTTTTTTAAAGTGTAATTCATAATTTCCATCAATATTGATTAGTAGTATTTGTTAACACTGTTTTATGGAAAATCTAATTCAGGCATCGACCAACAAAATTAAAAGTTGATGTACTTAATTGACAAATGGCCCAAAGCTCAAGGACTTATTAGACATTAACCCTAATATATATACATATAATATGGATATAGACTGCTCCATTTTTTTTTTTACCTGCATCAAAATCATGTACCTTGCGAAATAAAGTTGTACGTTCTAAACCGACAAAATATTTTTGCCGCCTGATATTTCATATTCGCAAGCGACCTCTTAACAGTGAAGTTGCCTGGCGGCTGCGAACGGCACAATATGTTGGGTAATGAATAATGATGTGGAAGTAAAGTCACGTGATATGCACATGACAAATCAATGATCAAGTCTCTCTCACACATGCTGTAGGCAGCCAAACGACGTCGCTACGGCAACACTCGTATCGTCCTTACAGCTTAACACCTTTAGCAGATCGTCCCAAGAGCTTCTCCGGTGGTCATACTTGTTGTTCAGGTCCTTCTCCCCGGAGTGAAAAGAAGAAAATAAACTTCCAGAATTGCGACGGACTCGCCGGTTCTTCATATCTTGAAGGGCCATCTCTGGAGGAAATTTCAAGAGCCCAAATTTCAGAAAGTACCATCTTGGTCGACTCGGTGGTGATACCTTTTCCTTTAGGCTAACATCAGTTTTTGTTGATCCTGTGCTCTTGGATGATAAGCTTCTTTCAATCTCCAATCTCTCAGATTTTCCATACAATTTCTGGTAATCCAGAGAGCGGCTGTTCCTCATGAAATTGGACTTTGTACTATTTGATCGATGAATGGTACTGTTTACTTCCGACATGGACTCGGATCGTCTTCGATAGGGGATTGGGAATTTTTCTTCCGGTTTGCGATGTTTCGAATAATTCCAAGTATTTCGATTTGGCTGAGGATTCTGCCCCTTGTAATTAGAAGGAATGAGTCTACCGCAGAAAATGATGTCCTCTGCATGGGTCATCTCGGAGTAATTAATCCCGCTAAAGAACTCAAAGAAATCAGAGGGCTCAGAGGAAGATCTACTGCGAGATTCTTGTTGGAAGTGAGTGCCGGAATAGTCTGAGATGCTCTGGGAATCATCTGAGTTTAGTATAAGACCGCTGAGGGAGAGGACTTCTTCTTCTGTTACCCCTGCTGCTTCTGAGGATTGATGAATACTTTCAGTGCATCTCTTCGAAGTCATCTTGTAGTCCATTTTGAGAGGGAGATTGTAATGAAGAGAAAAGAGGTTCAGCTGTGAAATGAATGTTATGGTGGTATTCTATTTATATAAAGGCTGGTGTGAGACAAACATTTTGATAAGCAGAGAAAGGGAAAACAGGGACAAGGAAACAAAGCATGCACGAGACAAGGGCTGGATCAATATTGCTTCTAGAGTAAGATGATTTCAAGAACATTTTCATGATCTACATTTAAGACGAAAGATAGAAAACATTAATTCCTTTTTTCATTTTAAAGAAAACGGTTGTATTTGTAATAATTAATTATATTTCAAGCACGTCCAAAAAGACATCAATATATCATATAATATCTATATAAAAAATGTGTACTAGCCTATTAGGTTTTGGAAGGATTTCTATTTAATACTCCCTCTGTTGATAAATATTAAGTCATTCTAATTAAATTTTTTTTACTATTAATTATAAGTCATTCTCACTAGTTAATTAAATATTTGAATTTTTTTTTAATATTATTCTTCTAATAATATACTCGTGAAATGAAATTTAGATTTTTTTTTTTTTAATGGTAATTAGAAGATATTTTAAAAGAAAAAAATTATTTTAATTTTTATAAAACAGCCACTGCTAATTTATATTCGTTCTAGAAGAAAAATGATGAAGTTAACAGCGCGGAATCATGGGTACGCGTGGCTGGGACGATGAGGACCGGGAATCTCCCAATTTAGGAGATAAAATCAAATTCATCTTCAAATTGGGTAGCAAATGGCATCCAATTGGGGAGATAATTTAGTATTATTCGTATCAATTTACATATCTTCCGTATAAAATGGTATTGACAATCTCTTAATATAAGAGAACTCATGTAATCTCATTACTAAATGCATAAATAGAATAGTAATGCAATATCTTTATTAATATTGAATGCATTTTTTTAAAAATAAAAACTATAATTAAATTAAAAGTAAATATCAATTTTGGATGAATAAGCAATCTGCGTACACATATTTAAAAATGGGCAAATGAGTAGTGACCGAAATTTATTGTGTTTGGAAATTAAAATTGTGCGACTTAAAAGTTGAAAATTGAAATATATAGATATAATTTATGGGTTTGACTCTTTTCTGTAATAGTTAAGTCTTTTTACAAACTCAAAATCTAATATAAATAAATTTACATGCATCTGAATTCTTAATGAGTGAATCGGATTAGATAAAAAAAAAAAAAAAAAAAATTGTTGATTTTGGTTACGGAGAGAGAGAGAAGAAACCCTGAATATTGGAGAGATCGCTTTGCTGCTTATTGGTATTACTTTGGTTTCACGTCAATGTCATCTAGAAGAAAATATGGAAAGTAATTTCTCCAGCTAAATCTTTCCTATGACCAGTCAATTGGACAGAGGTTAAACACGGAAACCATTTTAGAAAGACAGGATTAGGATACGCCGGAATAGCGAAAGACTTTAAATATGGTATAAATTTCAAAATATAGAGTCTAGACTATTATTATTATTGTTTACATTAAATCTGACTAAATTTATAAAGTCATTTTACCAATTAAGTAATACACAGTATTAGAGAAAAAAACATAGAAAAGGTCCTAATTATTGTTGGAGAGTAGAGATCATAAATCAAATGTCTGCAAACCAATAATTATTTCTTTAAAAGTAATAAATCTAAGTGTAAGCTGCTTTTCAGGGCCTTCTTCTTGGATAAGAAGTTATCAAGACAACAAAACTTACAATGAATCCTAAATTTTTTATCTACGAATCATAATGCCATCTTTTGACAACTAAAAATATATTTTATCCATATATACATATTTTGCAATAGAATATGATATTGTTTAAGGACTATATGAGTCAAAAAAATACTTTAGTAACCAAAGCTTTTAAAGGGATATAGTTTGATGACTAAACTAGTCAATAACTCACTCTAATATTATAAAAACTTATTGCAAAATAAATATAAAAATATAAAAAAAGAAATAACCATTTACTACAAAATAAATTTTTTCATTTTTTAAAACTTTGAAATTACCGACAAATATTAAAATCGAATTACTTACGAATATTAATTTTTTGTTCTTAAAAATATATGTAGTACTGCTGGGTTTGCATTTCATTGCCAAAATGTACTATTTGGAATATTTAAAAATGATTTTCTTTTGTTTCGTAACCTAATTTAAAGTTAATATTTAGATATGATTCCTTTTGGAAGTTTTGATTCCTAAAGTTTTTTTTTTGCATGTATAGTCTCCCTAAACAATTTTTGGATGACCATTTTGATCATTTCAATTCTAGCTATCACCTTCAGTAATCCCCGGAAGATGGCGAACTATACCAAAATAGGACCACAGTGAACAGTGAAATGAAGTACATGCCCTTCCCATTTTGGTCGGTTCACCAGTGACTTCAAAATCTAGTGATATTTTTTAAGAATCCAGTTAAAAAGATGAAAATGGTCATCTGTAAAATTGTTTAAGGACTATACGGGCAAAAAAAAAACTTTAGGGATCAAAGGATCCAAAATGGGTATTGTTTAAGGGCTATAAGGGCCAGAAAAATACTTTAGGAACTAAAACATCCAAAAAGGTATTGATTAAGGACTATATGGGTCAAAAAATTACTTTAGGAATCAAAGTTTTCAAAGAAATATAGTTTGATGACTGAACTTGCCAATAACTCTTATATTATTTATAATTACGAATTAAATTTTTTCATCCTCAAAACATAATGCCTACGAAATTTAATTATTTAACTACAAATAATTTCGTAGGCGATAATTCTTTTCTTGCCGTGATTGCATTGTCTTTCACAACTTTAAATTTTACTGATTCTTTTTTTAAAAAAAAAAATCAATAAAAATGAACAAAAACAAATTAATTACTAATAGACATATAGATTAACAAGTAAAGTAGTAAACATTAATAAAATATCTAACACAAAATCATACATGAAACCTCCGTGATTGAGCCCGAAAATTGTGAAAAAGATCACATGCTTATAATTTGACAAAGCAAATTTGAAAAATTTTGAAGTTGAAATTTCGTGGCTAAAAGTCGGGAAAGCCCTAATTTCAAAACTCTTTCCGTGAAAATTTATTGCCATGATTGAATTTTGCTTCTTCTAAGGCTTTTTTGTTTTCTAAATGATGTCGGAAAGATTTCCAAAAAGAAAAATAAAAAATCACAATGTTGAATATAAATATAAATATTAATATTAGATCTATTTAATGTTAGAAATCGCGCAGCGGAAACAAAATAATTTTACGAAAAACGATCGTATCAGATTCATCATATTTGTAACTGTTTTCTATATCTATAGGTTCATATATATAAATACCTGTTGTCTCGTAGATCAACTATCTCAATCAAGCTCTCCAATTGTTGAGTCTCTAGATCATCCACACGAATCTTGCAGACAATGACTGTGTCCCTACACAAAAACACATAAAAACGTTTGTTTCTGTTTTTTGTATTCAGAAGATAAGTTACGGCTAGGGTAATTATAAAAGGTTTATAAATAAACCTTCAATACCTAATCCTAATGGGCTAAGCCCATTAGTTGGGTCTTTTCTTATCCTTTTTAGGAAAAGACCTAAAACTAGTTTTAATGATTAATTAATTAACTAATTAATTAATTCATCCAAGCTTTACTTAATTTTGGGCTTCAGAGTATACTAGTACTCTTTTACGAATAATGTAAAAAGCCCAATATCATTGTAAGCTTTAACTCTATTGTGCGTGACTTTCCAGGTCCATTATTTATTGGCAATAGAAATTAATATTAACTCTTTAATATTAATTAGATCATTCTAACTTGAATATTCT
>JAOXNR010000013.1:10487977-10510798 GCA_028571225.1 Parsonsia alboflavescens
AAAAAAAATAACAAAGAAACAAACCGAATAATGTACCTTCGAACACCCCCTACTTTCGTCTTCTTGATTTCGGAAAATAAAAATGAACAACCGAACGCAATAAAAAATTAGTTTTTTTCTTTCTCTCCTATAAGGGAATCGTTCTTTGAGCAATTTTCGGTTCAAAACATCTGATCAAACGAATGATGTTAGTTGTAGTTTCTTCAATTCATTTTACAGGTAGTTGGGTTCGGTTGAGTGTGTTGAATGCTGAGAGGGGTAAGATAGTAAATGCATGTTAAAATAAAATAAATGTTATGTTTTGATTTTTTATTTTAATTAAAAGTCAAAATGAGTATAAAATGAAAAGTTAGTTTTCGATATGAGTAATTGTGAAATATTGTGAAGAATTAGGTAAATAAAAAATTACTATTTTAATTTGAATAAAAATGAAAACGCCCTCAAATTAGGAGCCATAAAAAAAAAAAAAAAAAACTACATTTACTTGAGAATGAGTCCTAGGAAAAGACAAAAAATGCTCACCTGTAACAACGCAATAAAAGCCACGTGTCACCATCTTCCTTTCCCCTCTCCTGCGCCAAAACATTACCCGCCCCCACACATGCCTACTTTTCCCCCATTGCTCGGCCCCTCGCACCCTCGCACCCTCACACGGCCCTCGTACACAGTCTCACACGCTGAGCACCAGCAATCACATCTTTTCCTCACTCCCCATCACCACTCTTCTGATTTTTCCTTGCTTCTCCTCCTCATCACTCACAGAATCAAATAGTCTCTGTTTTCGAGTTCCTGATTCTGAGAGTCCATTTTCATTGAAGCAAAATGACGGATATAACAGATGATATAGCAGAGGAGATGTCGTTTCAAGGCTTTGAAGATGACTCTAGGCTTCTGCAGAGTCTTCTTAATGACGTTCTTCAGAGGGAAGTGGGCTCGGAATTCATGGAAAAAGCCGACAGAACCCTCACTCTTGCTCAGGTTCTATTCTTCTTTTCTCTGTCCTTTTTCTGGGATTTGTTTTGTATTTGTTGGATTTCTGGAAAACGGGGAGTTCCTCTGTGTTGTGTTTTTTGTTGGGTATTTCTAGGATGTATCGTTTTTGGCTTTGATGATTTCATTGTTTTTCTTTGGGTCAGCCCTCTTTTGTTCATAAAATAACATGCATGCATGTTTTGTTATGTGAGCTCTCTGATTTGGTTCTGTTTCTTACTATTTTTTCCCCTAACATCTTATCGGTTTAGTAATTTTGCAATATCATGCTTTGAATCTCACATGCCTTCTCGGAATCTGCACCGGGTTTATGGCCATACATTTTTGCGTTCTATGTGATTATATGATTTTAGATTAAGGCAATTCTTTAGTTCAGAACCATGGCATCTGATTGAAATTCTGTTCTTGTCTCTTCCGCGAGCTACAAAAAATATGAGAATTATTGCTAATGTTAATGGGGGTGGATCTTCGTCTATATCTATCAACGTATGGATACATATGACTTACAGTGGTGTTGGGTAAATAGTGCTAAATGTTCCACGGAGTGATACAATTTACACGATCAAGGGATCTCCATTAAGATTCCACGTTAAATTTTCCTATATATATGTGTATTTGTCAAATAGCTTTCGTAACTGCCTGCTTGGGGTCTGTCATTTGTTTCTTATTTCTCTCTCTCTCAAGTGATGTCTTGGTTTCTGACAGCTTGTATCTACCTACATATGGTGATTGTGATTGTTTAGAGTTTTAGAGAATGCGAACCTATTGAATTTTTATTTTCTATGAATGGATACGCTGATGAGAACCTTTTTTTATTTTTATTTTTTTTATAATATATATATTTTAAATTTTGTATTGGGGTTGAAGAGTGCATGCAACCTGAGAAATAAAGGGATTGAAGACACTGCAGAGCTGCTTGAAAAGCAACTGGCATCAGGGTTGTCAGAAATGACACTTGAAGAAGCATTGTTACTGGCTCGGTCTTTCAGTCATCGTCTCAACATGATGCATATTGCAGAAACCCATCATAGGTAATCAGAATTCAGATACTTGGGCCTGTATATAACATTACATATTCAGTTGACATTTGAAAAGCTGTCTAATTTTGTTGTTCATTTGATATTCAGTTCTGATTTATGAAAAATGGTACTAATTTTGGTATAGATTACCCCTAGAACTGATTTTGTTCCCCTTCCACCACAACGAATTCACTGGTATATCTCACTTTCCTGTTCTTCCCTTTATTTCCTTGTTAGTGAAGGATGCTAGGATTATCCAGATTATTGGAAGTAATATTATATTATTTTGAACAGAGTCATTGAGCATTACTATTTTGTACTGTTCCACTGCACATTTTGAAACTTCTGAATATCGTAAATGCTAAACTTGTGATGTAGGGTAAGGCAAAATCGTTCTGCTACTTGGTTATCAAAATCCTGTGATGATACTTTCAACCAGCTTGTGCAGGCTGGTGTTTCCCCAAATGTGCTTTATGACACTGTTTGCAAGCAGGTCTATTCGTTGTTTTCCTTATTTCTTTTTCAACTATTTAGAATTGTTGCGGTGTGTGGTAAATCTGTTGTTTTACAGGAAGTTGAGATTGTTCTCACTGCACATCCTACACAAATAAATAGACGTACTCTACAATACAAACATATCAGGATTGCGGTACATTCCTCTTTACTCTATATGCAATAACTTAAAATTTGACACGTTGATGCAAGTCTTATTTAGCATCCTGAAAGTTGAGCTCAATTCTTTCAGCATCTATTGGAATACAAAGATCGACAAGATCTTGGACAAGAGGATAAAGAGATGGTTATAGAAGATCTGGTTCGTCCACTTTTTAAAGAAGAAATATTGTGTTGCTATGGATTTAAATGATCCATAATTCTTCTTTATTTTGATAGGTGCGAGAGATAACTTCTATTTGGCAAACAGATGAGCTTCGACGCCATAAACCTACTCCAGTTGATGAAGCTAGGGCTGGTAAGCACTAATAAAATTTGATTCATTTCTCAACCTTATGATCTACACTGCCAAAATATAACTTTTTTAATGTTCTCAGGCTTGCATATCGTTGAGCAGTCACTTTGGAGGGCTGTACCTCATTATCTACGTCGTGTTAGCAATGCTCTAAAGAAGGTTAATTTTAAACTTTTATCTTTAATATATTTGTGAATGCAACTACTTTTCGGTCCTCCATTATTTCTGATTTGCTCTTGTCCCCAGCATACTGGGAGGCCACTTCCATTGACATGTACACCAATAAAATTTGGTTCTTGGATGGGTGGTGATCGAGATGGAAACCCAAATGTAACATCAAAGGTGAGCTTGGAATATGAAATGAATTGTTTTTGGTTGTTTCATTAGATACTTTTTATTAAGATAGAAAATCAGTGGGTTATCTTTGGATTCTTGGTGTTTGGCAAGGTTATCGTCTTATAATGCAACTGCTGCATCTTTCACTTTATTATACTCCCTTGGAACCTAAAGTTTTATAAACCAATTTTGCGTATCTTTAGAAATGAGTAGTACTGCAATTCTGTTGACTGCTTTTAGTGTAAGAATCTTCTTTTTGGTGGAGTTTCTTTCCCTTGTTGCATCCATATATGCAACTTTATTGTAATTTTGTTGCTGAATAGGTTTTGCACC
Organism: Parsonsia alboflavescens; assembly: GCA_028571225.1. NCBI lineage: Eukaryota > Viridiplantae > Streptophyta > Magnoliopsida > Gentianales > Apocynaceae > Parsonsia > Parsonsia alboflavescens. Next base: position 10,491,623 of record JAOXNR010000013.1, read on the forward strand.
TTTCTATTTTCTCTCATTATTAGTTTATTTCTTTGGCCATTGCATACCATTAAAATCACTTCTTCTATTTGTTTTTTTAATTGAAGAAGTCCAACCTACAAGACTGCACTTAGAGTGTTTATGTTTTAATAATATGGTGATTGTGTCTTGAGACTTATTTATGTGCTTGGTCTGGTATTAATTGGTACCATCCAAATTTTGATTAGCATAGTGTATAAGAACCTTTTATACGGTCTTATTTTTCTGAACAATTTCCAGAACATGAGATTAGCTGTAGATAAGTTTCACTCCACTGAACTACTATTATGAGTTTCTTTTTCCCTTTTAGGTGACAAGAGATGTTGCTCTTTTATCAAGGTGGATGGCTATTGATCTCTATATAAGGGAAGTTGATAATCTCAGATTCGAACTTTCCATGAACCGATGCAGTGATAGACTGTCAAATCTGGCTCATGATATTCTTGTAAGAGGTCGGGAAAAAATTATATTACTTCCCAGGATTTTGCTGAGTTACTTGTGTGAGAGTAATCTATTGGTTTTTTTAATCTATCTAAGAAATAATAAAGAAATCTACTGTGATTGTTGTATTGATATGACTCCTTTTGTAGATTGTGTGAGTTCTTCGATGTGAAATGACAATGAGTAAATTTGGGGCTTTTGTTCCAATTATTGTAAGTTAAATACCTGAATCTACTTTTGAGAGTGCAACTGTTAACCACATACATTTATCTTGCAAGAAATTATGTCCCGATATCCTATGCTAAATCTCATGAAGTTGCAGTTCAAAAGTTCTAGTTGGTGAATGTTCTTGCATGTTAGATTTGCTAATATAGCTTCAGTTTTGTGGCATTGGGTTTGGGTCTCACTTGAAGAGATGCTGTTATGTTATAAAAGGTGAAATGCTTATTTAACCTTTGTTTTCTGACTTCAAATTTCAGTAAAATGTCCATTTAATTTTATTATTGTAACAAGGTGTAAAGAAATTGTTCAGTCCCTAACAAGCTTGGTTTGGGGTTTCAAGTTTTCAACCAAGTACCTTTTCCTCTGTAGCCAAAAATAGGGAATAAAACAATTGGAGATGGTTTCATTTTGGTGAAATTAACATTTAATCACTGTATTTTTAATATGTTTAGCTACATTTGCTCTAATTCCTTTGGTCAGTCCAGTTACACTAGGCCTCCTGTTCTAATTAGCTACTTCTATGCCTAAATGATGCCTTGGGATGAATACCAGAAACTTCACCAGAGGATAGGCATGAGAGTTGGAATCAATCTTCAAGTAGGAACAAATTGAAGCATCCAAGTGAACATGCTAGAGCTCTTCCAATGCAACTACCTTCTGGAGCTGATTTGCCTTCTTGCACAGGTTAACTTTTGCTGATTATTCTTTCTTTTCATCATCTCTATCTTATTTCATCCTTGGCAGTTTGTTGAATGGCTACACTTTTCTGTTAAAAAGTCTGTTCTAGTTTTGATTTCTTTTGGTTTCTGGTGTCTTCATTTAAATTTTTGCATAACTATGTTTGTTATCATGCAATGCCTGTAATCTCTATGTATCTTCTTATCTAGAGCCCAATTTTCCAAAAATGTTCCACGATTACCAATTTTTTTAAACTCATAGGATCACCGAAAAAAGTTTGCAATTTATTTATAATCCCTTTCTTTTTTCTTACAGAATCAGTTCTGAGAAAACCTCAGGTAACTTTTTAAAGATATTGGATTTTTATAATTTAGAATTTAGGCCAGCGTGTTGCAAATAAATATTTTGGCTTTAACTTGTAAATTTATTTATACAATGAGTATTTAATAACTTTAGTTATTATTCCATGTACATTTCGTGAAATATCTTATGCAATGTTAACTGTTGAGGGCTTTCTTTTTGTAGATTGTAAGGAAGTGGAATCCCACTATCCTAGACTAGATGTTCCTGGCACAGAATTTAAGCATCTGAAGTGTCAGGTAAATCACATATAAGGAGGACATCTGATTGTATTCACATTTCTTTTCGTAAAGTTAAATACTTTCTCACCTCCCTCCTGAATTCTGTAGCAAGTCACTTAATTCTCAAAATTTGTATTTCCATTTTCACAGCATGGTGAGACTTCTGTAGGGGGTTCTTCCATTAATAACACTAGTAAAGATCTGACAAAACCCTCCATTGCGAATGGAAATTTCTCTCCTGGAAATTCTCAGCCAGCCGTTATCCTACGCAATGCTTCATTCAGCTCTGCTCAACTCATTGCTCAAAGGAAACTATTTGCTGAATCACAAATAGGAAGGTCAAGTTTTCAAAAGCTATTAGAACCAAGCTCATTCCAGAGACCAGGAATAGCTCCTTACAGAGTTGTTCTTGGTGATATTAAAGAAAAGGTATCCTCCTTTCTATTTGAACAACATTTGTCTCATGTTATAGATGGACTCTCAAGTGCAAAGATGGCACCTTGTAATGAAGCCTTGTCTTAGCTTTTATGAATGTGGGAATCTTTCTGCCCTTTTTTTTACTTTTGATAAGTGGTGAACCACATCTAGAATATCCATTATATTCTTTCCATATAGTTCTTTTTCTTTATTTATGCTGAAGTCACAAGGTAGTTTTCTTAATGAATAGATGTGGCATTCTGATCCACTTTGCAGAATGTTTCCTACCCTTTGTTGTTCTTAAACATATTGATTGTTTTGGTATTCAAGTGTCCGTTCTTTTACACCATATACAATGAGGGGGAAAGGTTTCAAGCTATGACTGGAAAAGGTTTCAATAGGTGTTGCAGGATTGAATATTCTTTCCTCCGGGTAGATTTTGAAAATAATTTATCATATATAGCATCCTACAAAGACTATTAGTATGTGCAATGAGGGGAAAAGGTTTCAATACGTGTTACTGGACTGCCTACTCTTTTCTTTGGGTGGATTTTGAAGGGGAAATTTTTAGATTCTTGAATTCTTTGGGATGCACAGATTGTCCCTTTATCCTCTCGGTGTTTGAGTATGCTTTCATATCAAGAGAAGGTTTATGATGTATGCCAAATCTCAGATACAGCATTTATGGAATTGGACCAGAGCTATGTTTAATGAAAAGGCTATATATATTTACACACACACGCGCGCACATATAATCTTTCATCGTTCTTGTTCCTTTCTCAAGATCACATCATGAGAAAAGAAAAAAGCAGGAAAAGCCTTTTTGTGTCTGGGATTTCATTCATTTGCCTCTTTTTTTTTTTTTCAAAAAAAAAAAAAAAAAAATGGAATGATGCTGCTGCCCTTAGACAATTATGTACAGTTCAGAAGCCCTTTTTGTTGTTTGCTGAAGATAAAAAAGTGTAAATGTTTAGAATCCCTCTACTGTTATGAATTGGTTGATAGTCCAGCAAATCTGCTCCTTTATTTTTAATTTTAAATACCTTACTCAATTGTTGTTCAATTCCCTCTTGTTTGCACAGGTATCCCTTGATTCATCAGGAAATGGGCTTGTACTTTTGAATGAGTTCTGACTACAATCTTCTCCTTGATGCCATTGTATTGGTTCAGTCATGCATACTTTTCTGTTATTTTGAATCCAGAGAATGATTAGAATCATTCAATTCAAATTAAAAATAAAGGTGGTATTAAATGTCCATTCACTTTCCTCTTTCCACTGATATGTTTTTCAGCAGAATAGTCTGATATTGTTGAAATTGCCAAGGATATTCACCTGGCACTATTTTGAGGGGAAAGTACTTCGATTAGAATTGGTCTTTGTGGACAGCATGCACAAGAAATTTGTGCCTTTTAGCAGATATAACTTGAGTTCATGTGCTAAAAGTTTTCAATGCAGTGGTCTGTAAAAGTATGCCACTTAATGATGTATAGTTAAAAACACAGCGCCTAATTTAAATTTATTAACAGAAACAGAGGCTACAAACTGAAGTATTTACTTTTTAGGTAGCTCTACTTCTTGGCTTCGCAACAAGGATGAATATATTCCTTTTTTTTTGGGTTCTGAAATACATGCTTGTGTACTTTCATCTTCTGAACTTGGCCTGTCATATTCTCAAATACATTCTCCCAAAGGAAGTATTCTCAAACATGTGCAAAACTATTCGCAAAACAATATTCTGTTCTTTCTACATTGAGTTTGTTTCTCGTTTTGCTAAAAGTTTAGGGCATGTGTTTTCAGCTTATGAAGACGCGGAAGAGGCTTGAGCTTCTCCTTGAGGATCTTCCTTGTGAATATGACCCATGGGATTATTATGAAACATCAGAACAGCTGCTAGAACCTCTGTTATTGTGCTATGACTCACTGGTATGGGTCTGATCCCACTTAATATCTACATCCTACTTCTCACCCATTATACTTCCCTTTAGTTAAAGGGAAAGTGTAGTAAATAATATTTAGGAATATAAAGATAATAAATTTTAGATCTATGATCCATTCTGAGTGGATACTCATTTTTCGCAGCAATCCTCTGGATCAGGTGTTCTAGCTGATGGTCGTCTTACTGACCTAATCAGACGTGTTGCTACTTTTGGGATTGTTTTGTTGAAGCTAGACCTTCGTCAGGTTATACACTAAAATACTAGGGATTCAGAGTTCTTTTTATCTAATAATATTAAGTTATAATGAATTATGTAACAGGAATCTACAAGGCATTCAGAGGCACTCGATGCAATTACTGGATATTTGGGCATGGGTACATATAGTGAATGGGATGAAGCCAAGAAGCTAGAATTTCTGACGAAAGAGCTCAAAGGGAAGAGACCACTGGTCCCATTAACTATTGAGGTAAAGCCTATTTACCATATTAGATTTCTAATAACTGGAAAGGGGAAGGGATAAAAGAAAAAGGAAAAAGAGCAAAATAATCAGACTTTGAATATTGAAGTTCTGCTTGGTCTGTATTAGATTGTTTGGGTTATACTATAGTCTGCACCAAACTTCCCATGTGGTGAAAATGAGAAAGTTAAAACTGTGATGTTTAGTATATTCCAATGCCTGGAAATAAGTTGTCTTCAGAGAAATGAATTCAGTTCTATGAGAAACTTTAACACCAAAAATGGATATAATTCCCTATGACAAACTGCCACTACTTTTATGCTTGAAATGTTTCTTCCATACCTAATGAATTAGCTTGTGAAGAAAGAGGAAACTTTGTACTTTAAATAATTTGTGAGATTTCGCTCCAGAAGTTCATTTGGATGACTTAATCCTTATCGCAAGAAAGTATCGTTTCCATCTTGGGTTTATATTTTAACCTAACCGGAATCTTGTTACCTTTTCTGGAAAAAGAAGAAAGTCTATTAATCAAAAGATGTATAAGAAAGAGGATGAGGAACCATGAAGTTATAGAAAAGTTGATTTTCATTTATTTTTAATAAAATGTAAACACCCTTGGTTTCGTATGTATATTTTTTTGTCTGAGTCCAGGGACAGTTACTGGGGCCACATTATGGATGGTACTGCACCTGATTTACCCCTTCAACATCTTTGGAGCAGACTGCCTAGAGAATTTTCATAATTGCAATTTTGATGAATTCTCTGATCTCACATAGTCCAAAATGCTCATGTGAAATTTAATTGCTTTCCTTTTGTATCAGGAGAATCAAGTAAATCGATAATTGTTATTCTATCCACTGTAATAGATTTTATTTCTTTAATCTGCTAAACTATCGCACATTCTCCAATGCCATCTTCCAGTGACAGTTTCTTGGGTGATAACATTTTTATTGCTTTTCCTTTTCTTCTAAATTACTCCTTAATTTTCTTTTTCCTCTGAAAGGTTGCACCTGATGTCAAAGAAGTACTGGACACCTTCAGAGTAGCAGCTGAGCTGGGAAGTGATTCACTAGGGGCTTATGTGATTTCGATGGCTTCAAATGTGTGTTTTTGTTCCAGATTATCTTTTAGCTGTTTGAGGGAATCAATTTTCTCAATTTTCCCAATTTTCCTTCTTGTTTTGATCCAGTCTATAGGACATTATTGATTGTGCACCTTCTGATTTGTAGGCTAGTGATGTCCTTGCTGTGGAGCTCTTGCAGAAGGATGCTCACCTTGCTGTTGCTGGAGAGCAAAGCAGACAATGTCTTGGTGGATTGTAAGATGAGCCACTTTTCCTTTTTCTGTGGAAGATGAAGCCTTGAAATTTTGATATATGGTTCTTATCATCTTCTTTTCATGTGAATGCATTCTGTTACTAATCTTCTTCTAGCCTATATGATGACCATAAAATGTTAAAACTAACTACTTTCCAATAAGGATTTAGGCGGTACACTATATATGCTTCAAATGCTTGCTTTGTTCAAAGAAAATTGACTTCACATACCTATTTATACTAGACCAAAGAATAATTCTGTGAATTTGCTTTTGTGAAATATAGCACTTCTTTGTTTCAAATAATTTTGGTCTTGAAAATGGATTCATTTGCTTTTGAAAAGTCTTAAAATGACTGTTTCACATGTTGCTAACTTGTTATGATCGTGCTTTTGTATTTTTCTGTGCTGATTGCTTATGTATTACTATCTGAGGTTGATTATTTTGTTCAAATGCTGTGCTTGACTATTATACTATTTCCTAAAAGGTCTTGAAGGTGCATTCTTAGTTGGACCGAAAAATCATCAATAATCAACATTCAGATTCTAGAATCTAAAATTTAGAGGCAGTAGAGGTACTGAATGAGTGAAGAAAATCTGACCAAATCCATTTCATGCATTGTAATAGGTTACGGGTAGTTCCTCTATTCGAAACCGTGAAGGACTTGAGAGAAGCTGGCTCTGTGATAAGGAAATTGTTATCAATTGATTGGTATAGGGAACACATAATCAAGAACCATAATGGGCACCAAGAGGTACTTACATCTGCAACTCTGTTGTATGATTGTCTTGTGTGTGTGTATGTGTAACTCCACAGCTGTTGAGGGCAGGTCATGGTTGGGTATTCTGACTCTGGTAAAGATGCTGGACGTTTTACTGCTGCCTGGGAGCTTTACAAAGCTCAAGAAGATGTTATTGCTGCATGTAATGAATATGAAATCAAGGTTACTCTATTCCATGGTCGTGGAGGTAGCATTGGTCGTGGTGGTGGTCCTACATACCTTGCCATTCAATCTCAACCGCCTGGTTCTGTTAGGGTGAGTTTCATTTCAAACCTACTTCTCAGACTTCTAAAGTGTCTTTATACCTCTTCACACATTGGAAGTGGGCTAGAATGATTAATGACTGTGTATAAATGAGTTTAAGTATCCACTGATTATTTGAGATAATCCTTATGGGGATAGTAAAGATGAATGCCAAATAGTTGGCTCTAGGTGCTATATCGTGCACAGTGGGGGCCACCTTTAGAATCTTGTTGTCCTGGCTCTAGGCTTTGATTTAATAGATTAGGCCTGTAGTTATTCCCTAGGTTCTTAAGTCGTGAATAGGTTGTCAACTTGGATTATTCATTTTAGTATAAAGAGGATAATTGCTAGGTAGTTGGCCTTAGGTGCTGCAACTGTGGATGATGAGAGCCAACCCTAGAATCTTACTTGTCTGGTTGGTCCTAGGCTCTGGCCTAATAGATTAGGCCCTCGTGGGGACCCTTCGCCTCAAATGGGTGAAATGTGATAACCCTATCCTTCATTGGAAGTGGACAAGAATTAGGCGTGGTTTATATGAATGATCAAAGTTTATATATGTATGTATATATATATATATATATATACACACGAAAATGTTATGAAGTGCACAATTATGTATGTATATATATATATACACACGAAAATGTTATGAAGTGCACAATTAAGTCTTCAACTGTAAAAGTTAATGGTCATCATAATTGTTCTGCAAGTAACGGGACAGTATGGGATTGCTGTCTTTTGTTTTTCTTTTTCTAAAATTAAATTAAATTTGATAGGTATCCTAGGGTTCAGTATATAAAATATATTTTAAAAAATAATTTTTTATTGAAGATTTTATTTTTTAAAAATATTAAGAAAATTGTTGACTTAAACTTAACAATGCACTTTATATGGAGTATATAGAGTGCACTCTATAGTATCATTCCATATGTATATATGAATGACCCGAACTTTAAGTGTAGATGTTATCAGGACTTCCCTTTGGGTCCATCCAGCAGGCTTTTTACAAGTAGGAATGCACCTTTACTCAAAACATCTTGTACATATTAGAAAATTGTTCCTCGTTTTGGAAAAAAGGAGTTACTTGATATTTCTTGGCGAAATATATATTGGCAGTGATCTTCCTTGGGGGATGCTTATAATTGTGGTGTTCCAACTGTCTTTTTGCAAGTAGGCATGCACTTCCTGAGGCAGGTGATCTGCATGGTATCGGGTTCTTGAGAGATGGTTTGCTAAGAGGTTTTTCCACTCATTTATTTTGTGTAGGTACTTGATGAAAATAATCTTATCTTTTCTATGACAGGTTTTGATTTCAAAGAAACCTACATTTTCTTTTCTGCTGTAGCAGATAACCAGTTTCGGTGTATTTATCAATGTTAATTGTAACCATATGTTCTGCAAAAGAGTTCGTCATTTTTGTTAGAGAATTATAAAAATAAATGTCTGAAATGTTTACTTTTTAATGAGTAAGTCTCTCGATAAAATATATTTATGAAACCTAGTGGGTTACAAGTTTGGACCAAACTTATCTTCCAAATCCCTTGGATCGTACTTGGTGATTAAGTTAATTATCTCATTCTAGTGGAAGTATGTCTTCATTGGATTTAGATGAAGATTTACATATTCCAGTGGAGTATTACATTAGGGGTACATTTCTGAGCACAAAATATAATGAACACTTGAGGGATGTAGTTAGCATCGTTTGCAGGTCCCCTTTCTTTATAGAGAATTTAATCTTATTCATTTTAGGCCAACTATCTCCATTCTTTTTGCTTTATATATGACTCAAAATGACTAATTGTGACTTCCCTTCTTCAGGGCACCCTTCGATCAACTGAACAAGGAGAGATGGTGCAGGCTAAATTTGGACAGCCACCAATGGCAGTTAGGCAGCTAGAGATCTACACAACAGCTGTATTACTTGCTACATTACGCCCTCCACTCCCTCCTAGAGAACTAAAATGGCGTAATCTGATGGAAGAAATATCAAATATTAGTTGCAACAGTTACCGAAGCACAGTTTATGAAAATCCAGAATTCCTTCCTTACTTCCAAGAAGCCACACCTCAAGCAGAGCTTGGATTCCTAAATATTGGAAGTCGACCAGCCAAAAGGAAGAATACGGTTGGAATTGGACATCTTCGAGCTATCCCATGGTTATTTGCATGGACTCAAACCAGATTCGTTCTTCCTGCTTGGCTTGGAGTTGGGGCTGGTCTTAAAGCTGTTTGTGAGAAGGGATATACGGAGGACCTACGGGCAATGTACAAAGAGTGGCCATTCTTCCAATCCACTGTGGATCTTATAGAGATGGTTCTTGGGAAAGCCGATGCTCCAATAGCCAAGCATTATGACAGAGAATTGGTGTCCAAAAGCCGCCAGGAGCTTGGTGCAGAACTGAGGAGGGAGCTTCTGACAACTGAGAAGTATGTTCTGCAAGTAACGGGACATGACAAGTTATCAGATAACAACCGGACTCTACGGAGGTTAATTGAGAGCAGGCTTCCGTATCTCAACCCAATGAATATGTTGCAAGTGGAGGTACTGAAGAGGTTGAGACAAGATAACGATAACAAGCAGCTCAGAGATGCATTGCTCATCACAATAAATGGGATTGCTGCTGGGATGAGAAACACCGGTTGATTATCACTACCAAGACATGGTCAATTGGCCGATAATCTAATAATACCGGTACCATTTATCAGATTAGCAGTTGATGCTGATGTTGTAAGCGGTCTACTAAAACTGTTATGTGGTGGTCTATGGAAATGCAAGTGGTACTGCAGAATCTTTGCCATATTAGGTTTTATCGTTCATATCTGCATTGTTGAATTCATTGCTTTAACTGAGAGAACAAACACCGTAATGCAGTGGTTGAATTCATGCTTCCCTTTTTTTTTTTTCATTTATGATTTCATGATGATTTTTTGAATTTGATGTCAAAGATAGGTTAGTGGAAAACTAAAGTGGCGGAGGAACTTACAACATTTGATTTGATCTTTCTAATCTCTAAAGACTAGATGGGATTGGGAATGTGCAGATAGTTGAGGGCCAATGTTGTTACAGGTTGAAATTGAATGATGAAGAACCTCTGGTGTGTTGCATTTGTTCAACTTAATCTATCAAAACTGAACAGAAGAATGAAGCATCAGTGAGCATTGGATCCAAATGTAGTTTGGCTTACTTGAAGCAGCAAAATCTCTGAGATTTTCAGGACCCCATTTTCTTGAAGGTTAGGTTTTGGGTTAATCTCTCTTCTGGTGGACTGAAAGTACCCCAGCAGTCTGTCACAAAAAGCATCCGCACACGTACAATAGGCCTACAAGTTTCGGTTGGATCTGACCTACTTCTAAACAGATAGATGATATGGGGGGCAAGGATTTGATTTGACTCAATCAATTCTGTTCCCCTTCAGCCATTTTAAAATTCTACCACTCCCACCGTTTAGTTTCAGAAGTTGTTCAGGTTTTTGGAATATATGCCAAGTTCATGATTGTCTCACAAATTAATAATTTCATTCGATTATAAATAATATTTATATGAATTTAATACTAATGCATAATATGATTAGAAAGGTACGATCGAAATTTTTTCCTTAAATGCTCTATTTTTTTTTACTTAAAGCCCACCTCTTCCCCTAAGGGACCATAATTATGTTTACAAGGTGACCATTGGGAGTCCAACCTGGGTCAACTGCTTAGAAAGCAATGATCTAACCGTTGGACTACAAACACTGCAGTAAAACATGCCCCTTAAGAAAGTATAAAACGATTTTTATTTTGAAACAAAATTTATTAGTTAAAAAAATTTTAAAAAATAAATGGAGGCAGTTAACATTTATCTCGTTAACAAGAATATACACATATTAGGATTCACTAAGGTGAGTACAATTTTAAGAAGCAGATTGGTATTCCTTGGAAGCCTTTTTACAGCCATTTGATAAAGATTTTTCTCATGAGTTTAGCTTTGAAAATAGCTTTAGAGAAGCCAATACTATATACATGTATAAATAATTATAATATTCAGATAGTTTTGCAAATCATGAATGCATGTAAGCCAATGCTATAGGCCTTTGTAATTGTAACCTAGATAGAACCTCCCTTTTTGCTTTCATTTCAAGCACTTAAACATCTCCCTAATTACACTATTTTTCTTTTAAATAAAATTGGTAGGGATCTCTATTCAATGGCAGCGCCAAGAGGCACTTCAAACTCATTCGTTAATTATAGCTTCTTTTAGTATCATGAATAATTAAAATTAAACTTGTATAAATAATACTCCCTCTGTCCTAAAATATAAGTCGTTTAACTGTGTTTCATCTATCCCATAATATAAGTCATTTTGCAATTATTAATTACATTATGATGCCTTTTCCATTCCTACCCTATATTAATATACTCATTTATTTATTGTAAATAAAGAAAAATATAGTTATTAAGAAGAGAAAAGAAGGGCATTTTTGACATAACATATCTACATTTAAAACTTCTTAATCCATATCAGTTAATGTCTTATATTGTGGGATGAAGATAAATATTATTCTTATAGTTATATTTAGATATCAAATAAATAAATATCAATAAATAATAAAATAGCATATAAAACCTTTTTTTAAAAAAAATTTATAAAAGTATCTTTTTATTTTTCCTTCTATGAACTACCCTCTCGCCATTGTGGCTCTTCTATTGGGTCTACAAGACTCGACCACATTAATGGGTGGTGCAAAGTCAAAAGTAAATCACGTTTAGTATCAAATTTTTTTAATTTAGTTCTAGTCGATAAATTATGAATAAAAAAGAAATACGTATAATAGGAACAAAGAACACATATGTTTACACGACCAAATATATGCTGGAGAGGGCTAATCTCACAACACAAATCCACTACCTTGTTGGACTCTTATCCAACCTAGTCCAGCTCGTTTAGCCCTCGGAAGATATTTTCAGCAGTGTTCGAGAGGTTGGGTTAAGATAGATAACAACAGTGCCATGATCAAGTGGAGTCAAATCAAGTTTGGGTCGTGTCTACAAAACTAGAATCATCCTTTACCCTAGTCTAGATTAACCCTCACGAGCAATATTGAACTTAAATATACAATTGATATGTTGGAGATTGTTGGGGACTATATTATTCTATTGATGAGAAACACTTTCTTCATCCGAAATTAAATGTTATTATTTCTATCTTGAATCGTTTGAAATTGAATATATATCGTATCAGTTTCTATATTAATAAAAAAATTTATAAAAGAATTGATATTATTTTGCTAAAAATGTATGAAGTCGAATTCTTTTAATAAAATTAGTTAAAGTTACAGGACGAGGGGATTACAAATCTTGGTCATTGAACAGTACTCTTGCTTAATGTAGAAACATGAACGGGGAGAAAAAGGAAAAAGAGAAGAAAAGGGGGACCAATATTTCAAGAGAATAAGAAATTAAACTGAGTATAATTCTTTGCTTCCACAGAGTGGAATCTGATCTTTTGATTTATGGCAATAGTGAGGACAATCATCCTTTCTGGCATATCTTAGCAATTTTTGGAGCACATAAGATGCCATGTGTAGTTTAAAGATGCTACCATTTCTGCAAAAATGAAGTGAGAGGTTCAATCAATCAATGTGTCTCCAAAATCAAGATTTTCTTGAGATATGCATATTCTGAATAATTTTACAAAGAATCCCCCACACCTCCATATAATATCTTCAATTCAAAATGCATAGTTTTGTTCAACTTATGTACTGGTATTTTAGTTTCCTTAAGGAAAAGAAAGGGAAAAATTAGGGCAGTGGAACTGAATAGAAGGATTATCTTGAGAGCATAAATATATAGAGTTACAGCAGTCACTGCTAGTTATATATATATATATATGTATATATATCCTGGCTAGGTTAATTCATTCCTTTGGGTGGAAGGTCACCTCAATATTAATTTCTTGTGTTTGAAATCAAACATATGATGCATGGTTGAATATTTCTTATTTTTATGCATTTTCCCCTAACTTTGTTTATGGAGAAGAGAAGTATCTTCCTATGTGTGGAGAAATTATGTGAGCTACAAAATTAAAAGTTGGTAGGTTTAATGATTTCATCATCCCACTATATATTCTGAATTTGGAATCAATCAAAGCAGCATGAATTTCTTTAGTTGAACATCATATTGATCCAATTTAGCTTTTGGTCAGCCCAAAAGAAAGCATGAACAATAGCCTGCAAAATTATTGAAAGCACTCCCAGGAATCAATAGCCTGCAAAATTATTCAAGGTTCAACTATTGACACCTGGTAGTGAAAATATGCCTTATTATTATTAAGTAGATGCACAATTGTTAAAGGATGTGGGAAAATGAATGAATGGTTACTATTTAGATGGAAAGTTACCTGTAGAGAGGTAGCCTGGGGAGCATAGAATGGTGGGAATTCAGTCACAAATGAAACATAAAGTACTCATGAACTTACAAGAGCACTACATGACTGCATGTCTATTTGCCACCAATTATATATATTCAATGTTCTCAGTATATCACTGGAACCAATATTGATGGATAAAGCCTGAATATTATTATTATTCATTATTGTTGTTAACAAACTATATTCACTGCATGAGGATGCAACAAATACAAACATCTAATATTGAATGCTTAAAATGCTTTTAGTTATTAATACCAAAACCTAAGCTTTTTTTTTTTTTTTTTTCAATTTTTAAAAAAATGCTTCTGTATGCATGAGACAATTAATAGTTATAATATAAGCAGGACTTATTTAAGCGGTAAAATAGTTCTACTTATGATTGATAAATTGTGGTTTCGAATCATCAAAGCGACAAATGTCTTTGATTTTTAGGTTAATCCTAAGGTGGATTAGTTGAGCCAAGATTTGGGTTGAGCTAGTCCATGCATTTATTTCTTTTCTTTTCCTTTTTTAAAGAAAAATTCTTAATCATTTATTTCTTTTTTGACAATTTGCAGTAATTTATTTATTTGAATGCATGATTTCTATTTATCATGCTAGTTTTGTTTTAAGAACCACGAAAGATTAAGTTGTGAAAAAAATATTAGTTGTACACATAATGTTAAGAAAATTCAAGTCATATCACTTCTTGGTTAAGCCCTAATATTAAGGGCCTAAGTAGATGTGGGATGGGTTAATCAATTTTAAATGATATAACACAATTATAATATTCATATATTTAGAAATTTATATTTCACTAATTCACCTCTTCTCACAGTTGTAAAAAGAATAATGTAATAAAATTTCATCAAGAGTAAAAATTCACCCCTTGGTTTTTGTATTAAATTAAAAAAGAATATTCAATTTTGAAGAGTAAATGAATTAGTATATACGTTTATTATCTCTATATATACTTTGTTACTCCCTATGACACATTTGTTACGTCCTGAAACACTAATAGGAATCTTATGTAGCCTTTAATTATTATCTTTTAATATAATATATTTTATATATTAAAACCTAAAAAGATAAACTAAATCATAGAGGAATTTGATCTTTTAAGGATACATTTTAAATTTTTATCTGTATAAAAGAAGTGACATACAATTGTGTAACAGGAGATCCTGAGTCACTTCCATCAACACCCTCCTGCCTTGAGCTCTATGTTCATCTACAGATAATGGTTACAGGCTCAAAAGAAAAAAAAAAACAAAGGTATACTCATTATGTTTTTCCTCTACTCTTACCTTTAATTTAATATCCCATTAATTTCATTTATTGTGAAGAAATATAATTATAATGATAAATATGAGAGATAAATGATATTTTAGACATAAAAAATATATATTTATTATAACCTTTTTATTATATGTGAAATACCAGTTAATGCTTATACTCTAGGAATGGAAATAGTATCAATTTTAGAATCACTTTGAATCACCTTATTCATTTCTAACCCGTGAGACATTGAATTCTAATAGATGATGTAGATTTGAAATTTTGAAAGAGTCCAATCGTCACTACTTCCGGAAAAAAGGAATCATAACATATTGCATTAAACAGAAAATCTAATTTGGAGACTGTCTCCGATACAAAGGTTATAAGCCTTTGCTACTTCAGTACGTCTATTTCTATCCCTACTAATAACAAAAGAAAAAAAGATGATAACCGGCTTGAAAATTTATGAGATTTTTTCCAATATATATTACTCTTCCCATCCCGTTTTATAAATTACAGCATCCATTTTGTCAAAAAATAAAGTTAATATACATATATATTTTTAAAATAATTCTTTTATTTAATTTTTTTTTAATGCTAATTGATCGATCTAAGATTTGTGATGACTAGGGAAAAGAGGAGAGAGAGAGAGAGACACATGAGTGTTAAAGATAAAAAATTTAATAAATTAATAATAATGATTTATAATATAATGATACAAAAAGCGAGTTAAGTGATTCATAAATTAGAATGGAGGAAGCATAAAAAAAAACTAAGGAATTCTGATCAAATCTCATCAAATTCGAGGACAATTATATCCCCATTCATTGTTTAGATTAATATATATTATTTATGTCTTGTATCTCAAAATTCACTAAGGTGCCTTTAAGCAGCCAAGCCACGCCACAAAAGGAAGACCTTGACCTTCCAATCGCCACTAATTTCTCTAACAAAAAATAACAACATTTATTAAAGATTATGCGTATATCTAATTTCTTACTTAACATTTACATACCATCCATAAAATATACTCCTTCTGTTTGAATTGAATATTATGTTTGATTTGCACGTATTTTAATAAAAAAGTTTGACTTAATTTATTAACACATTGCATTGTTAATTTTTTAATAAAATTTTTACTACTAATTCAAAAAATAAAATATTTAATTTTAAATAATTCAAAATAAAATATAAAAGGTTCATTAATCGAATTTCAAATAACACACACACCACTTATAATTCGACATCTAACAAGTAATTGGGGTGGTGCACATGAGTAGAGCAGCACACAAACGACCTTAAGGGGTTTTGCTGGCTCATGCACGTTGAATTCGTACAAACTCCAACATTGCTTAATAGGCTTTTACTACGAATAATAAAAAAAAAGGCTAGTGAGTGCTCTTCCGGTCGGCACAAATTTTGTCAAACACTAGCATTCGCTTCATAATTAATGGAGGCAAAATATTGTTATAAACATATAATTCGTACAAAGCTGGCCAGTAAACTCAATTATTTTATCAAATTAGACAATGAATATGTATTAGACATGAGTTAGTTCGTAGTGGTTAAAGGATAAACTTTCTTTAAATTTCATTGAGATATATTTTTTGATTTACAATCTCTACGTGGCATAAAGATTGGAGCGTGTGAGATCCTTATTTTATGAGATTTATAAAAAAAAAAGGGACATGGGTTACTCCCTCAATCATTAATTATAAATCACAAGCTTTCGTTTTGTAATAATTAAAAAAACTTTCTTTTTTCTTTTATAAAATACTCTTTAATTATTCTTTAAAAAAAATATAACTATCATTTCACGAGTATAACATTAAAAAATAATATGCAAAAAAACGTATTTAAAAAACTAATTAACTAATAATAATAATAATAATTAATGATGAAAATATTAATTATAATGATTTATATTTAATGATAAGGAAATATTTATTTATTCCGTTAGTTGGTGAATGCAATCGAAATTATAATTTTGTACTATGATACAAAGCACGTGCGTTGCCTGAAAATGACTTCCACTTTTGCGATTTTCAATGCAAAGGACCCAAACTTAAAATTTATCCCAAAAACTAAAATAAAATATTGAATTATAATATCCAATTCTTTAATTAAAAAACTTGACTTGTCCCATAAAGCTTGCCTACTTCCATTGCCATTACCACCTGTCCAACGTTTTTCTCGACAATTCTTAAGATTAATATTATGACATTCTTAATTACTTCTTTCCTCCATCATATCGTTACTTTTGCATCTTATTCTTTTTAATATTGTTCTTGCTCTTTTTTTTTTAAAAATTAAATAATTTTTTCTTTTTCAAATTTAACTTGATAAAGAGAGTTCAGAAGATATGTTTTTCTATTTTATCTTTAATATTGGGATGGAATGCATTTGTTTAGAGTCAAAAACTTCTTAGATTACCTGATGTCAGAAGTAATAAATTTAGCGTTTGAGGTCATTAAAGAATTAAATAAATAGGTATAATAATACATTTGAATGAAAACACTCCTACTTCAGAACCTAAAATATTCCGAAAGCGCCTGATTCGCATGTATTATTTTTGTTGTCATAATAATTTTATATACAAAAAAAAAAAAAAAAAATATATATATATATATATATATATATATATATATTTATAATATCATTGCATTGGCCAATGAATTAATTCCACATCCCTTCTGGTGTTAGATTTCTTTCAAGAGTAGTAATCAGTTGTGCGAATCTTTGCATATTTTATTCTATATCTTTTTGACGTGTTAGTTTCCCATCTAAAGAGTCCTCAAACCAAAAGACGATTAATAACTGAAGCATTTCCAATTTATTGTGCTCTATAAGAACCTCCACCTCTCCCACACGTGAAAACCTAAAAGGAAGAGAAGAGGTATAATGAATCTAGCTAACTAGGAAATTCTTAATTTTGACCACATCATGAAATGATTTATATATATATATATATATATTTATACCTTCAGTGTTCCTCCTCATTTCAAGACTGAAACTTATGAAAAAGAAGAATGAAGAAACACCATAGAAAGAAATAAGGTCGTCCTAACTAATAGAGGTGCAGTGCTCCTGCAGTCCCAGGATATAGGTTAATTGACAATGGTCAAGGAAGCAATTAGTATACTAAGTTTCAAATTTCATTTAATTTAAACTTATATACATTAAGCTTCGAAATAAAATCAATTCTCATCATATCGAGGGGATCACAAATTGTGCCGTCCACTACTTAGAAATGTAATATATCAGAGACGCATGGGCATTTACCATACAGAGAGTTAATTCAATTATTCATATATTCACGTGGAACAGCTAATTAATTAATATTCTCACATAATGATATAAATAAAAACACTATATATGACGATTGATTTTTGTGCTCTTTTTATAGCATATATATATATTTGACCCATTGATTAAATTGCATAAGAGAAGATTATTGTCCGTCATGCATTACCAAATTAAAGTGTTATTTGACCATAATTTACCATATAGGAAAATAAAATATTAAAGAATTGATGCGTGTATTATGACATGCGCTTTTGTCTTTGGTAAATTTTGAAGGACAACGACAACACCAGGGGATAATGTATCGTGGATTTGTGGTGGCCAATTAAGAGAGGCAAACTTGAGCATATGTTTCCTCAATGAAAAAGCAGCAAAATATGTCTGTTAATTTTAGCGAATAACTTTCAAATCCTACACAACAGCTGCCAATCTGATCATATAAAAAAGATGGTCATAAACGTTTCTTATGTAAAAGGACAGGACACAAGAACTTGTGAAATCCCAATGGCCACTTTAAACTTTTAATTAAGAAAGAGATGGATATAAGATTTACAGATAGCCATCCACAAAAAATTCAGGAGAAAAACCTTTAGTTACATATATATCATTTACAAAGTTTTGATGTAAAATCATAAAAGACAAAAATTCAAATGTATATATAAAAAAAATTCTGTTGATTGAGCACAATTGGATATATTGCATTGAATTTTTTAATTTAAAATGTTAGGAAGAAATTCACTAAGTACATATTTTCTGGGATATATTTCTCTTCGATGTTTCGTACACGGTTCTTGACTATGCTATTCTGGTTCTGCCTAGGATCTAGATATGTTCTGTTTTGTCGAACTTTAATGTTTGGGTTTGATAAAACTGTTTTTGCATGCTCGATTGTCATCTTTGATTTGGCTTTTTGTCCATGCATGCAATATGCTTTTTGAGCCCTAATCTTTACATCATTTCACCTCTAATCTCTAAGGGTTACTTTGCATCGATAGAAGTTTCTGTTTTGTATATATAAAGGGACTAATTGATGTGTCCAACTCTAAGAGGTTGATTGATTACACTTGGAAGCCATCCGATTCTATTGAAAAGAACTTTGAAATTACAAGGTGATCAAA
>JAOXNR010000013.1:10510898-10531254 GCA_028571225.1 Parsonsia alboflavescens
CACAAAAAACAACCCATTACAAATTCCAACAATCCATATCACCATTCCAAGAACCAATTGGTAAAAAAATAAACCCATCAGCATGCATAGACCATAGAAACTACACACAATCCGTAAAAACACAAACAACTCATGCATTACCCGAAAACAAACCGTTCACATTAGTGAGTATGGCATAAAAATAAAAAAGGGATAAACAAAGGGGAAAACAAAGGATTTGCAGATATAACCATGAGAAACAACAAAGATCAAATATTTTCAAATCCTAGTTTCATAGAAATCTTAAAACACGTAAAGTTCAAAACTTTCCAAATGAAACGAACCTTTGCTGCATGAAGCTTCAATATTTGAGGTGGAAAGAATAGTTTTTTGAGATGGTGAAGCTTCCAAATGTGGCGTTAGTTGTCATGTGGGACGGGCTAGGAGGGGTGAGAATATAGTGTTGGCTCAGATAATAGCTTGAAGCTTCATGCTATGTAAATTTTGGGGGGGGAAGAAAAGGAAAAGAAAAGAAAGAATAAATTTTTGGTTTTTTTTTTTTTTTGGATAAGTGAGGGTAAGGGGGTAATTTTACTTTAAAAAGTAATTATATTTTGAATGATTAAAAAAGTGGTCAAAATTTAAAAGGCTTATTCAAAAAAGACTATTCCCCACAATTTTCACTAATTTAAAACACAACAGAATTAAGAGCCTAATTGAAGTATTTCAGTTTAGATCGGACTAAAAAAGAAAAGGATTTTTATACTTTTTATAAAAGTGTTTATTTTTCTTAAGACGAGCTAGTTTGTTTTTAGATGCAGTTTTCTAAAAGTGGTTTTTAAGAAAAGAATGTTTCGATTAAAAAAAAGTAACTTTCAAAATTTTAAAGAAAAATTTTAAAAACAAGTAATAATCTTCGTCATGTTACATACATTAAAATTTGTTAAACACAGATATTTAATATGATTAGATGAATATAAAATTATTATTTAACATAAATAAGTTAATTCCTAAATTCTTTAAGTAGGGAACAACTTGTAGCCCTGGACGGTGGGGGATAAAAAGGGTGAGAAAAGGGATGAATGGCTGTAAGAAAAATGACAAAAAAAGAAATGTTTTTTTTAACAAATAACAGAACCAGATGTTTTTTATGCCGACAATATTCGATTTTGATCATTGAAACTTTATATGGCTCATTTCACTTTAGCAATTAATGGCTTTAGTAATTGACTTACATTTTTCCTATTGTGTTTGACTCTTAATTAATTTTAAGACTAAAAGAAGTCATATCACGTCTAATAAATTAAAATATAGCCATGGATTGACTTTTAATGCTTGCGTAGCCATTATTGCCAAAAGTTAAAGTCTTGTTGATGGAACTCAAAAGTGAACACCGGATTACTTCATAGATCCTGATGCAGTTCCATGGTCTGCAACCTAAGAAATGAAGGCAACTGTCACCAGAGTGGGCTGTCGTCCGGGGAAGATCTCCAATGCCTAAGTTAGTATTTCGAGGGATAATCAAGGATAAAGACTATTGTCATAAAATTATCGAGTTCCGTGTGTTTTTACTCACTCTGTCCTTAGACCGATCATGTGTATTTTATTAAGTAAAAGAGAAAGTCTATTACCTTCGAGATTCGGGCTCCCTAATACATAATAGTAGGCAATTAGGATAACTATGAGATTCTGCAGAATCCCACCAATTGCTCCTAGAATCGTGGAGTTTTCTTGGGATGAGAGATCTTCTCATTCACATCTCTGTTGAGAGCAACGAGCTCGCTAACTAACCTTCAGACCAACTTCACAACCTCCCCGTGGACGCTCGGAGTCTCGGACATCTCTTCTAGTAAGGTCACGCTGAATGATCCTGGGCGTAATTAGGAGTAGCACACCGTCAATCGTGGCATGAAAGATTTATGAGTCGGATTGGCACTCGCCAGGTCGTGTGTTGGGGTCTAGCAAGACCTTTGCTCGAGCTCATTCAAGAGGTATGTTACCCCTAGGTTGGTGACTTGGGAGGTCGGTGGTAGCTAGTTGGTGCCCATACTCCCTCATTAACTCCATGAGTCTGACTTTCAGGTATTAAAGGTATGGGGCCTTTGGCCCAATTGGGTTGATTGCTATCCCGATTCTGCCCGTTTATGTTGACTTGTCCGGATTGTACCCGTTTCACCCATCACTTGTAGTTAATTTTTTTGACCCCTTTTTTTTTTGCAATGTCTGGATAATTTTGCAAGTATCTAAACATTTCACTTATTCATGAGGGTATTGATGGGATTCAAACTCAAGATCTATGATTTACATGCTCGTCACTCCACTCATGGGATGTCCTCGAAGGGACTTAATTTTGGGACTTAACTACTCCACCTAATAATTTTGTGGTGGCAAATGTACCCATAATTTTTCAAAACAGCACGTGTATTGTATAAATTTTTGTATATGGAGAAAACCGATAGTTCATTATGGAGAAATAGTACCTGAGACATCCTTTGTCAATAGTTTTTGCAGAGGAAATAGGGTACGGCTATTTAGAACAAGTCACGGTTCTTGAAAGGCAAGAATTTGAAAAGCAAGTTAGGGTAAAAATAAATTTGGTTCATATTGGTGCAAATCAACCTAAGTGAGGCTAGAGTCACGATGGTAAAAAGGATTACTTTTAGCGGACCATTAGATATACTTTTGGGCTTTTAGCCTATTTAGTCGCTCATGTTTAAGTTAAATTATAACTTGATCTCATATATATCTATATATATATTCCTGTCACTGTGGTCCCTTGTCATATTCTTATCACATGTTTTGGTTCAAACTGTCATTTTTCAGCAAATCATTGTGCAAAACTAGTCACAAGAACAATTTTAAAGGGAAAAATGTCAATTATTATTTTCAAATATAGGGTTAATTTGAATTGTGATTGAATTTAGATTCTCCAATAATTTAGATTTGGATATTTTAGGCTAATTCGGTTTGTTCATTAATCTCAAGACAACCAAATTTTTCTTTTCTCTTCTCTTCTTTTTTTAATTTTGGGTTAGATTCCATGTGAGAAAGTTCAAATTGATATTTTTGTCCTTTTAAAATGGTCATGTGTCTATTATGTGACCAGTTTCTATATTGTGACTTACCGGAGGCTGACAGTTTTGATCAAAACAATTGATGATAATATGATGAGAGGGAGCATAGTGACTGGAAAAAAAAAAAAAAAATGGATCAAATTATAATTTGGCTTAAACAAGAGGGACAAAATGGGCTAAAAGCCCTATGGCTTTTCTTTGGTTTATGGGAAAAGTCCTTTTGCGGGCGAAACCCCTCCCACTACTCACCAAGGCCCCTTGTGCCAGTGGGATGTAAATCGAGGGATGTGCACGAACTGATAGAAGATAGGAGGAAAGGACACAACGGGGAGGCGATTACATCCCTTGCCAAACTAGCTTGGGGCATAAAGCCCTTTGCCGTTTGAACCTCCGCTTGCCGTTGGAATTAACCAAACATCACACCTACCTTGCCAGTCCGCCTATGCCCCTGGGGGCACCCTATGGCTTTTCTTCATCTAATTACAAGTAGTTTATCATTAGTTTTTTTGTCCCATGTTGTAAGTCATTCTCCATAGATAGTCTTTAAAAAAAAAATTCAATATTGTCTCTTGTCTCTCTCTTTCCATAAATTACTTTTCTTTATTCCATTCTCAATGTTCTTCTTCATAGGGGTGGTTAGGGGGAGAAACTTTACCTGAATATTTACAGAATGACTGATTACAAACCACCTATAATTATGGATGGAGAGAGTATCATGTCCAAGTCTTGAAATGAGACACCTGACCTTACTTGATTATCACTTTTCTTAATATGTATACTCTCTTTGTCCCAATTTAGTTATCACTGAAGCAAGAAGTTCTTATTCCAAATTAGTTATTACTTATACATTTCAAGACACAAAATGGATTTGAACTTCCTATTCTAACCCTCATTAATCTAGTTTATTTATGATTTTTTTCAAAGTCAATTAATTTTTTTAGATCTTTCAGTTCAACATTAATCAATCGGGTTTTTAGCCAAAGTAGTCCCTCATGTTTAGGCTAAAACATTATTGGGTCCTTGATGGTTATTTTCAGTCATTATTCTCTCTTAACAATTTATATTTTGCCATAATAGTCCAAACCACTATATTCCAATCATTTTTGTAACAATAACGGTCACATATGAGAAAACTTCAAGCATAAATTTGTTCAACTACTTAAAATTAAAAGAAAAACCATAAAAATGACATAAAATAGGTTCTGTAATTCAACCTAGAGTTGGAAGAGTCTATTATTGCAAATTAGACCTAATCTGATTATCTGATTTCAAGCAATCAAAATACTCTTGTAATAAAAAAAATTATGTTTTTTATGTTTTAGTTTTAAACGGCTAGACAAATTAACCATTAAAATTTTTTCACGAGCTTGATAGGTGACCATTGCCACCCTAGGAATGGCCGAAATGTGATGACTTGGACTGTTATGGCCCAACATAAATTACTAAAGGACTATAAAGGTTAAAAATAAATATCGAGGCTCCAACAATGTTTTATCTCAAACATGAGGGACCACTTTAGTTAACCACCCTTAATCAATCCTAATACTTCCAATTCCATAAGAATTTTCATTGAAAATAAAGTAATTATGATGAATAAAACAATCCAAAATAAAATAAAGTTATTATTTCCTTAATATCAATAAAATAATCCTAAGCTACAACTAAATTAGAATGGAGGGAGTAAAGCTAAACAAAATTACCTCAAAACTTTTATTTGACTCATTTCACCGTAGCAATTAATGACTTCAGTAATTGGCCTGCATTATTCGATTTTTAATTTTAGGACCAAAACGAAGCCATGTCTTGATTATTAAATTAATGATGACTTTTACAACTCTTCTCCTTCCTCAGTTCTCTAACTCTTTTTTCGCTTTTCTTTATCATTGTCGAAACGATCTTCTTTTCCTTTCTCCTTCTGTGCTTCTTTACCTTCCTTCCTTTTCTTTGGAAACGTCATACTCAAGTTCCCTGTCCTGAACGATTTAAACATCCGTCACCTCCATTTAATTTTTCTCTTTCTTTTTGTTAACCTCTTCTCCTCCTTCCTTTGAAGATTTTGGGGACTAATTTGTCAATTTTAAGTAACTGAAAAGACAAAAATACCCTTTATACAACATTCTTGTTAGGTATAACATTTTCGAAGGCTATCAAGGTCGTAAAATAAAAACTTCTAGAGCATAAATATTTTAAAAGTTATAAATAAAACTATTTTATTAAATAAATGAGTATAAAAGATTCTCGGAATCACACGATCGAATTTCATAATATCAGTCTTTAATAAATTTAAGTCCATTTCCAACGTACAAGTTATAATTTTACTTTACTGCCGGGTCATAACATATATAAGATTCTCAATCTACTTTATGGGTAGCACTAGCTAAGCTAGGTATAGGGGCGGGGTGCACCCGGGCGGGTGGTGCCCGGTGGGAGGAAAACCAAGAGACGGGTCGGATGACAAGAATAGCGTATCTTTGAGTCAGCCACTAAAAAAATCATCTGGCACTTTCCACACGGGTAAAATCATGATGATCGATGTTGCTATTCCTTCTCAGGAGTCAAGTCGGGTCAGATTTGGAATTCTGTTTTGTTCTAATTATAATTTGTGGAGGACATGGGGTGGGAGAGATGATCACTGTCATTCATTCATGCTCGCAACTGGTTTTGCCTTCGACAGTATGGGCAAGGTACGTAGCAGGGAACACATTTCAAATGGAAACCTTGTACATTACTATTATGATCTTTTTATCCAGAAATTGAATGTCTCCATCTCTATTTTAAGTCGTTTAGAAATGAATATATAATTAGTTAAAATTTTATAAAAAAAATTTGTGTTGTTATATTTTAAATGAACTAATTAGTCAAACTCTTTTAATAAAATCGGTTAAAGTTAAAATGAGAAACTTAATTTTCAATGACAGGAACAATATATATATATATTTTTTTTTTTTTTTTTATTTATAGCACCCATGATTGAATTATTTGATGCCAAAAGGTCCCAACATACTCTTGATTAGAAGAATCATTAGATTATCCCATTAAATTGTATTCAACTTTTTTTTTTTAATGGTGTCCAGGTCAGTTCACACGCTCCTTAACATTCCGCTTATGCAGGAGGTTATTGGTGGGATTCGAAATCAAGATCTATGGTATACCCACTCGCCACTCCACCCAATTGGATGTTTCCGAAGAGACAAATTATATTCTACTTCCTTTATAATTAGATTTTAATGGTAATTGCACATGAGCAAATAGAAGGATCTTTAATCAGATGAAAAGCTAGAGACTCATTCCATAATCAGAACCTGATGATATACATACATTATTTTAGTTTTACTTTTAACACGCATACTAAAATTATGTTTAATTTCCTTAAAATAAATATTTGGGATAATCAGTAAACAATTATGGCTTATGCCAATGCGAGGTCCTATGTTTACATCTTGCTTATGAAGCCATGTTAAGTGAGTTTTGGGTCGGCTATTATCCTAAAACTAGAGTCTGATTCGGTTGGCACGACTCAAATGGAGTCTAAATTAGTCTCACCAAGGATGAAATAGTCGATGCTCGGACCGAACTTTTCCTTTTCTCATTGAAAGTTGGAGATGAAAATAAAAGTTTATCTTCAATTTAGTGCTTATCAGGCTGGTCTAATTAGAGGCAAGTTTTGTGTGATTACAAAATCAATTAGCCAATAATTTTCCATTCAAATGATCAGTTTTCTTTACGTTAAAAACGGGGAGGACAGAGTAAATGTCTTTCTTGCCCTTCTGCATCAAGTAATCCCTCCTTACCACAGAAGGGTTAGTAATGCCAATTTACCTCCATATCGAAATTATGAGCATCCTACTTTGGGTTCTGTAAGTACAAATCTCCATACTTAATATAGCTTAATTAATTAGAACCCACACACTTAACTCCAACCGAATCATTTCTTTCATTTCCCTTCAAAAACTTCAATCTTTTGTTTTGATTGTGAAGAATGCAATTGCATTCATGTTGGCCGAGGAAGGAAGTAACCAAATTATAAAATCCCGGCAGCGGTTTGGTAAATTTGCAGCGGAACCGAATCACCGTATCTTCTCAAGTGGAAAGAAGAGCATAGGATAATCTACGACAGGAAGAGTATATCACATGGCATGTGCTGTCGCACAACACATCAGTCAAAATTCCTTTTCCCCGCATAAATATTTCACCATTGCTCCTCCCTCATTTCAACACTCACAGATCAGAAGTGGTCCTTTTTTTTTCTTTCTTTCCTTTGAACTGAATTTCCCATTTCCATTTGCAAATTAAGATGGTGAAGTTCTCTAAGCAATTTGAAGGTCAGCTCGTTCCCGAATGGAAAGAGGCCTTCGTTGATTATTGGCAACTCAAAACAGAAATCAAGAAAATCCATCTCCAAGACACCACCAATGCTAATAAAAATAAGCAAGAAAGATCATCTTTCACTAATACTGTTTTCTCCTCTTTGAAAAGCTTCGCTTTACTTGGAACTCAGCAGAGACAGCACAGGCCAATTCAAGTATTAGTCCCTTTTTTTACCTTTCTTTTCTTCGCATTCTTCACCTGTCTTTCTTTCTTCAAGAAAACTGAAAAAGCAACAAATTTTCCACACTTTCTTCATTTCATTCATATTTATAATGTGACATTTTCCTCATTAAAGAAGTGAAACTGATGGCATGGTTTTCTTCAGGTTCATCAAAGACTAGGAGGCCCTTCAGCCAGCAGTGGAGATTTGTACGAGACAGAGTTGCTGGAGCATTTTGCAGATACTAATGCTGCACTTGAGTTCTTTTCTTGCCTTGATCAACAGCTCAACAAAGTAAACCAATTTTACAGAACTAAAGAGAAAGAGTTCCTTGAGAGGGGAGACTCGTTGAAGAAACAAATGGAATTTCTCATTTCGCTCAAAACTGCTATAAGGAAACGACATGCAAAAGGCTCTGCTTCTCAAGAAACCAAGGAAGATGAGTCAATCTCAGGCACCATTTGTTGTGGTATATTATGAACTAAATCATTACCATCATGCTTACAATAATTACCTGTTTTCTTCTTGATTGATCCTCTAATTATTCACCTCTTTTATTCTTTTTTTCATTCCCCTCCTGGGAAACAGATGAAGACTCTACCATAGACAGGGCAGACCAAGAAGAGGAGCAGGAGAACTTGGAGGATGAATCTGAAAAAAATGATGCTGAATTCCCTGAATCAGATGAAAAGGAAACGACATTGAGAACAAAGAGGGAAGAAGGAAAAATGAAAAATCTTTCGAGTCGGATCATCAATTGCCAAGGGAAAAACCTCAGGATTAGCATTCCTCTGACCAATCCAACTAGAACATTCTCAGCAATCACATACTTACTTTGGGATGATTTGGTGAATCAATCTTCCAAGAAATGTGGTCCAGAAGGAAGCAAATTGCACATTAACAAAACAAAGCTTCATCATGCTGAGAAAATGATCAAGGGGGCATTTGTTGAGCTATTCAAAGGTTTGGGGTACCTAAAGATATACCGGTAAATTCTTGATGTCCATCTTCAGATTTTACCAAATGGTTTTGGAACCAAGTTAAAAAGTGCTAAAATTTTCTTTTTCCTCCTCAACATTTCAGGAATTTGAACATGCTTGCTTTTTTAAAGATTTTGAAGAAATTTGACAAAGTGAGTACAGGCAGGACAGAGGCACTTGTTTTTTTTACTCTCTATTGTCCTGGCAGAACAACTTTGTGGAACCTTTTTTTTTACTCCTTTTTTCTGCAGGTGACCAACAAAGAAGTTCTTCCCATTTATTTAAGAGTGGTGGAGGGCTCCTACTTCAACACCTCAGAGAAGGTAAAAATCAGTATCCAAAAAGGAACAATCTTTTGGGTAAAGTATCTGTTGAGCATTAAAAATAAAAGCATTGATTGAACATGGTTGCATCATTTAGTGATTGTAGGATGATTGGTTGTTTGGGTTAATATCTATCCCATCTTAGATGATTCTTAGACATTTTCAAGTGCATTTCCACACCAGCAATGGTCATAGATTTTCATCCATCAATCTAAGATATGCTTGTCTCACACTACAAAACCACACTGGAATGCATCTCTCAGAAAACGCGGCGAATGCACAGAAATCTTTATCTGTACTGCTGGAAAAAAGGTCTAATCAGTTTCAGGGAAATGACAGGTTCTGAAGTTATCTGATGAAGTTGAACAAATTTTTATCAGACATTTTGCTGAAGATGATAAAAGAAAGGCCATGAAGTACCTCAGACCAACGCAGCGTAAAGAATCGCACGCCGTAACTTTTTTCATTGGTGAGCTTTTTGTCCCATTAATTCAAATTTCAACCAATACAGACTTGAAAGTATTAAAAGGACTAACAAACTTTCAAGATAACATACATAATTGGGATGCAAATGAATGCTTCCTCCGCTGTAAATTACAACTCAATTTGGCCCCAGTGGGCAACTTGGCCTTGAATCAGCCACTAAACATTGAACAAAAAAGTACCAACAAGGTCCACCTTCTTGGAGGTGGATGATAAAGGTCCACACTGGGCATCATCATTTATCCTCAAAAGGCTCAGAAACACTGTTGTTTGTGCTGTTCCAGGTTTCCTTAGTGTGGAACCTTGCTTCATGAAATTCCTATAGGAGAAATACTAATGTTGTGTTGTTTTGTCTCAACATATATTTTTGACACCAAAAGCCTATTGTCTGAATCATGAACATAGTGAACCATTCCAAATTCAATTCCAATAAATTTCAATTCCATTTACACTGTATTTTGTGAATTGAGACCAACTTTAAGTGTTTCGTTATGTATTACCAGGATTGTTCACTGGGTGTTTCCTAGCACTATTGATTGGATATGTCCTTATGGCTCATATGACAGGGATGTATAGACCTCAATCAAATACAATCTACATGGAAACTGTGTACCCTGTGCTTAGGCAAGTTCTGTTTTAGCTAATCATGGAATCTTCAGTAACTAAAATTTTGCTATTTACAGACTAATAACAAACGGATCACTTGATTTTGCAGCATGTTTAGTCTATTGTTTCTGCACTTCTTCTTGTATGGATGTAACATTTTCATGTGGAGAAAGATGCGTATAAATTATACCTTCATCTTTGAGTTAGCCCCAACGAAAGAACTCAAGTATAGAGATGTATTCTTGATCTGCACAGCATCAATGACTGCTGTTGTGGGGTTCTTGTTTCTACATCTTTTGCTCATTTCAAAGGGATATAACGCGCAAGTTCAAGCAATCCCCGGAATCCTATTACTGGTAAATTTTTGACTATACTAATAACTAGTCTGTTATGAAGTACCCTTTAATTTCTTCTTGGGTTAAACTAGTGTGCTGAGCCAAACTCATTTTTGTTCTGTAGGCTTTCCTGTTACTGCTAGTGTGCCCCTTCAACATCATCTACAAGTCAAGCAGATACAGGTTCCTTTGTGTCATAAGGAACATCATTCTAGCCCCA
This sequence comes from Parsonsia alboflavescens, assembly GCA_028571225.1. Classification (NCBI taxonomy): domain Eukaryota; kingdom Viridiplantae; phylum Streptophyta; class Magnoliopsida; order Gentianales; family Apocynaceae; genus Parsonsia; species Parsonsia alboflavescens. Next base: position 10,521,427 of record JAOXNR010000013.1, read on the forward strand.
CTGTACAAGGTGGTCATGCTGGAATTTTTCATGGCTGATCAACTCTGCAGTCAAGTAAGCTCAACTCTGAAAATTATTTGTTCAGAAATTTTAAGTTTAATTTTCTAATCTCATCCAATATCAAATAGGTACCGATGCTCAGAAACCTCGAGTATGTAGCTTGCTATTACATCACAGGGAGTTACAAGACTCAGGACTATGGACTTTGTATGGGCAACAAAAACTACAAAGACTTAGCTTATGCGGTCTCATTCCTCCCGTACTACTGGAGAGCTATGCAGGTAATTAATTAGTCCATCCAAACTCCCGAATTCCTTTCTTTTTTGGGCAAGATGTAATTTAAGATCAGAACTAAACCATGATGATCATGTATAAATTTGTTTAACAGTGTGCTCGGAGATGGTTTGATGAAGGACACAAAAGCCACCTAGTGAATCTAGGAAAATATGTGTCTGCAATGTTGGCTGCCGGAGCAAAAGTTGCATATGAGAAAGAAAGAAGTGTTGAATGGATGTGTGTACTTGTTGTTATCTCTAGTGTTGCAACAGTATATCAATTGTACTGGGATTTTGTAAAGGATTGGGGATTGCTTCAATTTTCTTCCAAGAACCCTTGGTTAAGAGATGAATTAATGCTTCGACAGAAATTCATTTACTACTTTTCCATGGTAAAACAGTTCGCCTCAAAATCAATCTCGAAAAAAAAAATCCCACTTTTTTTTCACCTTAAAATAATCTAAAAATTACAACTGTTTTTGCAGGGGTTGAATCTGGTACTGAGGCTAGCTTGGTTACAAACAGTTTTCCACTACAATTTTGGAAACGTAGATTCCAGAATAACAGTGCTATTTTTAGCAGCCCTTGAAATTGTTAGAAGAGGACAATGGAACTTTTACAGGTACTACAAATGATTTGTTTATGGTTTCATTTTCGTTCCTGTTAAATTAATTCCATATCCACATATATATTAATGAATCCTTATCCATCTTCATTTCTGTGAACAGGTTAGAGAATGAGCATCTAAATAATGCTGGCAAATTTAGAGCTGTCAAACCAGTTCCACTTCCTTTTCATGAGGTGGATGATCAAGATTGATGACAATTTGGCAAGAAAGAAATATTCTGCTCTTGAAAAGAAAATTTATATTATATTATATATAAATATATATATATATATATATATATAAAATTAAAGGCATTATGGAATTTATCCAACCCTAAAAAATATTGGGTTGGAAATTTGATTCTCTTGAGTCAGGATATGGTATTTTACCCATGATTCGAATCAAGGAATATTGTATACATGTACACAATTTTTTGCAAATGCAAATGAAATCAATAAGCTTGTTAATTATGTTTTTGTTAGGGCATGTTTTGCAAGAAAATTTTGATGTAGAAGTATTGTGCCAAAGTATCATAACGAAAAAAAAATACCATATATTTATTTACATTTTGAAAAATTTAATAATAATATTTTTTTTTTTAGTCAAATAGATATTTAAGAAATAAATTAAATATTAAAGAATTATCTAATTTTTCACCAAAAAAAAAACCCTCTTCCAATTTTTATACACCACTTTCTATAACCAAAAGATTGTTTGAAATTAATTTGTACAAAGAAAAAAAAAAACTTTCTTATTCTTGTCCATTTATTACGTATCCATTTTTTAATTTTTTTTTAAATGCAATAATAATATTGAATGTTGCTCAAAAACGATTTCTAGGTCACCTCGAATCGTGATGGAGCCTACAATCACAACCAAAACGAAAAATTAAATCACCGGAGTGAGCTGCTTCACTGAGGATAACTCCGAAGCCTAAGTCAGTATTCCGTAAACATTTAGATTGAATGAGATTAATCTGTCTAAAACAGTGTGTGATTCAATAATGTATACCGAATAATGAGTTAAATTGTTGGAGTGAATCTCAATTACGTCAAAATAGGCATTTATGATAATTATAAGATCATATCCCTTCAATTACTCCTAGAATCGTGAAGTTTTCATAATTTTGGGTGCCTTACCTTGTGCATCTCTGGTGTGAGAGCTAGAAGCTCATTAACGACCTACAAACCAACTCTGCGACCTTCCAATGAGCCTCGAAGGTCTAAATGAACTTCTTCAGATGGTCATGATGAGTGATTTTAAGGCTTATAGTATGTATAAGGAGTCATAGGTATTCAATCGTGGCATGGAAGGTACATAAGATGGGTCGGAGCTCACCAAGTTGAAAATCGTGGTCCAGTGAGACCTCTCCTAAGCTCATTAAAGGTCGGTGACTTGGGAGGTCAATGAGAAGGGGATCACTACCCCCTCTTAGTAGCAATTCAGATTTCAAATCATCACTTGAGTCCATTTAGGTCGAATTATGCCTGTTTTACCAATCATTACCCCCATTTAGGTAATGGGCGCGTTGTCGAATCCCAACCATTAAAAGAGTCGCTTCGTTTTTTATAACTACTTTTGAGGTGTAGTGCCTTGTCAATTTTGGTAGTTACCTCGATTCACCATGAACTTATTTTTCCAGAACTCAAGAGACTCTTTTCTCATATAAATTGAGAAACTTTGAAGAGTTTGAAACTAACTAAAATTCTTCTTCACAATTAAGCTGAGATCTTCTTAGTGATTTCCAGCTTAAAAATTCTCCAGCTCCATCCTTTTTCCTGGTGATCAACCGGTATTAGTTCGTTGTAGCATTCTCTGTGAAGGACGGTTCCCAACATCAAAAAGTGAGTTCTCTCTTTCCTCTTTATTTCATTCCAGAAGTTTTTCTTTTCTTTCGCAAAAACATGTCTCCTCGTTAGCTTCGTAGTAAATCTCTTTTCTTTGACCTCCCCATCGTAGAGACTCACACACCCAGTCAATCTTCTTCTTCGACACCCCTTCTCTTCATACCGAAGAATCCCCTAAGGCTCACCCATATATTGATTCTGACAATGAGATGAACTAATTGCCTCCCCTTACTTCTAGGGCATCATGAATTAAGAGTAAGGTGTATAGTCCCTCTAGGCTAGAAGTTTTTTCCCTTGAATCCTCCATAGCTCTCTCTGAAATTTTTCAAATCAATAGAGAAAAGGGTTTGAACAAAGATGATATAGTAGCTACTCGGGAATCCAAGCATCCCAATAGTAGAAGTGTCGGGCACATAGTCATTCACTTAACCAACCTCACTGAAGGCATTCTCTTGTCTTATCTCCATCCTTTCTAGATATAGCTTACTTCCGGGGGTTTCCCATTGCTCAACTCGTTCCTAATGTCGTTAGGTCCAATATAGGTTTCATTGCAACCTGTCATCTTTAGAAGATCTGTGTTTCCTTGGACCTCGTTAGATGCTTTTTCAAGGTCGGCATCTCTATTGCCCTTGGTAAAACCAGCTTAGGGTATTTTCAGTTCAACAACAGGTATAGATTCTTAAGGGCTTTCTAGTCTTCTGGTAGACCTTGGAAAGATTCTTTTCTTTTTGCTAGAATTCCAACAAATCAGGTTCGAGCTGAACCATATCCCTACTGGAATCTCCATAGAACATTTTATAATGGCCTCCCCACTTTAACCAAGGAGCAAGAGAGAGATAAGACTTTCCTTGTCGACCTTGCCAACTTCGACATTGAAAAGGTCTGCTCCACTCAGTTAGGCTGGCCTGTTCCCTTTCTTCGTTCTGTTGGATTGGGAAGTCCTGCGAATCACAACCTTCCATCCCTCAAGAAAACTATGAGAATTCTTCCCGATGGTACGAAATTTCCACAGTTTTGGCTTTTAGTGAATTTCATTTTTCTCTCCTGTTCACCCATGAACGCTAACACCTTTTTCTTTCACTTTGTTTTAATAGCAATAAGGATCGCTTGGCTATTGAATTCTCCCACTCAATCTCAACAGGGATAGCAAAGTAGGTTGCTATCCCTCCGAGCTCCTTCCAATGGGACCAGTGGTGCTGCTAGTGCTCTGGTCGTTGCTTCGGCTTCTAGGGATTCCTCCTTCAGGATTCCCATCCCCTAGTCAAGGAACAAAAATGTTACAATGGCAAACCAGACTTGGAATGCCTTGAAAATAAATGCAGAAGCAACTGCTTTGCGTGTGTCCAAACAACCCGCGAAGATTACCATATCCGATTCTCCTTCCCCGAGGTCCTTTCAACAAGAGAAAGACCTTCCTGCAGTTACTTTTGGGAAAGGTAAAGTCCTAGCAACCTCTAAGCAGGAGTTGAACTTCAATGGTGCATCACTAAAAAGGTCGTTGAAACCATTCAGAGGCTTGAGAAGCTTTCCATGGCCTCCTGCTTCTCTGAGGGGACCACCAGATGGATCCCCGACCTTCTGATGGAGTCCACCAACTCCCTATTTCAGAGGCCACACTCCCAATCATTTTTGATTTAGTGTACTCCCCCGATTGACGAAGAAATTTGCAAACAGCTCCCTTACGAAGAAATTTATCTAGATAAATATGCTGCCTCTCTTCACACAACAGTGAGCTCTCCTGTTTCTCCTCTTTTTTCTTTTCTGTCTAAATATAGTCTTTATGCAAATTCTTCTGGGTACTAATCTTCTCTCCCTTTATTTTTTAGAGCCATGTCTTCTTAGGTGAGAAGATAAGAAGACAAATGGAGAGGGAGAAGAAAGATCAAGAATTCTCCACTCTGATAACCGAGCTTTAGGATGATAAAGCTCGCTTAGAGAGAGAGGTGCAAGAACTCTCCTCAGCTACTGAACAAGCCAAAGCCTGTATACTGTTGTTCACGGTCTCCTGAGAAAATGTTATATGGTGCTAAAGCTCAGGACCTGCACTTGTCCACCGCTCTCGACATCACTGAGAAAAGGGGTGAGGAGCTAGTTTCAGTGGGCAACAAGCAACAAAGTCACATCAATGACTTAGAAGCTCAGCTAACCGATTACAATGCTCTGTGCAATGAAGATGGCAACCTTTCCTTATCCAAGCTGGAATAGATTCCTCCCTTTCAAGACTATGTCGAATCCCTTCTGCGAAATCAAATGATGGGGCTACACGTGAATGTGATCGACCGACTTCGAGAGCTCAATGGTGATATTAAGACTGATAAAGACTTTGATGACAAATTATATCACCCGGATTTTGTAATCCCTCTCCCATGGGAGTATGAGGAGCAAGGTCCGACCTCTCAAGAGGAGGTCGCTGCCACTGAAACTCTGGTCGAGGTGAAACAAGCCAATGATGAATCTCTTGATAGAGGAAAAAGACAAGACATTCCTCCCTTGGTGACTCTTGAAGCTTCAAGTAGTCATGCTGCTAACCCTTCTAAATATGTCATTATTGAAGAAATCCATAATGAATTCAAAGAGTGGTATTATACTGTAGGTGTTCATACTCTCGAAGCTACCAAGAAGAAACAAGATATTCCTAGGGTGACAACTCCAGAAGCTCCCACAAACAAGGTTGCCCTAGAAGGGATTGGTGGAGAGTCTGTTCTTGAGGTCATCACAAGCTTACCTGTAGCTTCTAAGAAGAAAAACTATTAAGTTGAAATAGACTAGATCTTTTCTAAGGCTTTTTGTGATGCCCTTCTTCTTGTCTCCATCTTACACTTGATGGCTACTAGTTGTAACAAATACAATGCTCATTTTTTTTAGCCCTCTTTCAATCTTTTTTATATTATCTGCTCATTTTTCATATCTATATACATATGAGAATTGATCAAGTTTCTTGCATTGTCTCGATACTTCAAAATGTGAAAAGATTTGCACAGTTAAACTTAATATAATTCAAACTTATACAAACAAAAAGAAATAAGATCATAGTAAGCTCTGTGAACTCAACTTTTACTTAGGTCTCTGAAATATTTCGCTGCATGGTCGTTAGGAAACAAACTTTTACAACTTCCAGATGAGTCACTGAGCTGAACGACGAGTTTGTGTAACTTGAAAAGTATTAGGCATAGAATTTCTTTAGATGACAAACATTCCAAGGCCTTACGAGTTGTCTTCGTTTGAGATCGACAAGATTATAACTTCCCCCTTTGTGAACTGCTTGGACTATATAAGGTCCTTCCCCAGCTTTTTTGTAACTTTTTTAATTGCCCTTGCTTTCCAACATCTGACCACCATTTCTCCAACTATGAAGTGTTTTTCTTTCAATTTTTGGTTGAAAAAATTTGTAACTTGTTTTTTGTACCTTATGTCAGCTTCCATAGCTTTATTCCTAACTTCTCCAAAGAGGTCTAGGTCTGCCATTCTCTCCCCCTAGTTTAAGACTGAATCGTATTCAATTAATCTCAAGGATTGCATTTCGACTTCTACTGGCATTACAGCTTCAGCACCAAAACACAGGCTGAAACACTTTTCTAGGTATGGTTCTGTAAGTCCATAGGATACTTGGAATTTCTTCTAGCCATTAAGGTTTCCGATCTTCCTTCTCAAGCTCAATAAGCCTTTCTTGAGACCCTCTAGAATTGTTTTGTTAGTTACCTTGGCCAATCCGTTCACTTGAGGATGAGCTACAAAGGTTAATCTCTATTCTATATTCAAATTTTCACAAAAAGTCTTGAAGGGATCACTAATAAATTGCCTTCCGTTGTCTGAGATGATAGCTCTTGGAATTCCGAACCTACATACAATATTCCTCCATACTAAGGACTGCACCTTTGGAGAAGAAATAATTGTCATTGGTTCTACTCTAGTGAAGTACTCTACGGCCACTATCAGGAATTGAACACCCCCCACTCCTTTTGGAAAAGGTCCTAGTATGTCACATCAAATGGAACTGGCCTTACTGATAGATTGATACCTCGTTAGGGGTACATGTGACTTATTTCCATGCAATTGGCAGCGAAGGGCATTTTTGTATGACCCCCTCAACATTTGAGATCATGGAAGGTAAATAATAACCTGTCCTCAGTATCTTCTTTGCCATGGTTTTAGCTCCTATATGTGATCCATATATTCTACTGTGTACTTTTTCAATGACATATTCTCCTTCTCCCTTGCTTAGGCATTTGAGTAATAGCCATGTGTATGACCTTCTATACACTTCATCATCTCTTATCAAGACATAGCGAGGTGATCATTTTCGAATTTGGGGAGCTTCTTTAGCATCTCATGGGAGCTTGCCATCTTTAGGAATTTGTAAATGGGATAACTCCAGTCTGCTTGGTCCTCTGTAACCAAGTTTTCCTCTTAGTTTATGCCCGGTGAATATAGCTGTTCGACCAATAGCTTGGCTTTGGTCCTCGCGAGCTCTCGGTAGACCGTGGATAATGTATCAGCCTCTGAATTTTGCTCTCTAGGTATTTGTTCCATGAGGAAATATTCAAGTTTTGATGTTATATCTCTTACTTGTTTGAGATATTAATCATGTTTTCTTCACTTGCTTCAAAGGCTCCAGTGACCTAACTGGCTATAACTTGTGAGTGCATGCAATTTTTGCACCTTTAAAGAACTTATGAATCTTAGAGACTTGCTAAGAAAGCTTCATATTCGAATTCATTATTTGAGGTTGGGAAGTTATATTTCACAGGGTAGGGGATTCTCACTCCCTCGGGGCTGATTAATAGAATTCCCGCACCTGAATTTTCCTTTTCAGTGGAACCATCTGTATACTTGGTCCATACATTAGTTTTACAAGTTTCAGCGAGCTCTAGTGGAACTCTTGTACATTCTTCCACGAAGTCTAAGAAAGCTGGAGCTTTGATAGCTTTCCTCCGCTCAAAATCAATCTGATATCCTGAGAGTTCGAGTGACCATTTCATCGTCTTGCCTAACAGCTCAGATTTTGTCAGAGCTTGTTTCAATGGCAAATTGTCAATACTATGATCAGGTAAGCTTCAAAATAGGGCTTAAGCTTCCTTGATGTTATAACAATAAGGTATATTAACTTCTCAAGGTCTGAACATCTAATTTCATTACCTCGGAGTAATCAACTTATATAATACATTGGAAATTGCAAACCTGACCTTTCTACTAAAAGCACTGAGCTGATTGTCTTCTCAATTGCAGCAGATACATAAAAAGTTCTTCTCTTGACCTCAACGAAACAAGCTATGGGGATCTTCCCTCGAGAGGGGGTCTTCAGGCACTACTTCTCCAATACGTAATTGTGTTCTTCCTGGTGGCCTACCATGATGTGGTGGTTGTACCTATGTTGGTTGCAATCAGGCTATCACAATTCTTATTTATTTTCTTTGTGCGTATGGAAGAAAAACTAGGATTAGAATGTCTTTCCCACAGACAGTGCTAGAAGTGATAGAGCTCAAAAACGATCTCCAGGTCACCCCGGATCATGATGGTGCCTACAATCACAACCAAAAGGAAAAATTAGATCGCTGGAATGTCTGTTGCCCTGAGGATAACTCCGATGCCTAAGTCAGTATTCCGTAAAAATTTAGATTGAATGAGATCAACCTATCTAAAACTGTGTATGATTCGATAATGAATACTGATTAATGAGTTACCATGTTTGAGTGAATCTCAATTACATGAAAGTAGGCATTTATAACAATTGTGAGATCATATCCCGCCAATTGCTCCTGGAATCGTGGAGCTTCCATAATTTTGGATACCTTACCATGCGCATCTTTGGTGTGAGAGCTACGAGCTCATTAACAACATACAAACCAATTATGCAAAATTCCGATGAGCTTCGAAGGTCTCGATAAGCTCCTTCGAAAGATCATAATAAGTTATTTTTAGGCTTATAGTATGTATAAGGAGTCATAGGTATTCAATTGTGGCATGGAAGGTGCATGAGATGGGTTGGAGCTCACCGGATCAAAGATCGTGATCCGGTGAGAACTCTCCTAACTTCATTGAAGGTCGGTGGGAAGGAGGTCATTGTCCATTTTCCCCCTTAGTACCAATTCGGATCTTAAGGTATTCAGATCAACACTTGAGTCCATTAGGGTCGGATCATTCAGGTTATGCCTGTTTTACCCATCAATAATAATGTTTTTAATGTAATAAGTATTTAACTGATTTTATGTGAATTAAACTTCATTCAAATTAATTATAATGGCTTATCTAACAATCTAGTCATCGAAGTTGTTACTTTTTTCAATTTAACCATTAAACTACAAAATCAGTCAATTTAACTATTATACTTTAGATTTTAAAAAAATTTAGCCATTATTTTTTTATTTTTTAAAAATTTAGCCACTTTATGGTGATCCGGTTAAATAATAGTTATGAATATAATCATTCTTCGATGATAATATCAAAGGGTTTTCCATGTAACCAAAATTTTTTATATTAGTTAAGAGAATCTTCTTTATTATATGAATTTTATTGACACATCATTTGAATAATATAGGATAAAATTTTACGTTTAAATCGATAAGGAAATTTTTAGTGACATGTTCAACCACAAGATATTATTAACGAAGATTGATTATATTTGTGATTTTTATTTGATGGAACAACTATAACGTCTTCAAGGTGCCTTAACATGCAAACAGTAATGTTTAAATTAACTAGTTTAGTTAATGCCAATTATAATTATTAAAGATTTTAGTTACAACTTCTTTAATTTATTATTAATATTTTAAAAATCACATTATATTTATTTTTGTTTTTCTTAGCTAACAAAAAAAAAAGGGGGGAGCTCACCTAGTAATTTTGATTTGAATTTATATGACTGTCGTGCCAAAAAGCAATGTTTTGTGGATCGGACCGGACCGGCTAGTCCAACCGGGAACCGGCCAGTTGATCGGTCCGGTTCAAGAAAAAAAACCTATTTTTTAAAAAATCAATGGAATTTTTTCAAACCAATGAAAACCGATCAGTTCAACCGGTGAACCGGTCGGTTTTCATTCTAAAAATTTTTGGGACTAAATTGATAAAATTAAAAACTTAATACACTAAACTGAAAAATAAA
>JAOXNR010000013.1:10531354-10548041 GCA_028571225.1 Parsonsia alboflavescens
TTTTGATATATTTTAATCTATATAATAAATATTTTTTAATTATTAAATTAATCGGTTCAATTACCGATCCAATTACGATTGAACCATTAAACCTTAAATCAGTAACTTTTCCAATTCAATGACCGGGTTCTGAAAACATTGCCAAAAAAGTCTACTCGTTTCAATGCAAGCTAAAGCTCATTGGATTCGCACATCAGAACATACCCAAACGCAAGGAAGAAAAAATATAGTCAGATATTATCTGATTAGAACAGTCATAAAAGGTTAAACGCAACAACAATTTCATCCTCGCTAAAACGGAATCCATAATCAATTGCCTCATGGCCTCTAAGGGCATCCTTTCTTTGAGCTCGTTTCCCCTGGCTAATGCCAATGCCAATGCCAAAGCCAATGTGCCAATTTCATTCTTTCCATTGAATCACGGGTTAAAGCCCAAATTTGATTCTGCTTCTGTCAAGCTTAAACCCCTAAGGTATATCTATTCTATTGTCTCTTTTATCCATGGAAATTCAATCTTGATTTTAAGTAAAGTGTCTCTGTTAGGGGATTTGTTTTTTTTTTTTTTTTTTGGGCTGAATATAAATTGTTATTTGAGGTATAATTTGCGGTTGCCGTATTTTAGCTACCAGCTAAGTTCAATCTTTACATGAGTAATTGTATTTACAGGTTAGGGATTTCTCAAAAAATAAAAATTACCTCAGGGCATTTATACCGGCTGCCGATAGTTTCTTGTTTAGTGGATGATGAAGCCGGAGTTTTACCGGAATCAACAGCCCCCTCCACTTCAAGTGATTCATCCAAGGTACTGCAGTTATTCTCCAACTATCTTGGGGATTCTTGTCCTTAACCTCAGGTGACAATTTTCTTTCAGCATACTGAAATCTCTTTCTGTTTTTGAGTCTATATTGTTTTTTCTTTTTTTTCTTTTCTTTCATTTTTTGCTGTTTGTGATTGTTTGAAAATCTCAACTTGTACTGGTATTTTTTATTTAGCAATATGCTACATATATAATGCACTTATGGGAGGAGATAGCTGAACGGATGGTCCTTTTCTCCATTTGCACATCTAGTGTAGTGCATGTAAACTAAAGTTATTAGATAGGGTAAAAGTAGAAGATTCAATCTAAAAAGGCAAAGACGTTTAAACACAATAAATCAACAGCAGAAGATAAACACAAATCCTTTATTGTTCTCAAAGGAGATTTGAGGAAAATAGTGCCAAGCATAACTGATTTGTCATCATTAATGAAGGCAGTAGTATGTCAGTCCAAAAAATTTGGAGTGCATTAGTTTAAAAAGTACTATTAGAACCATAAGCCAGAGATAGATCTGCAAAACAGAACCGTAGTTTCAATAAGGAGGGTCTTATATGGTTATAACCTGTGCTTTACATTTTGGGGCTCAAGACATGGTACCAAATGTTGGAACTGAAATAAAAGCTTAATGTTTATTGAATAGAAATGGACATATTGCAATCTTAGATATACTTGTAACATCAGTATTGAAACAGATTCTTTTTCTATAAACATTTCATGAAGGGTATTTTTCGATAAGGTGACTCCTTTTGTTCATGAATATACTATCATTTAAATGTCTCCCTGCAGGATGCTGTCATTGATATAAAACTTCCAAGGAGGAGCTTGTTAATCACATTCACATGTAATGCATGTGGAGCAAGATCACAGAAATTTGTCAACAGACTAGCATATGAACGAGGAACAGTGTTTGTGCAGGTATTTTCAAAGTTTTGGGATTCAAAGAAAGAGAGTTTCTTTTTTGCTGCTTTGGATTTCTAAAGAGGAAGATGTTATCATTTTCAAGTTTCTTTATGTTCCCTTTTCTCTGAACTTTCTTATATACTAAATGGTCAAAACTGACTCCTCTCAATTGCTTCATTTATAAACTTACATTGTCTTAAAATTTCTACCACTTAATTGGAACTTTGATTTTGAGAGTTCTTTAATGCCTATATCTCTTTCTGTTCTTATAAGACTAGATGGCAGAGTCTAGTATTTTTTCTCTCTTCTCCACCTTAGTTGGTTTATTAACGAAGATCTATATTGTTAATACGTATTGAACTTTTTATTTGTCAATTTAAAAGTTTGCAACCACAGGATCGGTGTTCCTGTTACTGCAAGTGTTAGAGATCTAATTCAGTAAGAAAATTGATGGTTGTGAATGCTGATTTGTATCTTATGTACTCAAACCTGAGACATCTAGTCACTTGTCAATTACTGCTTTATTGGCAGGATTTCAATGTCAGAGGATGATGGACTAGTCTATTTGAACTTCAGCAATACCTACATGGCAAAAGCTGTATGTCTCTGCGTAGTTCAGGACTGGATGACATGCAACTGTCTTCTCTTAAATGACAAAGGATTGAAGCATAAGAAACTTTCCATTGAAAAGATGAGATTAATGAAAGTTTAGTTGTAGCTACAGATAGTATTAAGAAATGCAATCCTGGATTTTGCAAAAGTACTTCTTACACAATATACAAAAATATGGCATGCTTGTTTGTAGCTTACTAATTTTGTTGGCAACCAAGGCAGGGCTCCTATAGTCTAATTGAGATATCTGGAGTGGGATTATTCTTCAGGTCTATTGGGTTTTTCAGTGCTAAAGTATCTTGTATTGTTTAGCTGTTCATATCTTCTTCCTTCTGGTCCTTTCTGTTCAGAACTTCAGATGTCTCCATAAGTGGTTTTCTTCTCATATTTTGATATTTAACTGTTTAAGGATAGTATACTTCTATTTCAAGCACAAATATGTATCACTAGCAACATCCTCTGGATCCCATTAAATTCTTCATTTGAAATGGTTATGCTCATCTTACATTTTATTTCACTACAATTTATAACTTGTTTTCCTTAAAGCCTACATTTATCATTTTCCTCTTTTCTATTTCCCAATCATTTCTTATTATTTCCTTAGTTTAGGATTTCCATACCAAGTCAGTTTGTCAGTTACTCATTTTCTAGTATTCTTGCTTCTTGAAAACCCCAATTGTAGCTATATGACAGAAAGAGGGAGAAACCCAATTTTCTAGTTTATTCCTGTACCTATGGCAATTGGCTCCTGTATATTTTCATCATCCTGTTTCTCTTGTAAAGCTTGTTTTTGCTAGTCTTGCTTTTAGTCTCAATAGGAAATGACTCATTTTTCTCTCTTTTGATCAGTGTTCAGGATGTTTCCAACATCACAAACTAGTGGACAATCTTGGTCTGGTTGTTGAATACAATTTTCAGGAGCAAACCAATGCGGATCCGGATACAAATCAACTTTGACAGAATCAAATTTTAGAAATGAATAAGCTGTGTAGAAAAAATTACATGGATACATGGTGATGAGTGATGACCTTCTGTTGGAAGAAAGAAAACATTTAAAATTTGTTTATGGTGCCTCAATGAATTTTCTGCAAGTTGTGTGAAACACTCAATTTTTTGTGAGATATTCTTCTCATCTAGAACTATAGAAATAGAGATGCTTTCCAAACTTCTAGAAATTGTATCCTGTGACAGTCCATAGAATAGTAATAGCAAATCCAGCACATGACCATAGCCATGATCTGCCTGCCTGCAAAAGTGCTGTTGCTGCATTCTGCAATAAACATAGAGGAGTCAATAGTTAGGGAAAATGTAGATTGAATCACATTTTTATGTTTTATATCCGACAATGGTTACTTAAGAGCTCTGAGAACGGTAGGCACTTACCAAATTCAGAGTTGGTGATGGTGCTGGAGATGTTTCAGCAGTACCTTCCACTGTAGGTGGTGCTGGAGGACTCCGAACTGTAGGAGCTGGTGCTGGTGCATGGTGGTGCCTGTGCTTATGCTTTCTCTTGTGTTTATGATGAGCTGGTGCAGGGGATGGTACTAATTCTGGTGCTGGAGCAGGTGATTTAATGGGTGGGGGTGGGGCTGGGGCAGGGGTTGGTGGTGCCTGTGGTGGTGGTAGTGCTGGTGCGGGAACCGGGGCTTCTTTCGTGGGAGCTGGAGCTGGTGGTATTATCACTGGTGCTGGTGCTGGTGGTGGCTGGGCAGGGGGAGGTACTTGAGGAGGGGGCACAGCTGGTGGCAGTGCTGGTGGTGAGACAATGGACGGGGGCGGTGGCAATGCAGGTGGGTTTGCTGGACTTGAGACAGGCGAAATTTGAGGAGATTGTTGTGGTGGTGCAACTTGAATGGGTGTTGTGGCTGGGCTTGTGGATGGAGGTGTTGTTTGAGGTGGTGGTGTAGCTGGGCTTACGGATGGTGATATTTTTGGTGCCGGGGATGATATGGGACTGGATGTTGGGGTTGTTGCTGCTACCGGCGGTTGTGTTGTTGAAGGCGGTAGGCTAGAGGTTGGAGGAGTTATGACCGGCACAGTTGAAGGAGAAGCAGCGGGTGCTTGTGCATCGGCAAAGACTAGCAAAATGCCAAAGCAAGCTGAAAGGTAAATCCACATATATGTGGCCATTTTGTTGTAGTTGAATCTGATTGGAAAATTTTGCTCATATATATACACTCGAGAGGTTCCAGAAACCGTAGAAAAATTAAATGTTTGGTAATGTGTAGGAAGGGAAAAGGTAGTTTTCCAACGAATGATACAGCCCCTCTAATGATTTGCAAGTAAAGTGATCATTGGAGGAGACCAGCAACTTCATGACATGTATATCTCAACATGATTTATTATAGTAATCAGGAGTTCAACGGGTGGTTTTTCTGGGTCAGAATGCCTCTAAATAAACTTCTTTGGAACATCATTATTCTGTTTCAGACAATTAGGAGTTGTTTCCTATGTGTGAGAATGAACTATAAAATCTGAGAAGGGAATGCCATAAAGGCCTCGTTAGTGTCTGAATCTATTAAACCAGCATCCAGGGTTCTCAGTAATGCAATTATGAGTTCTTGTTTTTATTTTTTTCTTAAACATAATTTCAGAAGGGAGGCAGGAAAGATCCTGAAAGGTTGACCTGCAATTTCGTTCTGTTTTCATTCCAGTAGCAATTACCATTTCATTATAAATTAACTAGCACGTGGAATTTTATGAGATGATTCGATGAATAGCTGATTATTGAAGGATATGATGACTGAATTGCATAAATTAAAGCTACCAACCTTCCTTGGATCACACATTGTATGACTTTAACAGAATTGTGATTATGACATCAGACCTGAATGATGGTAAGCAGTCTTCATCAAATGGGTAAACTCTTCAAAGAAATTCAATACTTTTCTTAGCAGTATTCTCTCGTTTTCATGTGGCTGGCAGTCTTCTATAGGAAAACAAACCAACACTTTATTTCATCCATTTGATAGCTAAAAGTGATTTCAACAGTAGAATCAACTGAAAGGATTTGTGGGTCATTGTTCTGATTAACAATCATCCAAGAACAGAATTCATCTAAAAATTGCTTCACAATACAATTATGGCAGTACAGAAGGAACATATACCACAAGGATGAACTACAATCGGTAGATTTCCTGCTAATACGTGCTTTCTGCAAGATTGTGTGCCCGCATGAAACCTACACATTCTGACAATGGTTGGAAAACATAAGGATATTGCAAAATAAAGATGAGAAATAAGCTCAAGATGAGATGAATTTAACTTGCAGCTTCTTCATAGTATTTTACAGCAGCTATTAACTGTTAACATTTAGCATAATCACAAGCAAAACATAAGATGGAATGCATCATGCATCTTGGTCAAGAACTTTGATGGGTGGTGTGAAACGGGAAGACAGGAAGGTGGTGTAGTGGGTTCTTGATTCTTCTTCTCCCTCTTCTTTCTTCTTAATTGAAAGAATTGTTGCATCATATCAGCACATTCTGATGACAGGATTCCTCGTCGGATCACTATTTTTGGATGGAATGGATGGATGGGAGCAGCAGGCTTGTCTGATGATCCCAACCCATTTCCTGCATCGCCATTAGGGAAAAGCCTGCAAATGGTTTTTACAGGGCTCAAATCATGGAAAATTCAATTGAGAAATTTTCAATGTTTTCTTTCCATTTCGAAACTTTTGGTGTCCATTTCTCTTGGCAAGTACACAAACGCACAGGAGAGATTATAAGAACTGGACATCAGTTCCTTCAGGTTACAGGACAAATAAGTACAAAATTTGCTTTCCAATTAAGATTCTGCACCAAAATCAGATTTCTGCAGCTAGAAAAACATGAAAGAATTTCATATGCTGACCTGATCCAGCTACCATCAGCTCCTAGAAGTTTGTTGGGAGCTCCCCAAACAACAGTGTCAATTCTAGCTTGAAGTATTGCTCCAGCACACATGGGGCATGGTTCAAGCGTAACATAGAGTGTTGTTTCCTGTAAGTTGCAATTGTGAAGTCAAAGCATGTGGCATTGCTGAATTCCAGACGACTACACCAAACAGGTCGAACAAAATATTTGTACATAACAGTCCGTGTGTAACTTCAACCCACTTACCATGCTAAGAGTATCAAAGAAACTTGAACAAAACTTGTCAAGATAACCACACACCAGATAAATGAAATGGTACAACCAAACATCAAGATTTTTTTCTAACCATTCCTAAAACATCCTCAACTGAGTGATAATTGGAATTTCTATTGAAAAAATATTGACAGGATTCATTTCTAGTAACCAATTCAGGATTAAATAAGAAAAGTTGTTCAAGATATGCAGTAGCAGGCATGTAACAATAACAAGCAGCAGATTGTGAATTTTTCTTTAACCATTTCATAGGTTTCCATAGCTATGTTGCCAGTATCTCTTTAAACAGTGAGAAAATGAGCAGATCTGGAGCTAAACTTTCCCTTCGGGTAATTCCTGTGCATAACCTAGCCCATCCACATGCCAGCTAAATCCTACAGATCAATATATGATGAGGGAAGGACTCAGATTATAGCCAATTATACTAAGTTGATGAGAGCACTTCAATTGAGCAAGATCAATGAAAAAGTTATAAGGATTTAATAGGTCTTTAAAATAATCTAATTTCAGAAGGAACGTTGATTTCAGTTCGGGGGAGCATGCTTTCCTATTTTCCCCTTCTTGGTTGAGTGTAAAAGCCAGACTCCTGTTTATTGCAAGGGCAAGAACCCATTACAATTCCTAGTCTTAAATACAAACCAAAGAGAGGCAATTTTTGAAAAATCATACTTATAAAAGGCCCTTTCCATATCCATTTTCTGTGAGATGGTGCATTAGGACATATATAAAGATATATCAGTACATCCAGAATGATACTTTGATGTCCCACAAATGGATTACAAGGAACCATGAGCCAACAGAAAAAGGTCGACAGAGAAGAAATCTTTTTTAGAAAGGACAAGATGCATAACTTACCGATAGTCTCCACGTCCGGAGTATATTCGAAGCCTCTCGTATGCAAATCATTTCTGCATGAGCAGTAGAGTCGCGCAACTCTTCTACACTGAAATATTACTAATTCATAAAGTTGAAAGCAAATGGGAGTGAACTATAGTAAGAAAAACACAAGGCAGTGCAACTTACAGGTTGCATCCACGAGCAATTATCTTCCCATCTCGAACCAGTACAGCACCAACAGGCACCTCCCAACTGTCAGCTGCTTTTTTTGCTTCCAATAGTGCCTCCCTCATAAACATTTCATCAATTTTTAGCTGTTCAGTTTCAAATATATATGCTTCCTCCCATTCATCAAATCTATCTTTTTGGACTTGATCAATCCTTTGAAACTTCCTTCTTTTCAAGTCTTCTTTTGTACTCTCAGGACTTGATTTATTACTCAAAACTCTCCGAACAGGTTGATCAACTTGGGCAATTGTGCCACTGCCAGATTCTGCAGTTTCTCCCCCTGCCAAAATTCTTTCTACCTGTAAGGAAGGCCGTTGATGTGACAACTCTGCACCTCCAGTTACAGAAGAAGTAGCTCTATAGTTTTTCTCAGAACTTGCTTCATTGGAGGGCAGAGGAGTAGCTTGAAGTGATGAGTCTTTCTGGAGGATAACTGATGAGGCTGAGGTACCCACTCTGTTATGCCTAGTCTCACCTCTCAAATTTGATGAGCAAGAGACATCTGCTTGACTAGAGCTAATATTTTCTTCTTGTTGCTGTTCAATAGAAGGAGCCCCCTGTGTCCCACTAATGATATCATTTTGTACATTTGAATCATTGTTCTCCTCATGTTCATGACCAGAAAACCATGTTTCACTGTTTGTGGACTGAATTGGTGAACTCTTCCCACCTGACTTGGAAGGTGAACTGCGATTTTCAGAGCGTGAAGCCCAGCGAAACTGAACTATGTCAGCAATGATGTTCCACAAGGACTTGCCACTTCTCTTGCCAACAGCTTTCTCTGTAGTGCTTTCAGCAGATTTTGATATAGTTGGTCCAGTTACATCCCATATTTCATCTGAAGGACCTTTCATTCCTGAGTCCCGAGATGACCGCCTTGAGTGTTGTTCCTTCAATTCAGAAACTTCAGAACCATGAGAGCTGAGACTTGCTTGCGTATGCTGCTTCTCCTTCCTTAACAACTTATCTTTGTAAGAAGCCTTCACTTTCTGGATTTTGGAACTGGAAATTTCACTTGTTACCGTCTGAACAAACTCACCAACATAGTGTGCTGAAGATTTTTGTAATCTATCAGCTGAACCAAGTGCATCTTCAGGGTAGAGAAGATTCGGAGTCTGTCCACAAGACCCATCCTCTTCAGTTTCATGCAACATCTGGGATTTATCTAAAGTTTGGTCGCCCAAAGCAGTAGATTCGTTGTGTAATTTTTCATCAACAATCTCTTCGATTCTTAATCCACTTGTTGCAGCAGATCCACTCTTTAATCTGTCATCAATACTCTCTTCAGTTCTTGACCCACTTGTTGATTCAGCCTGCAATGAACCTGCAGATGCCAATTGGAAAGGTGAAGGGGTCACTACAATGTCCATTTTTCTTCTATCTGTATCATCCACAAAAGATACACTGATATCACTTGTAGAAGCAAGTGGCATGTGACTACCTTCTTGAGATCCCATCCTTGATTCCATCGTACTTACATGTCTTGAATTCATTTCCTGCAGTTGTTCTCTGTTCTCAAGATGTGAGTTATGGACAAAGCTTGACTTTATTTCCTGGTTTCTCATCCTACTTTCAGATTCCCTTTGTGAAACATATCTACATTCTTTATTCACATCAGTCGTCAACTGTTGCAGTTTTAATGTTGAGTCCACCATTCTGCGGGCTTGAACAGTTTGGTCATGTTGCTCTTCCGTGTCATGTACAGAACTTTGAATTCTAGTTGAATGATTCATCAGGCCTTTCATTCTAATATGAGATCTCTCAGAAATGGATGCTCCCCTGCTGTCCACTTTTTGAAATTTTGATGAATCAGCAAATTTGAGGGAATTTCCCCCGTGCTCCTCTTCCCTCCTAATTTGTTCAGCAGTTACATGATGTTCCTTTGCTTCTTGAATGGACCCAGTAGATTTATACGAGTTTTCTTCTCTGCTTCGATAGAGCTTATGGGAGACAGAAGAAGCTTTAAGATCAGCAGCATACATATCTGATGTCTCTGTAAATTGCTTATGCTTCATTCTAGTTCCTGTCTCGCTTGTTTGTTTGTTCTGTTCCCTTGTTCTATCATCAAAATTCACAGACAAAGTTGACATTTTGCCTTTTTTCTCTTCGTCCTCCCTGTAAATTGACAGATTTTTTGCCGAATCATTCTTGGATTGAGTTTTGTCAACTGATGTATCAGTAAGCTTTTTCTCTGACTTTTTTCTCCAGTCACTCTCAACAAGACTTGATGCTCCACAAAAATCTGCTCGATGATTTTCCTTGCTTGATACAACCCCGTATTCTGTTGAATGGCCATGCTTCTCTTCCTTATCTTCATCAGACACAACTTCTTGTCTTGTCTTCGAATCTTTTCTATACCAACAGGATAGCTCGCCCTTAAATCCCTCTTGCTGAACCTGGATAATATCATCATGCTCAAAATCACCTGAAGAAAATGAGTAATATGATGAACAACTAGATCCATCTTTCCTCACCTTTTGCCTATGATCCTCCTGTCTGGACAAACTTTTCTGCTCTTCTTCCCCCAATCTTTCCCTCTGATTCTCTCTCAATAAAATCTCCCTCTCTTCCTGCCTCGTTAACTCATTCGAATTACCTACTAACCAATTGCCTCTTTCTTCCTTCTTTGTCCTCCCCCGACAGTTATTTCTCAATACTGTTTCTTTGTCATCTTCCCTCCTGGTGACCTCATTATTCATTCTATCCTCATCCCTCGGCCTAATTATATTTTCTTGATACTCAAATTTTGACACTCTCTCCAGACCACTAGATTCAACATTTTTCTTCCGACTCCAGACATTGTTACCTCTACCATTCCCTCCCTTCTCAATATCTATCTTCCTAAATAATTTTTCCCTCCTCTCTCTCAAACCAAAACACTCATCACTCAGATCGTCAGTCAACAAACTAAGCACAGCCTCAGCCTCATCAGCAAAGCCCCCACCACCACCACAAACATTGTTCTTTTCACTCTCTTCCTCAAAAACCATACACCTATAACTCCCCCTTCCCAGTTTCCCTCTCCTTCCACATATTTTCCTCTCCTTCAAATCATAATTTTCACAACAGCAACTTCTATCAACATGAGAAACCGAAAATCGACTAGCATAACAACGGTCCAATCCGTTCAAGATCAGTCTTTTATATGGCGACCATTGAATTAAAGTTGATTGCCTTAACCCATAAAAACAGCTAGGCTTCAAGATGGGGGCTCTGACATAAAACGAATTTGAACAACAACATGCACAACATTGAGATGATAAAGATGTTGAATTTAATAAAGGGTGTCTATCAAATCTATCATTGAAGTAGCAAGAATAATCATTGTATGAAAATGAAGGTGAGCGGCAATACCTCACTGAAAAACTTGAGTTTACACAGGAATTTTGCATAGTGAGTTTGGCCAGTGATAAAGAAAGGACTGACAGAGACTTACCTTGAGACGGCGGAGTGGGTTTTGGAGAGATGTCTTGGATTTGCTAAGGGGAAGTAAAGGCGATGAAGATCAAGTGATGTGGGTCTGTGCTGAATCAGATTCGGGAAGACTATCACCAAAATATCGTTTTTCTTTTCCTTTTATATTTTACTGTAGTTTCCCAAAACCATCGTTTTTAAAATGGGCGGAAAAATGACAAAAAAGGAAAGAAAGCAGAGGAATGCCAAAAAGGAACAACTCCGAGCTGTTTAGGGTGACAAGATGATAAATGGATCTAAATTCGATTATGTTCACTTATAAATTATTTGATTATAAATAAAAGGTTAATATCCGTCATTACTAATTTTAAAAATTTCATGAATATTCATATTTTCTAAACTTTGTTTTGAGTTTTTATTAAGAAAAGATAAATTTTATTTTTCCATGAATGCCTTAGAAAGTTTTTGGGCTTCACAATGTCCCACATAATGAAAATCAACTATCTCGATTTGTGGGGTGATGAGATGGTCACTTAGGACTTAGAGAAGTCAAGATGGTTGCAATAAACTAACCCCCACACAAAAATAATTAAAAATACAAAATCCATGATTAACCCTTTCAAAAATCCTAACTTTTCATTTAGGTTTCCCTATTTTCTTTAATGTTTTATTTTCCAAGACAAAGTTAACTTTGTCAATATTTTAAATCTTGAGAATTTTGAGCGTTTGATAATTGGAGGGTTGAAAGTTAGGGTTCAAGAAAACCTAAATAGAAAGTTGGGGTCATTTAAGGGTTTAGTTGGAGGGGTGAAAGATAGGTTTGAGAAAATCTAAATGGAGAGTTAGGATTTTTTGGAAGGGTTAATGATTGGTTCCACAATGTCAATCATTTATGTGTGGGTACTAGTGAATTAACTCCAAGTGATGACATAACTGGACAAATAATCTCATCACTCTACAAATCGAGATGAGATAGTTATAGATCTATATGACATAGCAAGATACAACACATACCACAGGACAAATTGATGTCATTCAATCACTTGGGGCAGCAAAATACCCCAAAATCTTTCAAAGAGTTCACAGGCACAGTAAAAAAAATATCCTTTTCATCAAGGGCTTTTTCTCGTTGAAAACCCCTATCCTACATTTACCACGTAATCATACAATCTCATGCAATTGTGTTTTGCAAAATCATAGTCATATTGATTATTTAATCCAACTATCTGATTAAGAAAAAAGGCGTTTAAAATGAACAAAATGTTTCTTTTCTTTCTAACATTTTGCCAAAAAATGCAAAAAATTATTCAACGTGGAGTACTCTTAGAGAGTGATGGATATCAAGGAGCTATCAAGACATTGGAGAACTCATGCAAGCTACCATATCAGGAGAAGAAAAGATTCAAGTTCAATTCTAAAGAAGATGGAGATAGAGCTTCAAGGAGGGACGCAATGAATGGATTGAAGATTCATGTATATAAAGACTTATACGTCAAGTATAAGAATAATACTTTAGAGATGAAAGAAGCATTGATCACATTTGTACAAAGGAGAAAAGGAATGCTTGACTTCCCAACATTCTTTGAAGAAGAACCACTAATGGATGAAGAGCAACCAAGAAAGGAACTCAACTTGTGGATGATAGAAGACATCAATGAGGAGTGTACAATCAAGGAACAAGCCCTTGGGAGCTTTGGGAATCAAGTTGGAGAACCTTGGAAGGCTTGGGAAGAAATTGGCACAGTGCAAAGCGAACGTGGCTTGGAGATGGCACAAGCAAGCACCAGATTTCACAAAAGAACACTATCGAGCGCTCTACAATGAACCAGCCGGCACCGGACTACCTGTCCTCTGTTCTACTTCAATGCGATTTTGATTCTTTTTGGACTTTTCCACTTGATCTTAATGACTTTTCTTTTTGTTTTAAGCTAGTTTAAAGGGTTAATCAAGTCCTTAATCCTTCTTGGGGCTTCTTAGAGTTAAGGCTATAAATAGCTCTCTATTTGTAATTTGCTAAAAAAACTCATTCTACAAACACATTTCAAACAATTGAGAAGATCATTTTGGATTAAAGACAACTTTTCTTGAGTGTTCATCTAATGGCTCTTCTATGGTTCATAGGGAGACTCTAGAGATTTTCAATACTTAGCTAGAGTAATTGAGTTGAATTGAAGGGATTCAATCCACTAGATCATATTGTGGGACATTATAGTCAATGGTTCTAGCTTGCACCTCTTGTATGAAGCCTTGGATAAATTTCAAATTGGGTGTTCTGATTTTTTATTGAAGAAGGAAGGGTTCCTTTCAAATTTGAAATCACATCATCTTTTTGGTATCAAAGCTTATGTTTTTCATCAAGAGGTTTGTCTATCTTAATTTGCTTTCTTGTTTAAGTGTAAGGTCATGTTGTTTCTTTGAAATCCTATGATCTTATGTGTTTTTGTGATTGTTCTTTACAATAATTCTACTTCTTCTCTTGTGATCCATTGTGAATCATGGAATTGTGTCCAAGACCAAAAATCAAGTCCAATTCAATTTGTTTGGTGAAACTACTTCTTCTACCATCTCTAAAATAAATTAAAAAAACGGAGGGAGAGAGAGAGAGATCAAAGATCTCCAAACTTGAAAAAAGTCAAAAAAATTCTATCAAAAATTGCAGAAATTCGAAATTGAATTTGAGGTACAATTTGGGAGTTGAATTCAATTGATATGGTGATCAAATTTATGAGTAGAGCTTGAATTGTCATATACTATATTGACTTCCCTATTTGCCTATTGGAAATTTGATATTAGGACACTTGATCAATTGAAATTGCTGAAAATTTGGATCACAAACTTTTTAACCTCAAGGTGTTTGATGAAATGCCAATTCTCTATTCTCTTTGAAATGCCAATTCTCTATTCTCCTTGAATTCTAAGTGTTTGATCATTTGTCTTGTGTTCATTGACCATTCTCTTTGGAACTCTTATCTCTTTGAATCTTATATGTTGCAAGATATGAACTATTTGCTTTGAGATTTTTGTTGTTTGATTTGATTGCCTTGTTGAGTAATTGACTACTCTTAAAGTTGCATTAAGAACTTGAAGAAGAGCTAAGAGAGGTAAAAGGCTTAAGGAGGTGAGCACATTAGAGTAAGAAAAAGCCATTTCTAAGAGTGATACACTAGTGGATTGTTAGGATATACAAATTTCCCTATTTTTGTTTGTTCATGTTGTATTTACATCATGGATAAATTTGCATCTCAACCATCTTATTATTAGGAAAGAAGGGAGACATCACATCCTAGTTCTTCTAAGAATTATGTTCCATATGGAGGGGTTGGAAGGAGGAGCCAACAAATGCATCCATCTAGGATGACATATGAACATATGGAGCATGATGATGGTTACTACTATGACCATGAAGGGAGGCCAAGAAGATATGGAAGAAAAGGTGGCCATTGTAGACATCTTGGGAACCATCATAAGACCATTTCATATTTCTATGGGCCATTTGATCCCGAAGTTTACCTTGCTTGGGAAAGAGAGGTAGAACTTGTGTTTGCAAAGCATGACTACTAGGAAGGACAAAAGATGGAGCTAGTTGTTGATAGCCTTGAGAGCGAAGCCTAAGCTTGGTGGAAATATCAAAGAATACTTGGAGTATATATTACTACATGGGAAAGATTGAGGAAATATATGAGAGAAAGAAATGTACCAAAGCTCTACTACATGGTTGTTACTCAAGGATTCAATAGTATGAAAGAGTACCATAAAGAGTTGAAAAATGCATTGAAGAGAGCTAAAATAGTGGAGTATGAAGAAGATAAAATGACTAGATTTCTCAATGGCTTGAATCAAGATATTTGGGAATTAGTTAAGCCATACTACTATGACTATCTTGAAGATATGGTTCACATGGCTATTCAAGTTGAAAGACAATTGAAGAAGAGGAAGGCAACACATGGGAACTCTTATGAAAACTCTACTTATGGCCCTTCTTCAACATCTAAGGTGCAAGGAGCTTGTTCAAAGGAAGAGAAATCCATTCCCAAAGGGCAAGAAATGAAGACAAAGCTAGGTGACAAAGTGCAAAATCAAGAGACTCATAATCAAGGGAAGCAAGATGTTGAAAACGAGACTACTCATGAAGAGGATGAACATATGGAGACCTTCAAGAATGCAATGCAAAGGATTGAAGTAATAATGGAAAAAGATGGAGGAATATATTAGAAGAGAGAGAAAAGAGAAAGAAGATCTTGAGAGACAAGAAAGAGAGATTGAGAAAGAACATGACGTGAAAATTGAGAGAGATCTTGAGAGAGAAAAAGAGTATAAGAGAAAAGAAGAAGAGAAAGAGATGAAAAATGAGAATGACATAGAGAGAAAAGGGATGAGTGTCTTTGAGAGGCAAGATTTGAGTGAACAAAAGGAAAGCTTTCATGAAAAGGAAAGAGGGAATGAGAGTGCCTTGGTTCTCAAAAAGAGCAAAGAGGATTTTATCCCCATTTCTAACATTGACCATTCATTATCTAGTTGTCTTGTTCCTAATTTTCAGGTTTCTAAAGGAGTAAACAAGATGAAGGAGGAAAATGATAAAAAGGAGATGAATGCTATGTTTAAGTGGTACACTCTTATCTCTACACTTGGTGATAGTTTGTTGAAATTAGAACATGAAAGATTGCTTTCTAAGACTAAGTGTGTGTTTAGAGATGCTTATGATGTTCATAAGCAAGGTGCTATTGTGAAATTTCTTGATCATGATGATTTCTTCTTTAGAGAAAGCATGTCTTATACTTCTTTGAGTTTAGTGACAGCTTTTATGGATTTTGAGTTTGTGAAGGAATATGCTTGTGACTATGTGTTTGACGTGTCAAGACAAGTCATACATGATGAAGTTTATAAGCATGATTATTCTTTATTTAGTGGAAATGCTATATTTTTTTCCTATGGATTCTATGTGCGAAGTGTTGATAATTGATATTCATGGAAATAGCTTGGAATCATATTCTTATGAATTGAGATATGTGAATGACTTTAGGATATACATGAATGAAATTTCAAAGTTTGTCTTGGATGAGAGATTATTGTGGGTATTTGATGTTACCATCCTTGATTCAAACTTCTATCTGTGGTCTCATGTGCTTATTCCTTGTTGATTCTAAGTCATTGATTCTCTTGTGTGAAATCTATTTCATTATTGATGTGAGAAGAAAGTCCAAGCTTATAGAAAATCATTATTTGTTGGAAATTTGTGAAGAAGCTTGTGAATTTTATGATAATATGCCTAAAGAAGGTACTCCACGTGTTCTTGAGTATTCTAAGCATGATGAATTCTTTGCTTTGTTGAATCCTAAGAGTCATGAAATTGCCTTCCAGAGTTCCTATGGTAGTCCTAAGTCCTTAGATATCTATTTGAAAAAGCATGCTGTAGGACTACACATGAAAAAGAAATCTATGAGTGGACGTATATTTGTTGAATTCTTGTGATATGCTATATCAATATCTTGAAGAGAAATTGATCTTTAGTGAAAGTGATAGACTTCATATTGATAAAACATATGAACTATCTATGTGTTCAGTCTCAATTTGGCATGTTTGGTGGAACTTGATGATTTGGATTATGTTTTATGCCATGACTAGAGATATGATGAGATTTGGGAAATCTTTGACATATCCCCTGTTTTTAGAGGAGCATAATGATGTCCATCTTGATAATTTGATGAGTTTTAGCATATGTGAAGAGTATTTTCTAATTCCTATTATACAT
>JAOXNR010000013.1:10548141-10569142 GCA_028571225.1 Parsonsia alboflavescens
TCTCACTTAATTAACTGGCCTTTAATGATTAATTAATCTAGCCCACTGAACGGGATTAATTGGAATAAATCCAACATGCACTTGTTAGTATGTGTAATGTTGCACACACTAACATTTCGATATATATATATATATATATATATATATATATATATATATATCTATATGAAAAGAGAACTTCATAATTCAAGTGTCACTGGACAACCTTTCAACGCATAAAATATAAATTTATTTTTGTTATCACAACTGGAAATTATGCAATAAAGGAGCCCATCGATCCGATCACCTGCTAAAGGAGGAGAGGATAATGCAACGGGCCCTTATGTTTCTATGACGTACTCCCTCCGTTTCATGTTTGTTATTTATACCGGTAGTTTTTGGTTTTTATTTCAAAATAATTTACACTTACCTATTTAAAAAGATGAAGAGGGTAAGTAAATTACCCATTCTATCTTTATTTATCAAAAATTTTTTAGCCTTTTCTAATACCATTTGTTATATTTATACATTCCAATTTTAAAATCCACCGATCACATAGTAAAGGAGGAAAAGGAAATTAAGAGAGAACAGGATTTGAGGTCAAATTCAATAATCAATCAAATTAAGTAAGAAATGACTTTCTACCAAATTTCAAATGATCGTGAAATAATTTTAGAGTAAATATTAACAAATTTTAATGAAAACAATTAATGTTTAATCTATAAATAATATTATATACCTTCAAAAAATCGTGAGGTTTGAGCTGGTTTGTGTTATCTGCTCTGTATATATTAATAACACGTGGAACTAGAATATTTTTTAGTTCCAAAAGTATTTTATTAAAATAATAAATGAATTTGACAACAACAACAAAAAAAAAAAAAAAAGAATTTTTAAAATTTTAAAACTCTATAATGTCTAATATTAATATTGTCTAACCTTATTTTCATGTATCAACTACATTAAAACATGAAATCAGAAAAAAAAAAGAAAAAGAAAAGCTACATTAAAAGAAATAAACAAAAACTTGAACACTGAATAAAAAAAGTGTTTGGCCAAAAACGAAAAATTGATTATGATTTATGGGCTATATGAAGGAATACCTAATTCACTCCTTGATATAGGAGCCTGAGAAGGGATGTGTATTTTCATCAGATTAATGAGTTAGGTATTTTCTGCAAATACCAAATTCAGAATAGAGAGGTTTCAAATATTGAAAATGGCTCATCCAAATTTGACTTTTTCGCCAAAACATATCCAATTTTCAATTGTTTGCATAGCCACTTTTCTATAATCTTTCCATCACCATCCCATCAACCTCTTCCAGAATTAACGAAATTTAATACATAATTTTTTTAAAAAAAATTTTTAATCCATCAATATAATATATAGTTCATCCTAATTAATCACGATGATTTCTAGAGAGTTGGAGCTCGTTGCGGCAAATCCATGATGAATTGATAAATAAAAGGAAAGTTTTCTGAACCCTAAGGTGGAACTTTTTGCTTTTGCCCGATTAATAAATGTCTTGATTTAAACTTTCTAAAAGATAATGGAGTATTTTGTAAAATTACTTAAGGTTTTATCTCTGGTAACTTTAAAAATGGTTGGGAGATTAACCATAGTCACACCTCAGGTTTTGGGCAAAGTCAACTGCTATACCCGTAGCTCTTTTTCCGACTAATTTAATATCTATACAATTTATGTGTTGTTAAAATAATGCTGTTGATGACTTTCTGGACCAAAAAGACACTTGCTAATTGGTGCCTTTTTGACCGGAATCTAAGTGGAAAATTATTGAAAGCATTAATTAGGCAACATGTAAATTGTTTGGATATTAAATTTGTTGGAAAAAAAAACTATAGGTACGACAATTGACTTTGCCCCAAACTTGAGGTATTACTATGGCTTTTGTTCTGGAAAATTTTAATGTTTTGACTATTTTACCCTCCCACAATAGAGACACGAGAGGAGCACGTGCCTTTTTAACCGGAAAAGTCATCGGAAGTATTACTTTGGCAATACGTAAATTGTATAAATATTAAATTGGTTGGAAAAAAAAAAAACTAAAGGTATGATAGTTGACTTTTTCCAAACGTGAGGTATTACTATGGCTAATCTCCTAAAATGATATGATCACAATTAATGACATGATTCAAATTCATGACTTTTAAATTATGGGTAAGGTTATTTACCACTTAAGCAAGTATTACTCATAGAATGGGAGACTCTCTTTGCAAATTAACTACAATGTATGAAGGTCAAGTCATGTTAATTTGGTGATGAGCACTAACACTTATTAAGGAAGATTGGAAAATAGAAGTACGTGACAAATCACTAATGACCCTGGGGGCAAGGATAGAAAAGGCAATTAAATCAAAAGCTTAAACCGTTAGCGATGAGTTAAATTTATACACTTAACACATCCCTTCACGTGGGGCTTGAACACAAATTTTCAATAACAGCTTTGATACCAATGTTAAATTTTATTTATATATATATAAAAATAGTTTTGCTAAGGTGCGCTCCGAAACGCGCCTTAATGCGCGCTCCAACCGTTACCATAACGGAATTCTTGTTACAGTGCTCATGCAGCCAACCAAGCGGAGCAAGAATTCCGTTACGGTAATGGTTGGAGCGCACATTAAGGCACACTCCGGAGCACGCCTTAGCAAATCCGTATATAAAAATATATATGTATATAATATGTCATATATATATATATATGTATTTAAACATGATTCATTTCATGTATATAAGAAAGCAAATAGTTATCTTATATTGTAACTAGGATAGTTAATACTAAAATTTTCAATTATTATTGTTCATTGAATTATATTTGATATGAATTTTAGATTAATTTAAATATGACACAATATATCTATTATATGTAAAGCAAGCTCTCAAACTTAAAAAACTTCAGGTTTTTCATTCATTTTGAAATCTGAGGCATGCCACCTCACCAATATTCTTTTTAATTTTTGAATTAAAAAGTTCAATGAATTATATAACAAGTATTCTAAAATAAATGAATTCACTCGACATTTTCGATTTTCAAAGATTAATTAAACAATAAATTTTGAAGGATGGACTTATGCAAAAAGACTTTTGTATTTTATTTGCATATTTTTATAATACAACAACAATGAAAAACATTTTTACTCACCTCGATATTCCGTTTATTCAAGAGGGTATTGGTGAAATTTAAACAATAGACCTATGGTCTCTGTACTTGCCACTTCATCTAATGGGATATCCTCGAGGGAACAACAACAATAAAAAAATTTAATTAAATAATATGGACAATAATAATTTAAAAAGATATAACCAAATACCAAATATAAAAATATATATATTTATGATCAATTTAATTTAATGAAGATTCCTAATTCATTGAACCTTTTCATTTTTCAAAATGTAATTAAATAAATGTATATAATAATAATATTATTATTATATTTAAAATATTAAATAAATTCATAAAGATAATGATCTTTTCATCTTACTAATAATAGTCTTTTTTTTTTTTTTGAATTATTGGAATAATAGCTGTAGATCTTGAATCCTCCACAGATATTTCTTTTTGGTCAATAATTGAGTTTTTTCGAAGTTTTTCTTGATTAATCTTATTTTTCATAATTTTTTCAAAAATTATTTTTGTTGATTTTTTTATGATGAACAAGATATTTTTGTAACTTTAATTAATATCTCACATTATATAAATTTTAAAAATTACGTTCTCATAATATATGTGTAAATAGATAAATATTATCTTAAATTATTATACCAAATGTATACTCAATGCATTGGTAGGAAAAATTGTGAGATTGGTGATTCTGGTAGTTTTGATAGTTTTTTCCCCTCTAATTTTTATTTTTATATTTCTTATAATTTTCATGAGAAGGGCAACTACATAACATGTTGTTAATAATTAATTAATTTTCATTTATTATTACTTTTGATACAATATCTTGACATTATCTAAAATTACAAATGTTATTTTTTTATATATTTTTAAATTTGTTTACCAAATTACGATAAAAAAAAATCACCTTTAATTATTGTACCAAATTCCATCGCAAGGCATGGCTTCTTAATCTCGTTCATTCTATTTTAAGAATAGTTTGCTTATATGAAAATCTCTAATTATTTTATGAATAAAATGCATGGATTTTTTTTTTCTTCTGAAAAATCATTTTAATTAAATTTTTAATACATAATTTATTTCAAGTGGCAACATAAAATGTTGTCACTTATAGGTCCCATTTAATAATAATAATAATAATAATAATAATAATAATAATAATAACAATAACTAGGTTTAATATCCATGCAATAGACATGCATTTTTCATAATAATTATATTATGTGACATTGTTCTAAATGCGAGAATTCAAAATTTGTGAGTGTTGATGATTTTGATTGTCTACTTCAATATATAAAACAAATTATAAATGATGTGTTCATTAAACATAATTTTTATTTTAATTTAATAGTTTACAAAAGGTTACTTTCATTAAATATAAATAAAATAACCATCAATTTTAAAAAATATAGGTAGCCTATTAATTATGAAAGAATATGTTAATTGAATATAAATAAAATATTTTAAAATATAAAAGAGTTTGTTAAATACTACTGATTTGCACATAATTATGCTAAGTTTTATGATCTTTTTATGTCATTATCTTATGTAACTTAGCTTAATTATGTTATTTTAGATATATTTTACCTCCCTATGTTTGATTTTTGTTTATAGGAATATTTGGTTGAAAAAAGTTTAAGATTTTACAAAATTGTTGTTCAGGCATTGTTCACCTGTACTGTTCCGGTGTGCTGTTCACTGGAACTGTTAAACGTTTTTACTATTCATCGGATTAGAGTTGGGGATTATGGATTGACCAAGTTTATTGACCATCGGCCATGGCAAAGCATTTCAGTTTTATTAGGATTTGATTATTTATTTTTAAACTACTTCATTTTGTAATAAGTTTCTATTAGTAGAATCCTTTTAGGTAATTACTTATTTGTAAGGAGTCTTTTACTTCTATAAATAGGCCCTTTGTCTTAGTTTTAAATACAGCACAACTCAAGATAAATCTTCTGTGGATTTCTGAAGAGAAAGGGTAGATTTTCTCTTCCTCTTTTCTTATGTATTTTTCGATTTTTATCATGTCTTGTGAGTAGTCATTTTTTGTTAACAAAAACATGAAGTAGGTTATTTTGTTATGGGGTTATGAGATTTGGTTTGTTTTCTATTAAAGATTTGATCTTTATTCTTAAGTATTTGTGCAATTCATGTTTATTAATTTATATTGATCACCTAGATTAATTTGCATGATTATACTGCTAGGTTTAAATATTATCGTTAAGATTGATAAATCCACAGGTAGCAATTATTGTTTGAATTAGGTTTGGCTAACAACTTTACCTGATGATAGAGAATTGTAAGAATCAAATTGCATGAATTAAAGTTATTTTATTTAAGTGATTTGATGTTGGTGATGCCTTCATGCTTATGCAATTTAATTAATTAAATTTATAATTCGCTACGACGAAAGTTTAATTGATTAGATTAGAGATTTTATTTCTCGCTACGAGAAATAGGTCTATTTAAAGGATAAAAATTTGAGCGCTAAGACAAATTCTAAAATCAATTACTTAATTGTGTTATTTGATCAATGATTATCCCTATAGCAATTGACCTACGGATTGTCTCTTGTTAACCGTTTTCTCATATATATTCTCTCCTTTTTAATTAGCTTTTAATTCTTTGTTCAATTTTATTTTTACAAACTCTTTAAAAAATTCCCCATTTGTTACTTATTAATTGATTTTCTTTAAATTGAGATTCAATTTCGACCTTACTTGTCCTATTTGCATTAGTTTTGGTAGATAGGTTTAATTTTTTTGTATTGCGACGCATGACCAACTACCTCCATCCCATGAAAATAGTCCAAGTTCTTTTTTGGATAGATTAAGAAAAGTCGTTAATATAGTTAATCTAATCATTTTTAAGGGAAATTTTACTTTTATACCTTACATTCAATTCATATGAATATTTAATGGAATATATTGGAATTGAAAGTAGTAGATATCAAGAAAGAATGAATGTGGATAATTTAGTCTTTTAACTCATAACTATCTATCCTCAAAAAAGAAACTGAATTATAATTTGAGACACACGAAAAAGGGACGGAGGTAGTATTTCTTAACTTGGACTATCTTCAAATATTGCGGTTTATTATTACGTTAGCAAGGATTGACTTGATTTTTAATATTTTATAAAGTTAACAATTCATCTTTTTCATTGGTTTAATTAATGGTGGGATTTTTTTTAAAAAAAAGATGGTATAAATTCTTAAATTAAAGAATCTATTGATAAAAGTTTATATTAAAAATCTATTTATTTAAAAAATAAGCCTTTCAATTTTAAATAATTTAATATAAAAATAAGAATATCCAATTTTGAATCAGTGAGAGTAATAGGTATTTGATAGTTGGGGATTACATATTAGATTCTTTAATCGGTTAAAAATGTTTTCCTTTCCCAATCAATACTGGAGCACTACTAAAGAAAGAAAGAAAAAGTTGGCCTTCTTGGAAGGATTTTGACCGGAAGGGGTCGCATTTGACATGTGTGTCACATGCGTAGTCATGTAATGTTACTGTACTATATAGCACGGTCATCCTGTATGGTTGCTTACGTTGCGATCAGGTCAAACTCTGCTACTTTTCAAAATTTCCTTCTTTTTTTTTTTAGTTTTTTCTTTGCTAATGTAAATTTGCCTGCCAAGTGTTTATATAAACATAACAAGATGTTGGATGCTTCCAATACTGTAAAAATTATTTTTTGCCTTTTTACCAGATTCGGCGGCACTGTATTTGGTTCATTTTTAATTTATTTTATTTCTCTCTGCTTGCTTAATAAATCAAGATTGATATTAATATTTTTTTTATATTCCACTTTTACTATTATTATTTTTTTAAAAAAACCAATTAAATTGTTTTTAACCAAAATTTGATTAGTGGAAATGGAATTAAAATATTCCTGTTTTATATTGTTTATTAAAATTTGTGATAAAATTTTTAGCTGACTAAATTCTAAATTATACATGGCATATTTTTCCATTTATAAATTGTAGATTCATATTAAGAATTTTCTCAATTAAGTGTACATGCATCACGTATAAATTAGTTTATAGCATATACTATTACATATAACCCATATTAATTAGTAATAAAGTAAATATGTAATAGCGTTTTATATGGTATTCCAGCATCAACCTAAATATTACTCCCTTCTATTTCTATTTTATAAAATATGCACATTTACTCTTTTACCCTTATCCTGATAGAAAATTCTGACATACATGAATCATAGACTCTGTGATTGAAATTAAGTCCAATTATAAAAAAGGTCTCCTAAGATACATATATTTTTTATTATTTATTTATATTTTAAGTTATATATTTATTTACGTGTCTTGATATAAACCATTATATCCAGACCAACATAAAAACACATGGTTGCATGTCAGGCCAAGCTTTTCTATATTTAGCTCTTCGAGAGAAAAAGGTCACTATAATGTTCCTTTCTGGAAAGAAGAAAAAAAATCTAAAAATAAATTATGTAATTAATGAAGGTTAGGAGTAGAGCAACCACTTTAGATTTTATAAGAGATTTTAACCAAATTAATTTCCTTTTCTTATGAAACATGAAATAGAGCAACCACTAGAACTAGTATATCGCAAAATTAACCAACCACCCCAGACACCTATCACCAAATCAAATTTCTTTTCTTATTGCAGTCATAGAGTAATGAGCATTGGAAAAGGAAAGGGTAACCTTGTGGAGATATCTTAAACTTACTTATTATACTCATCTTTATCTCTTCTAATAAAAATGATCTATAATCTAAACATTAATAAAGTTTTGTTTTTTTTTTATTTTTTATTATGCCCTCTATAAAAATAAAATTGCATCCCATCCCAGGTTCCGCGCCATGTGGATGCTTCTGCAGCCGCTGATTCAGAGATACTACTAATTAATAGTAGTAATTTATTACCGGGTTTACCAAGGATTAAATCTCATACAATCCTGCTGTTCACACGTAAGCCGGCCAAGAAAATGGAAATTGTAAGATTTTTTTTTTAAAAAAAAATTGAAAACACATATTACAGAATAGGAAGAATTCTTGGTGGAAGAATTTGGTCTTCTCTGTGTATATCTCTGATGATATACACGGAGAAGGCCAGCAATGGTAATGCAGAGGAACATTCATGGAATATTTCCCGCGAAAATATTTCTTCTTCAGATGGGTAAATCTTTACGTGGAAAAATCTTTTCAAAAGGGTAGAAACCCATTCCTCATCATATATTATTTTCTTCTGCCCACATAATTTCTAGATGCGTGTTTTTTTTATCGATATATAATATATTAATATAAATATATATATTTTCTAATTTTCTAGAATTGATTTTCATTCTTTCTTCTTCTTCGTCCATGATTGGATTTTTCAAAAGATGAAGGGTTTTAGAATTTCAGCAATATTGTATTGTCAATCATTGTGAATTTTAAATCAGAAATTCCATAGCAGTTGTGTTTTGAAAGTTTCTTTGAGCCAAAATGCGCGTGTGCAAACCAACGGTTGTAAAGTCAAAGCTATGAAAGTGGAGAGAGAGAGAAGGACGCAGAATATAGAAAGGAGAGATCCAGGTCAATGTTCAAAGGTTTTGGGCTAAGTGAAAAATCAAATACCAGAACAATTTCTCATCGATTTTCCTTTTATTCTCTAGCCCAAGAATAGAGTCCTGATACTAATATATATCAATCACATTAAGAGCTTCGAGTAGGACGGCCTTTTCCATTTCTTGACTCATTTTTTCCTTTTTTTGTACTTAGGACAAAGGATTACAGTTCTTCTTTCTGGTTAAAAAGATAAAGATCGTCAGAAGTGTCCTCTGTTTCTGAATTCTGAGGTCACTTCTGTTGTACACATTTTCTGCACATACACACATTTATATAGTTTAGTACACGTATATGTCAATCATATTTGGGTTTCTTCTGCTGCTTCTTGATACTTCAAGTTATATTCGGCGAGGTGCTTCTTCAACCTCTGTTCTGAATCTGTGATTCTCTTTGCAGTTATTACACCTGGGTTTGGGGCTTTACGCTGAACCCCTTTTTTCTCCTGGGCTTTTGTTCTTCTTTGGATATATTAATTTTATTTCTCTGGTAGGGTGTGAGAAAGTTTTGATTTTGGGGCATTTCTGGTTCTGGTTTTCCGGTTACAGGCGGTGTTCCTTGAAGGAACTGCATTATCAGTGAAAATTTGCTGATTCGGAAGGGCAGAGCCTGTGCTTTGAGTTGTTGTCTGAGATTGAAGTTGGGTTTACTTAGAGGTTTAGTCCATGGGAGGAAGAGAGAGACATAGGAATGGTAAAAGAAAGAAGTTGCACATCAGCAAGATCTACTCATTTGCATGTGGAAGAGGAAGGTTCAAAGATGACCATTCCCGTATTGGTGGACCAGGTTTCTCAAGAGTAGTATACTGCAACGAACCGATTGGTCTTGAGGCTGCTACTAGCAATTATGCCGGCAATTATGTTAGGACTACGAAGTATACAATTCCCTCATTCATCCCTAAATCCTTGTTTGAGCAATTTAGGAGGGTCGCCAATTTTTTCTTTCTTGTTACTGGAATCTTGTCTTTCACACCTTTGGCTCCTTATTCTGCTGTTTCTTCCATTATTCCTCTAATAATTGTTATTGGGGTGACCATGGTGAAAGAAGGTATTGAAGACTGGCGGCGGCAACAACAGGTACTTTTGACAATCAAAATGCTCTGCTGCAACTTTATTCTTTTCAATTTTCTTTTTTCAGTTCCACCTGATACTTATACTTAGGAATCACAAACACTTTCTGACTTTTTAGGGAAATTAATGGGAAGATTTTTTTTCGAAGATGGTTGACATTTTGACCTGGTGTTTATAAATCTATAATGAAGTGTTTATTTCCATCCTTATTCACTATGTTAATGGCAAGATTTATTCTTGGCTTCTAAATCGGCAAAGGTCAAACTTTTGCTTTAGTTCAATTCATTACTCTCCAACGAAAAAGGGAGAAATTTTTGTGGTAGTTTAGAGTTCTTCAGATTTCTAGAAATCCTGATATTTTTCTTCTGTGTTTTGGCAAAATATTTCAGTTGTAGTTATCCTAAACACAAGTTATTTGTCTTTCCTGAGTGCTAACATGCTCGTTAAAATCTATCTTAATGAGAAATTTCTTCTCACGGTTGGTGTTATTGATATACATTCAGACCCATCACATTGATCTTGCAAATCTGTCTTTCAGGATATGGAGATTAACAATAGAAAGATAAAAGTACATAGGGGTGAGGGACGCTTTGAACATACTGAATGGAAAAATCTCAAAGTTGGTGATATAGTTAAGGTGGAGAAGGATGAATTCTTTCCTGCAGATCTTCTTTTGCTAACCTCCAGTTATGAGGATTCTATCTGCTATGTTGAGACCATGAATCTTGATGGTGAGACAAATCTGAAACTTAAACAGGCATTGGAGGTGACCTCATTCTTACATGAAGAATCAAATTTTAAAGATTTTAAGGCCACAGTTAGATGCGAGGACCCAAATGCTAGTCTGTATACTTTTGTTGGAAGTATGGAATTTGAAAGGCAGCAGCATCCTCTTTCTCCTCAGCAATTGCTCCTCAGAGACTCTAAACTCCGCAACACAGATTACGTTTATGGAGCTGTTATCTTCACTGGTCATGATACAAAGGTTATTCAGAATTCAACAGATCCTCCTTCTAAGAGAAGCAAAATTGAGAAAAAGATGGATAAGATCATCTATTTCCTTTTTAGTGTTCTATTTATGATGGCTTTTATTGGGTCAGTTTATTTTGGCATTGTTACAGAAGAGGACTTGGATAATGGATATAAAAGATGGTATCTAAGACCGGATGATGCCAAGATTTATTTTGATTCCAAGAAAGCTCCTGCTGCTGCAATATTGCATTTTCTGACAGCTGTGATGTTATATAGTTACTTGATCCCGATCTCTTTATATGTTTCAATTGAGATTGTGAAAGTTCTTCAGAGCATGTTCATTAATCAAGATATTCATATGTATTATGAAGAAGCTGACAAACCAGCACGTGCCCGTACATCAAATTTGAACGAAGAACTTGGCCAAGTTGATACTATACTATCTGATAAGACAGGAACGTTGACCTGCAACTCAATGGAATTTGTCAAGTGCTCTGTGGCTGGAACTGCTTACGGACGTGGTATTACAGAAGTTGAAAGATCTATGGCAAAAAGAAAAGGTTCTCCTTTGATGATGAATGGAAAGGAAGTTTCTGATGGTTCTCCACATAACTTGAAGAAATCAACTGTTAAAGGCTTCAACTTTGATGATGAGCGGATTGCAGATGGAAATTGGGTTAACGAACCACATTCTGAAGTCATACAGAAATTCTTTCTTTTATTGGCAGTCTGCCATACTGCTATTCCTGAAGTAGATGAAGAAACGGGAATGGTTTCATATGAAGCAGAGTCACCTGATGAGGCAGCTTTTGTGATTGCGGCAAGAGAATTAGGGTTTGAATTCTATAAAAGGACACAAACCACTGTGACAGTCAATGAGTTGGATCCATCAACAGGCAAAAGATTCGAGAGGTTGGTGCTTTTACATTTTCTTTGCAGAAATTTGATCTTAAACAGTTCCGTCAGTCCTTATTCAAAGAGGATTAATGATATGTAAAAACTAGACAAATAACATGGTTCAGTTCTCTATTTTGATCAGTGGATAGAAAATTTGGCACGACATATACTTATGAATAAATTGTATTTTTCCAGGTCATATAAACTTCTGAATGTTTTGGAGTTCAACAGTGCAAGAAAAAGGATGTCCGTGGTAGTGAGGGATGATGAAGGAAAGCTTTTATTACTGTCGAAAGGCGCTGACAGGTTGGTGTAATTGACAAGTTCTCTATGAATGTTGTCTACCATGAACTCTATCTATTTTTGGTTTTCACATAAATCATTTCTTGCTTCCCGCATCTCTGTCCTGACAAGTTTGTTTTTGGTTTCAATGCAGTGTCATGTTTGGAAGACTTGGCAAAAATGGAAGGGAGTTTGAAGAGGAAACCAAGGGACATGTTAATGAGTATGCAGATGCTGGGTTGAGAACCTTAATACTAGGTTATCGTGAACTTAGTGAGGGAGAATATATAATATTCAACAAAAAGTTTCTGGAGGCTAAGAATTCAGTGAGCATTGATCGTGAGACTATGATTGATGAAGTGGCTGAAACAATTGAAAAAGATCTGATTCTTCTTGGTGCAACAGCAGTCGAGGACAAACTTCAGCCTGGGGTACGATTTTAGTGAGTTTGCACAAGTCAATACACAAAATGAATATGGAATGTAGTTTTTGTTAATGTAATTGTGTTTGTTATGGCAGGTTCCTGAATGCATTGACAAACTTGCTCAAGCAGGCATAAAAATATGGGTTTTGACAGGAGACAAGATGGAAACTGCTATTAACATTGGGTAAATTTATTACCGAATCGCCTTTTTTCTGGTGAGAATTAATTTACTTGTCCTTTAGGTTCTGACTCTTCCAAAATCAAATTTTGCAGTTATGCCTGTAGTTTGCTTAGACAAGGAATGAAGCAGATAATGATTACTTTAGAGAGCCCAGAAATCAAAGAACTCGAAAAGGGTGATGACAAGGTTGCTATAACCAAGGTAAATCACGTACATTTCATGCTCAACAGGCACTTCTCTACTTTCATTTATTTATTTTTAAAATCTGAATTGGTAAGCTATCAGCAATGGGTAAAGTTCTCCAGCTGAACCTAGAGGCCTGTTGGGTGTTTCTTGCAGCTGTTTATGTTATTGAACGTTTTTATAAATTTCCTTGACAGGCCTCAAAGAGCAGTATCATCCAGCAGATTTCTGGCGGCATGACTCAAGTTAGGACCTCAAGCTCTGATGCATTTGCTTTGATCATTGATGGAAAATCTCTTGCATATGCATTGGAAGAGGACACTAAGAAGATGTTTTTGGACCTTGCAATTGGCTGTGCATCTGTTATATGCTGTCGTTCATCACCAAAACAGAAGGCATTGGTGAGTTTCTAATATTTTGATAATTGGTGCATCCTCCCTCTATCTTCTTTCTGGACTTCCTTAATTTTATGCTAAATGAAACTTGTTTCTGAATATGAAGGTTACAAGACTCGTTAAATTTGGAACGGGGAAAACGACTTTAGCCATTGGTGATGGAGCGAATGATGTAGGAATGCTTCAAGAAGCTGATATTGGAATTGGAATTAGTGGGGTTGAAGGAATGCAGGTGCAGATACTTATAATTTGCCTGTGGTCTAGATATCTTAAATGTATTGAAATTGTCTACTGCTTCACCTTCTAATCTTATTGTATATAATCAGGCTGTCATGTCAAGTGATGTTGCAATTGCTCAATTCCGATATCTAGAGCGTTTGCTTTTGGTGCATGGCCATTGGTGCTACCGAAGGATTTCTTCAATGGTAATGAGTTAACTCTTTGATCACTAGTTTTGTAACATATGGTGATGGACTGATCAAATATGGATTACTCTTCAATGGACTGATCAAATATGGATTACTCTTCAATGGACTGATCAAACCATATCTGCATTTCCCATATGGTTTGTCGAGATTCTTTATGAAACTGAAGGGAAAACTTTCATCAATGCAATTGCTAGAAATTTGATCAGTCCAAAATTAACCAATTCACATGCATATGAATCATCCATCACCTGAAATTCTGCCAAAAAATATGCTCTTCTTGCATCTGTTAATTAATTTGTTTCTTTCTTTCTTTTTCCAGATCTGCTACTTCTTCTATAAAAATATCACATTCGGTTTGACTGTTTTCTTGTACGAAGCATATGCATCCTTCTCTGGGCAGCCTGCCTATAATGATTGGTTTTTGTCTCTCTACAACGTCTTCTTCACATCACTCCCAGTGATTGCTTTAGGTGTTTTCGACCAGGATGTGTCTGCTAAGTTGTGCCTGAAGGTATGCCTATAATTGAAGTTTCATTTATTTTGTACCTAAGTGAATCTAGCATGTCATATTTTGGTCATAACATTTATGATAAAATCAATCAGTAGTGATGGAGAATTTTCCTTTTTACGCGTTTAAGATATTAACCAGTTCTACATAAACGAGACTTTTTTACTGTCAGATCACTGAAAAATAACTGATAGAATACCAGCTTCCTTTTTGTGCTAATAATCTCAGAATCTCCACATAAAGTCAAGTTGCTCATTTTTAGTAAAATCTAATGCAAATTTGATGTCTCAGGTAGATCATTTATCATCTTAGGAAATGAAACAATAACAGAAGATGCCTAAAAAGTGTTGAGACAAATATAAAGCTTTTGTTGAAACATATTTTACACTGAAAGGGATGGTTTCTAATTCTTTTCATGTTCTTTTGCAGTTTCCTCTGTTATACCAAGAAGGTGTACAGAATGTCCTCTTCAGCTGGACTCGTATACTCGGTTGGATGTTTAATGGCGTTTGCAGCGGCATCATTATCTTCTTCTTGTGCATTAGCACGATGGACCCGCAGGCCTATAAGAAGGATGGTAAAGTTGCAGGGTTTCAAATTCTCGGGGCAACAGTGTACACTTGTGTTGTTTGGGTTGTAAATTGCCAAATGGCACTTGCAGTCAGTTACTTCACCTTGATACAGCACATCTTCATCTGGGGTGGCATTGCTCTGTGGTACCTTTTTCTTTTGGCATATGGGGCTATTCCATCTAGATTCTCCACCACTGCGTACAAAGTCTTTGTTGAAGCCCTTGCTCCAGCTCCGTTTTTCTGGATAGTCACTGCCTTTGTCGTGATCTCGGCCTTGATACCTTATTTTGCATACAATGCAATTCAGATGAGATTCTTCCCAATGTACCATGGAATGATACAGTGGATTAGACACGAAGGGCGAGCAGACGACCCTGAATACTGCTTTGCCGTCAGGCAGAGATCCATTAGGCATACTACTGTTGGCTTTACTGCTCGTTCTTTGGCAAGAACAAATCCTTT
This sequence comes from Parsonsia alboflavescens, assembly GCA_028571225.1. Classification (NCBI taxonomy): domain Eukaryota; kingdom Viridiplantae; phylum Streptophyta; class Magnoliopsida; order Gentianales; family Apocynaceae; genus Parsonsia; species Parsonsia alboflavescens. The sequence continues at coordinate 10,563,245 of JAOXNR010000013.1, forward strand.
GGATGGCGGCAGAAATCACAACCACAGATAACCTTACATTCCCATGCTTGTCTCCTGTGGACTTCTGAAACCTGGGGCAGAAATCGGAGATGTAGAGAGAGTGTTGAATTGAGTTTGAGGGGCTGTTGCCATTTGTACAGTGAACTACAACATGTCCACAAAATTACGGATTGGAAGCAAAATTACAGTTATACGATACATTTGAAAGATCGGAAAAAAGGGTTACAGAATTATGTAAATTTGAGCATTAGGCTTTTTAAGCAACTACATGTAAATTATTGAGGTTTGCATCGTACAGAAGCATATAGTTTTGGGATTTTTTTTTCTTTCATTCATTCTTTTCACAAGAGCATAGGATTTCTCCCGTGGCTCTCTTCATCAAATATGTACAAAGAAATAAAGAAGTTTTTGGATCCTTTTGGTTTCCCCTATCTTTTTAACATTTCATTGCATAAATAGCAGTTGAAGTGTGCCTCGTAGCTCAGAATGAGAGGACTTGTGATCATTCAAAAACTTGTCTCATTCTTGAGATGCGTTTTCAAGGATGCTTTTTTCGTCATGCCACGAAGAAGACTTGTCCGGGGCTACCGTCAACGAATTGGCATATCCTGCTAGGTTCCATGGGGCCATGCACGCACCTCTGGCACCATTAGTGGGATTTGAATGCTTGAGCCCTTTGGTAGGTTTGACCGGTAAACAATAGATAATCTGCAGTGACATTTGGATCGGTAGATTTTAAGTTTGGTATATGATGAGACAGAAAATCATTGATCTTCGAAGATGAGATATAAGATGATTAGGAAGGGTGGAGTAAAGTAAGAAAAAGGGAAATTTAGAAAAATACCAAATTTAAAATTCGAACTCCTCGTGTTATGTACTTGAACTCAAGCTTGTTAGAATCGCCTCAACTAAAATTGTACTAGTTGGAGCTTTAGTCAAGCCACTTTGAGCAGTGCTTAGTCAGAAATTTAGCTTATAAATTTGTCTGTTTTGTATCCCTATTTATATTACTTTGATATTATCTTTTCACATCCGTTCAATTGCAGATTAACCTGTGGATTTATTTTTCTTGATTTTGACATTATGCTTTAAAATAAAAGAGATTCAATTAGTCTTCTTGATCCATGTTGAGCGGCTAAATCCCGGATTACATAACTGAGGGCAGTCAAGAAATTGTCAAGTCATATTCTGAATCATTCTCTGAAACAAAATTTATTGGACTTACTGTGAGAATCATTCTGGCACACATTGGGAGGAGCGAATGAAAATCAGATATAGAATAGCAAATCAACTTCCTCGAATTCTTGTTCTTCTTCCATATATATATATGTACTGAGGAGAAATGAATCTGCAAAAATTATACTGTAAATCAATAATTTGAAGATAGAAATAAAAAGGTGACAAGTTTTCATCAGACACCACAATGACAACAATTATAATAACAGAAGAATTTCATAAATTTCTCATCTTTTAAAAAAGGCTGTACTTATGATCATATAATAATAACATAACATATTTCTGTCCTGCTTCGCCTCCATTCTGAAATGATCACTTCCTTCAGTCATGCATATTGTGGTTCACATAATCTTTCGTATAATAATGCTTCCTCTCTATATACAGGTTTCTATCTAATCCCAATAGACAGAAATACTATTCAAACAAACGAAAGGTATAGTCAATAATTGTGGCCTAATTCATGCATCCATCTTCATTCCCAATCGAATATTGAAGAACGAGAAATGCAACAGTATTGACAATAGATAGGTAATACCCTCAAATTATGTGACACAATTGTATTGTATTGACATACCCACACAACTCAATTAATAAGCCAACATGATTTAATCAAGAAGAGACGGTAAGGCCAAGAAATTCCGTTGCAGATCTTCCCAAGATGTTAGCAAATTCATTGAAACTTATGACCCCATCACCATTTGTATCTGCCTCTCTCATCATTTCCGATAACTCCTTGTAACTCAGGGGATGTCCCATTTTAGCCATTTGTCCGGCAAGCTCTGCTGCAGTTATGAATCCATTGCCATCCCGGTCAAAAGAACGAAAAACTTCCATAAGCTGTTCTTGGTTGATCAGAATCTCCTCATTCATATCGGGCAAGATTGCACTCACAAGTTCGTCGAATTCAATCAGACCATTGCCATTGGCATCCATGTTGGACAGGAGGAGGCAGATCTGATCACCGGTCGGTTTGAGGCCCAGAGATCGGAGAAGGGCTGCAAGTTCGAGCTGAGTTAGGCTTCCATCCTTGTCCATATCAAAGCGCACGAAGATTTCCTTCATTTGCTTAAGCTGATCTGTTTGAAGTTTAGTCATCACGATCAGGATGGAGGGAAGCAAGGAGGAAGGAAGGTAAGAAGAGAACAGAGGAAAAGGAAGATAACAATGAAATCAAATTGCTCTTCGGTGATGTTAGATTTTTCTTTTTGGTTGTTAATTTAATGTGTGCTGCTGTGGGTTTTTTGTTTTATTTTTTACAATTGGTTACATCAATGTAATGATTCAGACAATATTGAGAACATGTATCTTAATAAACCAAAGACTAGGAAAAAAACAAGGTTTGGGTTGGGATCTTTCTTTTTGTCTGAATTGTCAGCCATGTGACCAAGTCATCAATGTACATGTAGACTAGTTGACCATTTTCTGTTTGATGGTGCCTTCCTCTTTGGTTCCAAAATACTGTAACCCCTGTTTCAAATTAGTCCATTTTGGCCTTTTCATACAGATCAAGACAATCAGTACCTTTATCTCAAAATACAAGTCATTAAAGGATATTTATGGATTTTTAACTGATTTGAATTAAAAGAACAATTTGATCGCATAAGATTTTTTTTCCGGTTCTTCACGTTTTTACATGAATCATCAATTTTAAACCATTTACACAGCAGAATCGATCATACCTACGTGAGGATTAATTTCATCATTTCATTATAAAACTAAGTGATTTTACGCTGGGTTCAAAAAAAAAAAAAATCTTCAGCCGCCAACGTCCATTCCAATCGCCATCCATCAGAACTGATCAACGTCCTCCCGTCCAAACTTCATTGTCGTCGATGGCTGGACTGCTACTCCAAGGTCTCATCACTAACCATCATACGCTTGAGCCCAATTTCCTCAAGCCAAAGACAAGCCCCAGCCATAGCCGCAATCCAAGGCAAAACATAGCCGCCCAACCTTCCGGCACCAAATTAAAGCCCGATAAAAAATCAAATCAAATTCAAGGTTTCTGGCAAAAGTGGACTGGGAACAAGTAATTCTAAATGAAGGTGATGCACTAGTTCATGATTGCCGGCTATAGGTTGAACATATGGCCATGTTTCCTGTGGATACAGTCAAGACCCAGATCCAAGCTCTCAGTTCGTGTCCGTTGAAATCCGCCAGTCTCAATCAGGGCATTCGGTCTATTTTGAAAACTGAAGGTCCTTCCGGCTTTTACCGCGGATAGCTGCCATGGGTCTTCGGGCAGGCCTCGCTCCTGCGGTTTACTTCTCTGTTTATGAAGCGTGTAATAAATCTCCAGCGGAAATCCTAATAAGCCGGTGGCCCATTCTCTGTTAATGAAGCTTGTAAGAAATCTCCGGTGGAAATCCTAATAAGCCGGTGGCTGATGCAGCGTCTGGGGTACGGTGATGAAGAATTGTTTTTTCTCTTTTTTAATCCAGCTTGAAATGACAAATTAATCCTGCACCGTGGTGTAAATGGTCAAAAATTGATGTTTGGATCATTTCAATTACTCATAAAAAAACGAGGGATCGTTATAGTTGAAAAAAACTTATGAGATCGAATGTTTTGTGATTTAAACTTGTGAGATCAAATAAGATAAAAACTCTTTATTTATCCCAAAATATAAATTATTTTACAATTATTAATATATCATTATATTTTTTTTTCCATTTTGACCTTCCATTGATATATTCATTCCTTTAATGTAAAGAAAGACAAGTGTAGAGATAGAAAAGGGATATTTTTTACATATCATGACTACATTTAAAACCTCTTTAATCTATGTAAAATAAAACTAACACCCTATATTATGAGATAGAGTTAGTATTAGGTAATAATTTTTTTGAGTAATATGACTGAAATGCCTTCAATTCTAGTTATTACTCCCTTTGGTTCATAATATAAATCACTTTAAACCTTCAAATTTGTTTCATAATATAGATCTCTTTACCCTTGTAGTTTTTTCTTACTCCATTTTCTTAGGTAATTTGTTTGAGATTTTTTTTTTTGACTGAGTAAATGTATTAATTTTTATATCCTTAATATGTGGAAAATGGCTAAAAGAACCTATATTTTGATCCAAAGGAAATAATAAGTTTTGAAGATTGGGAGAATTCGTAAAGGTTTTAAGACGTATTTGCATTGTTTTTTTTTTTCCTCTTTTTTCTTTTTTCTTGAAAATGTTAAAGGATAAAATGGACCAAAAAAAAAAAAAAAAACAAAAAATACTATCTATGTTTCAAAAAATGATTGTCACATAAGGTTTTTTCATCAAAATTAAAGTAATCATAATATTATCTATTTTGGATGATTTTGTTCCTTTTTGAATTTTATCCCAAATTCTCTTTTCTCATTTATAATGTGATGAGTAGATTTTAAAATTAGGATATGTAAATGTAATAATTATCCGTAGAAAATGTTTAGCAAATAAAAAGTAAGATGAGTAATTGATCTACATATTCTAATCTCGATGATCTTTAGTTTTTAATGAAATAGTGAAGATGCATATAAACTAACCTATACCCAGATAAAAAAAGATGTAAAAAAATATGAGTTATTCATTTACTTATATATATTTTTTAAAATATATAAGTGATCATTATTTTAAAACAAAAACTCCATTTTCAAATAACAAATATTTTGAAACGAAGGGCTAACACCTTTTAAAATTTGAAGTGAACAAATGTATTGAAATTTCTTTCCGTACGAAAAAAAAGTAGTAGTGTCTCAAGAATAAGTAAACTCCATTGGATGGTTCAAGTTGAACTGTCTCCAACTCTGCGTTATTTATTACATTGACAATACTCACAAAAAAGAAACGAAAATTGTCAGCATTAATTAAAATTATTATAGTACTCATATTTAATTCTGACATGCAACCACCTTTATCTGTAAAACCATAATATGTATAGTAATTTAGCCAGTTCTAAAAAGAAAAGATTGCTTTTGTAATTTTTGTAGGTTTTAATGTATATTGAACGATGAGCATATAAATATAGGTTTTGAATTCAAATTTCATCAATATTTTTTTGAATAAGTAGAATGACGAGCATGTAAATTATAAGTTTTAAGTTCAAATTCCATTAATATCTTTCTCGATAAGCGGAATATCGAAATATATTCAAACTACCTCGAAATTGCTAAATATAAAAAATAGCAAAAAAATTTATATCTCTATATATATTTCCTTAAAAGAACACAAGAATAATCTCACTGTAGTTTGACATTAAATGACTCTTTTTCACTTATTTAAAACTTAAAAAAGTCGATGTTAAAGATTGTTTGTGAAATTTAAAATTAAAAAAATAAAGAAAATATAATTATTTTAAACTAAAAATAAAAATATTTAATTTTGAATTAAGAAAGGATTTTTAAAAACTATTTGAACCCATTTACAAAATTATTTTGCAAATATAATATAGAAAATAATATAAATATAAATATAAATATCTATATATATATATATGTATAGTAATGCTATAGAGTGTTATGGAGCATACCTTATGAAGTGCTTCTGTTAAATTTTTAACCGTCAATAGTTAAGAAAAAAAATTATTCTATAAAACTTATTTTTTCTGTAAAAGTATTTTATAAAATAAAGCCTAAAAAGATAAAGTAAACTTTAGAGATGTTTAATTAAATTTTATTTTAAAAAAACAC
>JAOXNR010000013.1:10577885-10601327 GCA_028571225.1 Parsonsia alboflavescens
GGTACATTCGGGAGAATGTCAGTCCTTGCGCAGTACCAGCTTTGTTGGTACCAAAGAAAGACAAAAGGGTAAAAAAATAAAAAAGGAAGAAGCAAAGACACAATGGAGAAGTATTGAGTTTAGGAGCAGTTACTATCACAGTATCAAAACGCGGAAATTATTATTATGGTACCTAAATTCAAAGCACAGAACCGAAAGCGACATCAAAGAATCAACCCGTGTGTAAATTCTTGAATAATAGTGCTGATCTAAGACATTATTACCTTTTGTTTCATATTTTAATCTTAAAATCCTGTCAGGGTGATTGATTCCAGGATCCTTCGTTATAACGTCAGAATCAATAAATATTTATTAAATTGGATATAAAGTTTACGCAACGCTGCTCTGTTAATGCCTCTGGTCAGCGCCCCAAAATCAAAGCCATTATTTTGGCTTTTTATCAAGTTCAAAGTTTTTTTTTTTTTTTTCAAATGTCGGTTTAAATGTACTGTTTTTTTTACTCCAATTCAAAACGTTATAAAGATAAGATATAAATATTGATTTTAAAAAATCGTCAAATTGTCTAATGTTTATGTCTCATCTGAAATATTATAAGAAAAATATTTAATAAATTTGAGGCATTGAATCTTTCTTCTTTTAGATTATGTTCAAGGTTTATTAAATCTACTCCCTCCAACCCATAATAATTGAACCTGTTTATTTCTATTTTGAATTATCTAAAAAATAAATGTTTCATTTTCTAAATTAGTTAAAATTCTATTAAAAAATTGATATTGTTAAGTTTAAAATGAACTAAATCAACTAATTTTTAAAAAATTATATATAAGTCAAATTAGAATATTCAATTCAATCAAGATGGAGGAAGTATTCTATTTTATACATTTAGCATTTTCTCTCCTTCTCCTACTTTAATACAAGCAACATTGTTGAATTTAGGCTCTAAATGTTTATCTTTAATGACTTTGGTCCTTAAATTTTATTTTTAATTATATTAGTCCTTAAATTATTTATCTTCGATGATTTTTGTAACTAATTTTTTGATCCTCAAAATATTTTTTATCTCAATTTTTATCGATTTGGGGATGGAAAAATGATGGAACAGTTTGTTATTTTAGTCTGTTTTAGACTGCTTTTTATGTTTTTTTTTAAAAGTTGTTATTCGCATATAAACGAATAACAACTTTTAAAAAAAACACTCCAGATTTTTATATTAAATTTTATATTTATTATTAAAAAAGAATAGAAAAAGAGGAAACTAATTACTCCCTCCATTCGGAATTGAATTTTTTATTTTGATTTGCACAAATTTTAAAAAAATTAATTGATTTAGTTTATTTTACATTTAACAATATCAATTCCGTAAGAAAATTTTAATTAATTTAAGAAATGAGACACTCATTTTTTAACAACTCAAAATAGAAATATGGACATTCAATTCCCGACAGAAGGAGTATTTATTAGACTAGTAAAAAGTTTAGTAAAAAAAATTCCTATCCAAATCATAAAAGATGCAGAATGTATTACTTCCATTAACTTAACAGCATTACTTATTTATGCATATCATTAATTATTGGGAAACAAATTTTGTAAGAGACTAAGAATATAATGATTGTAGGGTTTCGTAGGAGGTGAGTTGGTGAGAATGTGAAACGAATGACCATGTAATGAGGCAAAGAAGATTTAGGGTTGAAGAAAATTTAAGACCATTGGATTACATGATAAAGTAAATTTGATAGTTAATATTAATATAAGATATATTTAATATACATATATATTTGGATGGGGTTCTAAACAAGTCCGAAATAACAATTTTTCATGAGATCGAATTCTTCCATAACAATTTTTTCATGTGTAGTTCCAATCAAGGTCAAGATCTAAAAAAGAAAGTAATAGATTCGAGGTACATGGGTCGGTTCGTATAAATAAATACCATTGACAGGCTTAAGGGGGAGTATCTCCAATTTTTTTATGACATCATTGTCAAAGCCATAGGCATTTTGATTATTGGTACTTAGGCATTTTGATTATTGGTACTTAGGCATTTTGATTACTGGTACTTAAGTCTTAAGTAGTATCGTCTGGATTCGAAACCTCTTGGAACGCAGCAATCTAGGACGAGGTCAAGTCAACACCGGGAATCTGATTTTTGGTACATGCCTTAATAATAAAATTTCTGAAAATAACACAGAGACTTTTCTAATCGCTAATAACTCAATTACCAACGTGGAAAATTATGGAAAAGTATTTTCTTGAATGGAAATTTTTTATATGAATTATAAGTTTATGTAAAATTTTTAAACAGATTGGCATTAAAAATTATTTTTTTCAATAAGAAGTAAACATTTTTGAATCGAGTGTATCCTATCTTTTAAATTAATTAAATTTTTATAAAAAAAATTGACATTACTATGTTGAAAATGAATTAGGTTAAAAAAATTTTATTTCTTTTATTTTGTGCAAGTCAAAATGAGATATTTAATTATGATCAAAGATAATATTTTAATATATTGATAATAACAATCATGTAAATTTCTCGTGTTTTTTAATTAATCTTAATAATTGTGTGAATTTTACTTATAATACAATTCTTCTATACAACCATATATATAATATGTCATTGACCTTGAGATTTTGAATCCTTCTTTAGAATCCATAAAACGTTAGAATTTAAAGCTGTTCTTGTATTTCATTGACTGAGATTTTAAGAGAATACTTTTATTTTCATTTTCATGTTATGTATTACTATTAATAAGAGGATGAAAAGTCCTAGCAAGCAAATAATTCAATTGTTAAAAAGTCCTTTTATCCAGAAGTTCGCACTTGATACTTTTCTCCTTGGTTCTTTTCATATAATTTTTACTTTTTATTTAATATATATATATTTGGCTTTGCGAAGCTTATTGACTAATCTATTCATATCCGTCGACGAAGAAATTTAAATAAATTATAAAATTAAATTAATATCCTATTCTCTTAAAAAATGTGTAAAATTATTTCCAAAGATATATAATTTAATCTATTTGTTCTCCACAAATTTTATCTTATACTCAAGTGAATCAGTAACAAAGATTTGGATTAAAAGAGGTGTACATGTGTATTTGCAAATAAATAAATTTTTTATATCTTTTTGAGACACTCCAGAGGATGGAATGGCTTATGTAGAGATCAAAGATATCGAGTTTAAATCTCATCAATACCTTCCTTGATTGATTCTTGTGTACATCCACAGGTGGAGGCTACGAGCTCAAATAAATAAATTAATTTCCCACTCATAAAAAAAAGTAATCTCCCAATAAAACTATTAAAAAGTTCTTCTATTATCTTTCTCAAATTAGAATTTATAATCAAATATAGTCCACAAGCCTCTCAAATCCAAGTGATCATCATTATTACGTGACCTATTTGTTATTTATTAGCTAATTATCATTTTTGACCTACTCATTATGTAATAACACATCAAACCCCACCTTAACATACTACAAAACATTATTAAACTCGTCATTTACTAGATTCCAAAAAGTTGTTGCTGCATAGTGGGTTAATCCTACTCTTCACGGGATCTCTTACACAAAAAAGTTTGTCCAGAAAAAACAAAGTTAAAACCCTCTAAACACGGGGTTTAGATAATTGGATGCGCAATTACGTATTTGTATATGACTCCCTAATACAGTAATAAAATATTAATAAAATTTTTATTCATAATTTTTAATTATTATTTTTTAATACATTATATATATATTAAAACTTAAAAAAATAAACTAAACCCTATCATTTTCTTAAATGATCCCACCCCACCCCAATGGTGAAAGATCTTGAAGCCGTCATTTTCAGTTTTAGTTTTCAAAGAGGCTCAGACTACTCTCTTGACTTGACTCCCTCATAGCATCAGAAAAGATAGAAGTGCAAGAATAAAAACTTCAGGAAAAGAGAAGAAGCAGAGACTAACCTGAGAGAGTACAAATTGCATACCAACGGGACTAAATCGAATGACATCTCCATGTGTTCTTTCTTGTCTGAGGTTGAAGATCGATGTTCAAAGAGAAGAGAAGAGAAGAGAAGGAAGGTGCGTGAAGAGCTATGAGTAGGACTATCTGAGAGTGGGTTTGTAATTTACAAGAAATGAGCGAGAGTGATGAAGAGTGAGGCGGCAGTGTAGAGTAAAAAATGATTTGTAAGAAGTTAACATATAGGTTTTCATCTAAGTTAATCACAACCGTTAGATATAACTTAGGATAGATCTAATGGTCTATAAAAACTCTGATTTTTTTTTATAATTAATGTACTATCCAGGTCAGGTCCTAAACCGGTACGAGATAGTTAATCCCGATTTTGGACCCATTCATTAAATTCTAAATGGGTTTGGGTCGGGTCTAAAAATCATATACCGATTTCGGGATAAATGAGTCGATCGCGAGTTCGGGTTCGAGTATACCCACCCCATTGACAGTAATACCCTAGACCCACCCTGCTCTGCGCCTTGCAACAAATCTGAATGATCAAACCCATGCCCTGACCTGTGCTGGCCCGTTTGACTCGTTCTATCTCAAATTACTCAACATTGATTCGATTTGACCAGCTAGGAAAAACTTTTTCAAAAAAAAAAAAATTTTTATTTAATAAACCTTCTCAAAATAATAATTTGCTCAATACTCATTCTCATTTAAATTAAATAACATAAACATAAACCATTCAAATAAAAGAATAAGTTCAAAATAAAAAATCAAAATCAAATTCTACTACGTTTCATTAATGAATTGTGTTTATTATTACGTGAATTATTTTTAAAAATGATAGTGTTGTTATAATGCAAATTAATATTATAGATAAGACCATCAAATTATTTGTTCTTTAAATCATCTATATGTATGTATTATTTACATTTTGTCCATTATAAATATAAAAAGTTAGGAGAATGGTAATTCAAGTTTTTTGATAAAAAAAAATGCATTACATTCCATTGATAAACTTAATTATTAATATTTTCAAAGAGTTAGTCTTTTAAAGTATAAATATAAGTGATTAAGTATATGATATAAACTATTAGTGTTCTACATAATATTATTTGCACATTATTCATAATATATACATTAGCCTTATTAATTTTATCAAGTGCAAGTATATTTTAATTAATTAAATAAAATTTATAATAATTATTACAATAAATTATAAACAAAATTGATTTCAATAATACAGAATTTTAATATATATAATTTATTGCTTGTTCTTTAAATATTATATATATATATATATATTTATATTTATATAGGGTAATGCTATGGAGTGCTATCAAGCACACCTTATAAAGTGCTCCAATTAAGTCTCTAACGATCAAAGTTAACAGCCAATTATTAAAAAAAATAAATTCTTTTATAAAAAATTATTTTTTCAAATATTTTTATAAACTAAACTCTTGGACTACTTGATTAAATTTTGTTTTATTTTATTTAAAAGCAAAAGACAATTTGATTATTAGAGATTTAACTGAACCATTTCACAAGATGTGCTCCGTAACACTCTATAACATTTCCGCATAAATATATAAATACATATATATATATATATATATATATATATATTTATACCTTTTATACATACATATCTCAAAATTATTAAAATTAAATAATGATTAGAAGTAGTTTAATTGCTAAAAGATTATATAAAATAAATAATATGCAAGCAATCTTTTAAATCACGCACATATACATATGTCGTTAAGTTCAAAAAAAGATTATATATAATATATAATATGCTAGAAGTTAGACTTGGCTAAAAAGAGTATATTACATTAGATCAAAAATTTCCTTAAACAATATTTTTAAAAATTATCTTTCTAAATATAAATTGAAGTAATAAAAAAATAGATCATTTATATTTTATTTATAGCAAAATGGCCAATTTAGTCCCATAAAATTTTGTTTTAACCATTAGTTTCATTTTTTTTCAATCTTTTAAGATCTCATAACCTTTTTTTTTTGGGCCATGCACTCCATATCTTTTTTTTTTTTAATCTTTCAAGGTCCCATAACTTTTTAACGGTGACCAACTAGGTCTTTTAAATTTTTAACAGCGACCAACTAGGTCCAGAAAATGATGTAAAGTTATTGGACCCTAAAAGATAAAAAAAAAAAATGGACTTACATGACTAAAACAAAAAGTTACGAGACTAAATTGACCATTTTACCTTTTATTTATCATTTATGTATAGTATGCATAATATATTTGTTTTGTGGGATATAAACATATTATATGTTATTAATAATTTAGTTAAGCAGTAAAGTATTTACAATAATTATTTTATAAAAATATAAGTAACCTATAATGTACATCATTAATATTTTAAAAAGAATATATTTTTTTAATATAAAATTATAATATACTTTTAGTGTTTGAAAAATACATGAATATATATAGAAAATAACTCTTAAATAGGTCGGGGCAGGATAGAGCGGAGCAGGGTGGGTCAGGTTGGGCCAGAGCTAGGCATGACAGGTCAGATTAGGCCTTGTTAGGTCAAGTTAGAGTGAATTTCTAGACAGTTCTAGACCTAACTGACTCGCAGATGGATCTTAAAGTAAATACCCATGCTCAACTTATTCAAGAACGAGACAAGTAAAACCCGACCCAAACGAAACGGATCAAAGAGGGTACCGATCGGAGCGGGTCAAATTGCCATCCCTACACTAATGTTAACAGTAAAATTCCAACCAAGATTTGTTGAACCACTTTGATCTAACCCTAAAAGATACACAGTTCCTAGGTTAGCATGCCATGAAACTGATAAGCACTTCATAGAGTCCAATTACCAATAAAATTGCACCAACCTCAATTTAATATTTCTACCTTGAATTTTTTAAATCCAGATCCCTGCATTTTTTTTTTATAAAATTTTTATGAAATGTCATATAAGTCCTTTTGATCCGAAAAAGTTATTTTCAAATTGAGTCAACAAGAACTTCATTTTTATGGTCAATATTGCAAGGGAAAAATGGATAAAATCTTTTATTTATTCATTATTTCCCTCGTTTATTCACATCCCCAAATCAAGTTCCCCAATTAAAAGAGATTTAGGAATGTCCTAAATGAAAGGAAGTATCAAGAATTTGAGAATTGCTAAAAGAGGACTAGCAATACCCATAGAAACCTTTTTGGTGTAAGAATCACCCAATAACTTTAAAGTAGATGAGTAAAATCAGTGAAGCATGATAAGTTTTTTGAATTTCTTGATGCCGTGGAATTAAAGTTTCATTAAGAAGTACCGATGAGTATCAACCATAGTCTGCACAACACTTACCAAATGGACAATTAATTTTGTAACAAATATATATATAAAAGATATCAAGAGAACCAACAGCATAATCAATAGTCTATATCAACAAAGTTCATGCAAAATATAGTTAATCCACGAATGTTAACATTAAAATTCCAACCAAGATGTGTTGAACTACTTTGATTTAACCCTAAAAATTGGTATATAGTTCCTATAACCAACTAGATCCTATAACTTTTTGAGTTTTGATCATATAGGTCCATATCCTTTTTTTATATATCTTTTAAGATCTCATAACTTTATATCATTTTTTGACCTAGTTGGTTACTGATAAAAAGTTATAAGAGATAGTTAGTCACTGGTAAAAAGTTATGAGACTTAGTTTGTCATAAGTAAAAAGTTATGGGACCTTAAAAGATTAAAAAAAGAAAAAGATATGGATCTACATGGTCAAAATAAAAAAAATGTTATGGGATCTTAAAAGATATAAAGAAAAATATATGAACCCACATGGTCAAATCAAAAAAAGTTATGGGACTAAATTGGTCATTTAGGCTTTTATTACTAATTAAATTATATTAAGATTTAATAATTTATTTAATTTTTTTTGGAGGTGTTTGAATAAGTAAATGAAATTACATTTAATATTTAATTATCTATGTCTAATGGCTAGTAACTATATACATATTTTTTAATCTGAATTACTTGTGAATCACAATTTAAATTGTTGTGTTTGTTGTTGTATATGTTGTTATTTAATTTAATAACGTATTTTGAATAAGTTATATAGAGTTACTATAATATATATTTGTTCTATAATTTGTTTCTTTTTTCTTTTATGCTATAATATACTGAAGTTAAAAAAATAGATTTTTTTTTTTAAAACCAAGATTGATGTACAAGTTTCAAACTAGACACAAACCCTACAACATGCCACAAGCCAAATACAGGCCTGACCTGATTCCATTCCTAACTAGAGTCAAAATGTAGAGATATCACTAATTGAATTCTATAAAAGCAGCAACTGAAATAATTGTGAACACCTTCTTAGCAAGGCCAAGGGTTAAATTTGAACTTGTTTGATGTCCTTTATAACGTGATGCGTTGAAGATCGTGATACGGCTTGTAACCTAGCAGAGGAAGATGACGAGCTTTTTCGTCTTAATATTTTAGCTAGTCAAAGGCTTGTTTGCATGGGTGGAGGGTCTAAGCTTTTCCATTATGAACTTCACAACTAGTTTGGGAGTTTTAAGGGGGAGAGAAAAGAAGAGAAAGTTTAAGTTATGAGAAAAGAGAAAAAAAGAGAAATTGTATCTAAAGTTGTTTGGAAATTTTAGTAGAAAAAATAAGAGAAATATATTAGTTTTTATTTGGAAGTTTGGAGAGAAAGGGAATGATGAATTATCTAGAGATGATTTGGCAATAATAACCCCATACAAATTTAACAAAAAAAATATAAAGAATGGGTAAGATTTGCATAATAGGAATTTTACAAAATTTTTGGCGTTCCTCCCAGCCATCCATCCATATCTTTAGAAAATTGGGCAGATTATCATACACCAAAGTCAATACTTTGATCACATTTTCTACTATGATAACTTGGTAATTAATCACAAATCAAACATAAAGCTTAATCAAAGTACTGATATCTTTAATTTGATATATTACACTAGCAAAGAGAGTTAATAATGAGAGAGAAATCTCATCCCAAAGACAACTCGATCGAACACACAACACCAGCACTATTCATCAGTCCCATGCAATTCATTACACATCCTACATAAAAAAGGTCATGAACTTACGGCACCACTACACGGCTATATAAAGAAGTTTACACCTGCCACCTAGGTACGAGACATTTTACACTTACGCTTGCTTTCTTTCTATTGAACTAACTTAAACTTCGAAGTAGTTTCAGGAACACCCTGTTCCTCTGACTCTTCATTGTGTAGGAACATAAGCAGACCAATGTGATCTGGAACTTGGGAAGGTTTGAACTGAACAAACATATCCGCTACATCATATGGCACCCACCATGTTCAAAAGCACGAATTTTCATGTCTTACATCTCACAAAGATGAGTCTAAAAAATCCATATGCGATGAGTTTTGTTTTATGCGCCTTATGGGGTTCAAGCATAAAATTGGTACTACATCAGCCATGTCCTCCAAGGACTCGAAACATCAGCCATATGCCATGAGCCCCGTTTTATGCACCTTACAAGGTTCAAGTATAAAACTAGTACCACATCAACCATGTCCTCCAAGAACCCAAAACATCAGCCATCACATCAATGCACTAAACGAACAAGAGTCGATTCCAGCTATTGGCCAACAATGCAATGCACCCAAGGTCGAAACCTCAAGGTTGAAACATGTCCAAATCACACATGCCCGAATCACATGATCAAACTTGGCCGAATCAATTCCTTCCAGATCTCATTTTCGAATCTCTTGGATCTTATTTCTAAATCACATGGCCAAACTTGGTTGAAACCAATTCCTCCCGGATCTCATTTTCGAATCACATGGCCAAACTTGGCCGAAATTAATTCCTCCCGGATCTTATTTCCGAATCACATGGCCGAAACCAATTCCCCCTTGGATCTCATTTCTGAATCTCCTAGATCTTATTTTTGAATCACATAGCCGAAGTTGGCCGAAATTAATTCCTCCCAGATCTTATTTCCAAATCTCATTGTCGAAACCAATTCCTCTCGGATCTCATTTCCGAATTCGATTTCATTTTCAAAACTCTCGGATCGAAAGGCCGAAACAAAATTCTGAATCAGGAGTTCCTGCATTCAAGGATGAAAAGGGGAAACAAAATTCCGAATCAGAAGTTCCCGCACTCCCGAATCAAAAGGCCGAAACAAAATTACAAATAAGGAATTCCTGCATCCTAGGTTCAAAAGGCCAAATCAAGGCCAAAACTTGGGCAAAACTAGGTTGAAACTTGGCCAAAATTCATTCCTGAATCTAATTTCTGAATTAAGGCTAAAATTCATTCCCGGATCTAATTTTTGATTCAAGTCCAAAACTTGACTGAAACTCATTCTCGGATCTAATTTTCGATTCAAGGCCGAAACTTGGCCTAAACTTATTCCCGGATCTAATTTCCAATTTAAGATCGAAACTTGATTGAAACTCATTCCCGGATCTAATTTCTGATTCAAGGCCGAAACCTGAGTTTCTACACTCACAAAAGGTTGAACATATGGCCGATATTTGAGTTTCTACACTCACAAGAGGCTAAAACATATATCCGAAACATGAGTTTGTACACATAAAAGGCTAAACATATGGCCGAATCTTGACATTCTACACTCACAAAAGGCTGAACATATGGCTGAAACATGAGTTTCTACACTCACAAAAGGCCGAAACATTTGACAGAAACATGAGTTTCTACACTCACAAAAGACTGGACGTATGGTCGAATCCTGAGTTTCTGCACTCACAAAAGGTTGAAACCTAAGTTTCTACAGTCACCAAAGATCAACTCATAAGGCAGAAATACTTAACCCGACTTCACATTGTTTTTTTCGAAGGGGCATATGCCATATTAGCAAGATTGCATGACATTCGTTTTCGAAGGGGCATATGATGTATACCATACACCAAAGTCAATACTTTGACCACATTTTCTACCATGATAACTTGGTAATTAATCACAATTCAAATACTAAGCTTAATTTATGTACTGAGAGCTTTAATTTGATATATTACACTAGCTAAGAGGTTTAATAACTAGAGAGAAATCTCATCCCAAAGACAACTCGATCAAACACACAACATCGACATTGTTCATTATACATCTCACATCAAAAGGGTCATGAACTGACCACACCACTACACGGCAATATAAAGAAGTTTACATTTGCTACCCAGGTATGGGACATTTTACACTTACACCCGCTTTCTTTCTACTGAACTAACTTAAGCTTTAAAGGAGTTTCGGGAACATTCCATCACTTTGACTCTTCACTATGCAGAAACACAAGCAGACCAACATGATCTAGAACCAGGGACGGTTTGTCCGATACCTCAATCATCTAAAACCTCAGTTATTCGGAACCTGATTCATTAGTGGATGAATCTGCACCTAAATCATCGCAAACCAAAGAAACATATCCGCTACATCAACTTCCAAAAGTGATGTTTCACTCCATCCCCCAACCCCTCTCAAAAAGTCTCCCAAACAAACTTCTTTCTCTATCTTTTCTCCCAAACTAGCTGTATGATCTTGCTGGTGACTATGTCTAATTTCTCAAAATGTGGTCAGGTGAATTTGGTCAGATTTTGTTCACCTGACCTTTGGAACTTGAATTTAGAGAGTTTTCAAGAAAAATCTGCTGCTGAAAGGAAATGATAAGATAACGATTGAACCCTCCCAAGCTGATCAAGAAAATGAAGTAGTCATTGACTTGGTTTGAAAAAACCTCGTTGAGATTAAAATGAATCATATGGGCAGGTCAAAAAAAGATTAGGTATCAAAAAAAATACTCCCTCCCTCTCTAAATAAAAGTCACATATTTTATTTTGAATTATTCAAAATTGAATGTTTCATGTACTTTTAATTGATAATATAATGTGTTATTAAATTCAGTTAAACTTTTTTATTAAAGTGTATATAAGTCAAATTGGAACATGCCGTAATAATTCAAAAATAAGATAAGGAATCTGATTGACTCAAACTACGAGAAAACCTTACTTTTTCTAAGGATAATCGCCCGATCCATCATCCAACCCACGAGTGCATCCGTTCAAATGGCTGATTCCATTGGGCTTGTAAATTTTTTAACAATCCTTTTCGGTAGGAATCGCCTTGCCAATTCTAGGGTATCATGGCAGATGACGATGATGAAGAAGCAGAACGATTTTACTCACTGATGCTTTTCAGGATATGGATCCTAAGAAAGATTATTGAGGCAGTTTTTTCACTTCCCTATATTTTGAACTATTTATTCAACATACATATCTGTTCTTCTACTTCTGTTCCTTTTACTGGTATCTGCATATTTTAGGAGGCTGGGATTTTGCACACGTTGTATGTCACAACCTTCAGTCTTCTAGGTTCTGGGATCATCCAGATCACATAATCTCCTCAAAATGGAAAAATGGTTCGTTCTTATTGTCCATGCAAGGCAAAACAGATACCGTCATTCTCAATGGTGATATTGCAGATTGAACAAAGTTTTGCAGACAAAAACAAAAAGATAAAACCAAGAATTTGTAGTTCATTCTTTGTTATAGACTAAACTGCAATAAGGTCAAGCTGATGGCCTTGCTATTTCATTAGGAAGTCAGGACACCTCCTCCTTTTTCTACTGTATAATACATGTATAAATTTGGTTCCCTAGGTTGAAACCACGGGAGTGTTGAAAACTGGGCAGAGAAGAATCTGAAAATGAAACTAAACCGCCGTTTCCTCCAAAGCTGAAGAGTTGGGAAAACCTAATTCACTCTACCTTTCAGTCTTGCATCTCTTCGGGAATGTATCTCAGCTGCCCAACTCTTTCCAATTTCAGTTTGAAATTTGCCTGCATGTCACAGAGAAACAGAAAATGTGATATGAATTGACTGTGGTTGAGACTCACTGAAAACATATTGCTGAAGGTAAAGAGGCTACGGTTGTTATATACCAGCAGTAGAAAGGAAAAATTCGTCCAACAGTTTTCCATGTTCTGTTAACAAAGGAATGCCAAATGAGAAACAAATACAAGTACACTGCTACAAAATGAAGGTAAAGAGTAGTTTGTAAATAATCGAATTGCAAAATTTATGTTACAATACCGTGACTTCTGACATTGCGAAACAGAAAACTTTATCATGATAAAGAAGATAATGAGATACTATTACATCTCTGCAAGGATTCCGAACTTACCAATTTCATACTCCAATGCCTGTAGAATCATTTCCACCTGCAGAATATACACGTTGAAAGGAGAAAGTAATCAAACCATTAGAAATGGACTAGCAGACTCACAACGAGTAGCAGAAAAGAAGATAGCAGAGACTCCTGTTTTGCAACCACAAAAAAAAAAAACAAGATGTAATGGCACTAAAATGGCTATGTAGGTGAGACTGGGAAGCAAGAACATTGACAATTGAAAATTGTCCACTTAGATGCAAATTGCGGAGATAAATGAATGCAATTTATTTATAGTGGCCCAGCTTAAGAGTGGTGATTACACTATATTTCATACAGGAAAATACTAAGCATTTCCACCTATAACAACTTGCAGACAAAGTACAACATTGGCTTTGATTGTTGAGAATGTCCTGAAAATTGCTAACAATGGATGAAGAAAGAGAAAAAGATCACCACAAATGAGCTTATGATGTGCATGATCTTACTGTGATATGAGAATTACAAAGATTTCTCAACCACATGAAAACCTAAATATAGGATCTAAGAGGTTCAAACTTCCGATGCAAATGACTAAAACAGTATAAAGATGAATGAAAGAAATGCTTACTTTGTCAAAGTCCTTAACAAGATTGGCCTCCAGAGAAGAATTATTTTCATATTCTTCCCAAAGTTCTCTAATCTCTTCAGCTGCAATCACCAATAAAAAGAAAAAATACTGAATTGGCAAGATGAAAAAATGCTACAAAATTGTAGGATCAAATACCAGGTGTTAATGGTAGATACCTCTCATTCCACCACCAAGAATTTCACACATTTCTTTCAAGGCTGCTTGCTCCTGTCTGCTCTTTTCAGCCTTGGGCACTCCATCAGATGGGGTTATATCCCCAACGATAGCTGTAATACAGGTTCCAATTTTATAAAACCAAGATATAACTCAGAAAATACATGTATATACACCATTGGAACCAACAAATTTTACAGAAATAATGAGAGGGAAAATGACCAGATGTTGCATACAAAACCTATCATGAAAACCTGACAAAACCCTAGGGCCATAACAAATCAAGAAGAACTGCATATGTTTAGTGCAATCTATTTTTGAACATTTCATATCACTCTTCCAATTAAGTATGGGTCAATGACAAACAATAAGGTTTTAGAACACTACCCTACTTCATATGTGTAAAATAGGATAAATGGTGTACTTGTCATGCCCACCCAGCCTAATCTGCAGCACCAAAAACCGACAACGCCTTTCATGCTTAGTGATAGAACCCCACCTCTTAAGACATAATCCTCATGTTGCCCATGATCCCACTTTCCCACTTTTAGTGTTCAACAGTTTTATTTGGTCGTTATTTATTTTCTGCAAATAACTTAGATCAGGTTTGTTATAAATACCTGTTAAGTAGTCCTCTTTGGGGATATCTTTGTTTTCAGAAATTAAATATAATAGGAGCTTTGTCATCTCCATATGGACAACTTTATTTAGATCTGCGTGTCGAGATTCTTGCACTTAGAAATTTCAATATAAATCTTCATTATTTTTCTGTTTTATCACTCTGCTTTGACATAAAATGAACCACAGACCTTTGTACAAGACCGGTAAATCAAATGTCAGTTTCTTTCTGTACAGTTCTACCCTAAAATCCAGTATCACTGCATAACCTATAAATCTTGAAGACCCCAACACCACCAAAAATATGGTTATTGTCATTGAATGAGAGAATATCTTGTGAAAGGTCATGAAACATCAATAACAATAATGGAAATGTCACACTAAGCTCACTGTAAAGATGAATAAGTTTTCCAGGTATTAAATCATAAACTAAGAGATATAACTCAATCAGCCATTATGGCCAGAGTACAACAAAACTCAGAGTATGTGAAGGCATGGATGTTGAACTTTATGGTGAATAAACTACCTTCATCACTCAATAACTCAACAACTTTGCGCATATTACAGCCTTCATGGAGCAAAGAAAATAGGCAAGGTATTTCACATAATGTACAAATAATATGAGAAATAACACAGAAGTTAAGCACCTTCTGCAATGTCATGGACAATTGCTATCTTGATGCACCTGTTTCAAATTTAGAGAAAATGATTTAATTAATAGGGCAGTATACATACTATCACATCAAAGAGGTTTAAAAAGGATTATAACTTGCTACTTAATGAACAAACAAGTTTATAGTTCTAACACCACGGAAGTGATGCGTGAATGTTAGATAAGTAAATCCACCAAATAATTAATGAGACAAGACTTTAGGAACCAAAAAACTCCTGTCTTCTAGACAACTAAAAACAAATTCCAAAGCTCCAAGACAACTAACTTGGGTGCATCTTCCCATGGGATGTTTTGGAAGAAATTATTCGTCTAAAGCTCAAAGAGATTATGTGCATAAAAGATGGAAGGATGGTGAGAAGCTCAAAGAAGCTTAGTTGCTGACTAAAGCTTTGAAAAAATTCTCTCCTACGTACTCCATCCCAAAATTATTAAAACAACTAAATTGTGCTACTATCAGCATCCTGGAATATCTACTAATGACTTTTTTTTTTGTTTTTTTTTTTATCTTTTAATTTTTTTTTATACCAGACATACCTATGACGCATAAAATGTCAGATGATGCAGCTTTAAGGAACAGGGTAAGAAGCACTATTGCTCATCTTAATGCATATTTGAAGTCAAAATTATCAGCAATCCCACCTCAAAAAAGGGGGAAGAAAAATGCATAAACCGGAATAGATTGACAAAACAATGAACATGAGTTAAAAAAATGTTCAGCCATGAAGCTGAACAGCTCTACCATTATCACAAACACCATTTGCTAGCTTCTTAAAAACCTGGATTCAAGCATGAATGGCACTAGTTTTATCAGGTGATAACAATGCTCAGAGTTGATTTGATGTAGTTGATGACAGAAAACAATAAAAAGAGGAAGGAAAAGTAAAATCCTGATGGTTTTCACTTATCATGCAGCATAGTAATCAATATTAATATATGAAATAAAAGGAAAAAGCAAAATAATTTTAGATTGGTTCGACCTTTCCCTGTCAACACCGGGGGTGTCCTTAGCAATCAAAGCCATCAAGGCCATTCTGTACATGTGATCAGCAATAGACTCTGGACCTTTTATGGAGTGATTTATCCATCCCTTTCGCTTTGTGGTCTACAAATAAAGAGATAGAGTACGAGAGACAGAGAGAGGGAGAGAGAGATCAGCCCAAATTTACCTATGGGAAAAATGCCTTGGCACTTGATAATACGGAAGAGCAAGATATTGCAAAATGGTAATTTGTAAAATAAATGGGAAAAATAGATTAGTTTAGCGGAGGAAAATCCAATGCCAAATCCACGAGCAATTATTGGATATCTTTATAGTCATTAAGATAGTCAGCAAATAAAAAAAATAAAAAAATAAAAAATAAAAGATAGGTTTATTGGATCTACAAGGTCAAAATCTCCATGTTTGCAGCGTCTCTACACATTACATCACATAAGAAATTAAATAGACAACTCCTGCTGATCTCTCGTTGTCCTTTAACTTTACCCTCCTAGTAATGTTATTGTTAACAACACATCACAATCAAACATAAAAACTTCAGCCCGATGAAGGCAACAGTAGAGCTACTTACTGATAGGTTTAGCTGACAATTCGAAGTCAAAGCTTCCACAGTTTTTGATGTTTTACCCTCTACATATGAAAAGAAAGTGGCCAACTGTTGTTAATCTTTACTTCTTCTCCTCCTATACTCTCGAGTAAAATAAAATATTTAAGCAGAAAGAGGAACAAATATTAAGTCCATCATGAAAGCACAAAATGCCGTCATTCCACCCTTTTGAATCCTTTTTAATTAAGTCAATTAGATAAGAAAAGGTGTGTACAAAGTTTAGTTCCTTGAAAAAGGAGAATACATTCAGTATAATTTTTTAATTGGTTCAGTTCATTTTGAAGCCACCCATTTTTAGTTTGTTTCAGGTGGTTAAGCTAATTTTGGTAAAAGCTCAAAGAAACAAGACTGATCAAATTCATTTCCTCATGAAATACTATAATCTTGCAAAGCCATTCTCGACAACTACGCATTTTCAGAATAAGATCCTGCACCTGCATTCAACTTATGAGGAATAACTTCAGAACCACTAGGCTACCACTATACTCAGCTTGCCTCCAGGGGCATAGCTAAATGGTAAATATGGTCAAAGTTGGTATGGTGCTAGTCTCGTCTTTGTATGTAGGTTCAAGTTCAATTCTTGTCAAGCGCAGAGGTTGGCTCGTTTCGTACAATGATTAAAGGGTAGACTCTCTCTGAGTCACTGAGACATAACCCTCGATTTACAACCTCCACCTAGCATAGAGGCAGAAGTGGGAGCGTGTAAGGCCCTTATTTAGTGGGGTTCACCATTTTTTTTTTACTACCCTACCCAGCTTCACAAGGAAGCTTTTCTGCCCTCAACCATTAATCAGGGCCCTACATTCCCTGCATCATATTCTATCCACCAAGTTTCAATTTTTTTTCCCTCTCAAAAATTCAACAAATTTACAACTACAGTGACTGCACACAAGGTTTTTATATTCAAGAGTTAAGGTAAACTCATTCGAGGCCCTGCGAACTCAACTCATAAACTCGACACACAGACTTATAGAGTTTATGTGATGATAAATTTATATATATTATATATAAGTATTAAAAAATTAATATAATATCAAATAAAATAATACATTTATAATTATATAACAAACTATATCAAACTTCCAAAGTTCAAAGTCCTAGCTCTTGAGCCAGCAAGTACCTTGGTTCTTTTTATTGATGAAATTCAATGTTTGAAATTAGGAAGAAAGAGTTGAGGACTTGGTATTTAAAGTTTTGACTTAGAAGTGAAAGAATAAATATGAGATTTGGAGAAAAGAGGTAAAAGGTTTTGGGGAATTGTTATTGGTGAAATGAAAATATTCCTAGAATAGCATGTTTGGTCAAATTTTAGAATAGAAATGGATCAACAAATTTAATGGGTTAGAGTTATTTAACTCAAAAAAATTGAGAATTTTTCTAAACTTGATAGAATTGATCGATTTTACTTAGTTTACCAAATTAACTCATATATTGAATGATTTTAGCTTACCATTTAACACGGTTACATATAGTATACTCATAAATTCAAAAGAATTTACTAGTTAACTCGAGGTTTTAACAACCTTTGACAGCACATAATAATAATAATAATAATAATAAAGAATATTCTAAATAACAATTTCAAGCCTTAAAAACCCTCATATCAAATCCAACCTCGAAGATACAAAAGAAATATCATGCAAAGAAAGGCTCATTATTCCAATCATATGCAAATCTGCATGACAATGAAACAGAGAATTAGAAGAAACACAGTACAGAAGCAAAAATGCATGCACAAAGAAACATACCTTCAGACGATGGCATAAGGTAAGGAAATCAATTGCAGAGGAATGGGAAGAAGCAGAGGCCTGAGCATGATCATCGGGTAAATGGGTTGGGCTCCTCGATCCGGATCTATTCTGATCTGTGATAACAGAATCCAAATTGGGATTATGGCAACCAACACAAACTAATGTTTTAAATAATCCGCCACTGGAGAATGGAAGCTTTACTGAAATTCCATGGAAACGAGGTACTATTAAAGAAGAAGAACAAGAACAAGATGAAGCTGAACGAGAAGCGCTTGTTGCAATTGCTGCCATCTTTTCCCAAAGAAACCGGAAAGGAAGCACCAAGTTTATCAGATTGTTCGGGGTTCTAGTAATGGCGTTTCAGAAGCAAGCTCTGCTGTGGGTCGGCGGTACTTGGTGGTGTCAGGCAAGAGACGGACCAATTGGATCCGGTGATGGATCCGAATTCCAAATGTGTGTCTGGCTTATTGGACTTTCCTTTTTAAATGGGTTGTGTGTATCTAACTTTCAACAGGAAGATGTTTCTTGTTTCCAACGGGCAGGGTGGGCTGCTGTGGACTGTGCTGTCTGGGGGAGACAACGGGTCGAATTGGACAACCTAAGCAGGCCCCTTCGGGTTTGGTGGGACTAAGAGTAGGCCTAATAGGTCTGGGCTAACGGGCTTTTGATATTTTCCCCCTTTCTTTCTTTCCCTTGGACTTTCTGTTCAACTTCTAGGAATTGGCAAGAACGGACAGTCCAAAACTGGTAGGTAGATCATAACAAAAACACATTTTAAGTCAAAAACTTTGTAACCCAATTTAAGTCATTTTGCTCATTTTAAATATATTACGCCGATGCCACAACATTGTATAGTTCTTCCTTTTTCTTTTCCCTCTTCAGCTCCTCATCGGTTTCCACGGTGGTTGCCGCAGCATCCACAGGATAGTCTTCTTTTATTAGGTTTGGGATAAATGGACCAATGGCAAAATGTAAATTTAGAGAATCTTAAGAATGGTTTTGTAAATTGATAAGTCACAATAATTTCAAAAAATTCAATCTCTTCAGCTTCAACCTGTCCAAATGAATTCTTAATATCTAAAAACTTGAAAGATAATGTTTGAAAAGTGAATTGTAAGTCAAAGCTCAATTTTGAGAAACTAAACCTTTATCCAAATGCAACTAATTGCCTACACAGTTTCGATATTTCACAATTTTGCCTATAAGCATACCTATCTATCCAAAATTAATTTCTCCTTTTCAATTTATTAACATATTTAAAAATTAATTTCTCCTTTTGAATTATATACTCATTCCATCTGAAATTGAATGTTTCATTTCGACTTCATAAATTTTAAGAAAAAAGTTTGACGTAGTTCATTTTCAATATTACAATGTTTATTTCTTCGTAAAAATTTAGTTAATTAAGAAAATAAGAAATTCAATTTCGGATGAAAATAGTAGCTTTTATTTCTATTCTTAAAAAAAAAAATATTGATTATACCTTTCTTTAAAAGGAAAAAAATTGGAGACACGATTTATATCTTAATTATTACCCCCTGTCTAGAATTGAATGTCTCATATTCTATTTTGAGCCATTTGGAAATGAATAACTCATTTCCTTAATTAGATAAAATTTAATAATAAAATTGACATTTCAATTTAAAAATGAACTAGGTCAAACTTTTTTTAAAAATATGCATAAGTCAAAATGAAACATTCAATTTTGGAGTGCTCTAGTTAAATTTTTAATGATCAAAATTACCGGTTAACTGTCTTTTTTTTTTATTAAAAAAAGAATAAAATAAAATTTAATGAAGTATCCTAATGGTTTAATTTCTAAATTATATTTAAAAAATAAATTTTTATATAAGAATTTATTTTTTCTTAATAATTGACCATTGAAAACTTATTGAAAGCACTACATGACATTTTTTTAACTTTCTTTTAATGCTTTAAAGAAGCAAGTATGATCATTTGACAACCGTCCTGACTATGTCAAAAAACATATCACAAATTAATAATCAGTATTTAGATCTATGTTTATTAATACATATGTAACCATACATATACCCTATATGTGGGATTAGGGTATCACCTACAACCTTAGTTTTTATGAAAGAAAAAATTGAATTTGAAGAATTACTTTAAAAAAAATGTTATACAAAACTTTTCATTTTATTTTAAATAGAATTTAGAAATAGAAGTATTTTAAAAGAGCTGAATATTTAAGGTTAAAGATCTTGACAATTTATCCACTTGGTCAGTGTATACAGTGCTGCACCAAGCAGTAGGCTTCGTGGGAGGGCTGTTATTAAATTTAAAAATGCACCCTTTTGTCCTTTGTACGGCGGCCTTCCTGTCTTTTTGCGCATGAATATGTATTCTACGGCCGTCGCGTTGGAGCGAAACCGAAGTCAAAACTGTCCAACAGTTTTTAACGGGGAACTTATTATCAATATTTTCTTATCTACCGACTGGGCTTGCTTTGGTGGCAAATTCATTTTATATCTGTTATCAAAGGTTTTGAGTTTGAGTCCTGTTGACAGTAAAAACAGTGCAAATCCATCCAAAAAGTTTAGGGATTAGTTACTCTTTCTATTTTGAATTTAAATGTCTTATTTTCTAATTTAATTTAGAACCCATCTAAGAAGTTTAGGGATTACTTACTCCCACTATTTTGAAATTGAATGTCTTATTTCTTAATTTAATTTAGAACATATCTAAAAAGTTTAGGGATTAGTTACTCCCTCTATTCCAAAATTGAATGTCTTATTTAATAATTTAATTAAACTTTTGTGAAGAATTGAATGTCTTATTTCTTAATTTAATTTAGAACATATCTAAAAAGTTTAGGGATTAGTTACTCCCTCTATTCCAAAATTGAATATCTTATTTAATAATTTAATTAAACTTTTGTGAAGAAAAGTGACATTATAATGTTAAAATTAACTAAGTCAAACTCAAGTTAATATAGAATATTAAATTATGAGCTACAAGATATTTAATTAACATTAACTATCTTATGCACTGGGATAGTTTTAGTTTTTTTAATTGAAAACTAAATAGAAAGAGACCAAATGGGAAAGAGTAGATACCATATTTCTCGCCGTAGATTTCCAATTGCTAGTTGGCACGTAAAAGGAAATATTGGATTAATTATCTCCAATATGCAGTTCCATGCAATTTCGCAACTGCCCACTGAGACACATAACATGGTTCAGATTTGATCAATTCTGTGACACAATTCTAGTCGCAAATGTACAGAGGTGAATGTGACAGATGTGACTAAAATTGATTTTCTTTAGTCATCCGGACTTATTGTCTTCAATAGTGCACCATGAAAAGGAAACTTTCTTTATTATAATACAGGTAGCATGCGCCCAAGCTTGCCTGCTGTTGTCCGTTGAATTTAGGGCATCGATGACAATTCCAACACACAAACAAACAAAAATCCTTTCGTTACAAGATCAAAACGAGATAATAATAAATTTAAGGGAAAAAAGGAACAAAACGAAAAATAAAAAATATCTTCCATGGGAGGTAGAAAATTTCTTCACACGAGTGGTCTAAGGCGCTAGACTGAGGCTCTGCTCAGGAAGGGCGTGGGTTCAAATCTCACGATTGTTATTTAAAGATATTATGATTTTTCTTTGGTTAAAAAAAAAAAAAAACCCCTCCGACAGAAAAACTATAATTAATTAATTAATTAATAATGATAAAAATTCCTACACTTAACCTCATTTTTAATCATGATAATATGATTTTATTTCAGTCCAAATTAATAAATCAAATGTGCTCTCTTACATGATCATGTACTTTGAATAAAAGCCTCCCTTGATTATCTAAATTAACTTGAAATAAGAAGTTTATAAGTATCGAAAAAGATCCGAAAATCATCCAAGAAGCTCGAGGGTTACACTTTACCCCACAATAAGATCAACTACAAAGGAATTGTCTCATTTCTTATTTAAGAATTGGTACTGTCACTGTGAGATGACTAGGTTTCGTGAGAGATATATATATACCCAGTCGTCATTAGACATAGTAATATCAAAAGTTTTCCCGATTCAAAAACTACGGATTTGATTATAATAAAATGCTAAAATCTTTATCAATTTTAGACTCTGAAATTAACCTCCAATGGCGGCAGTGACTCAGATTATAATACATCCTCTTAATTGGTTACTTTTCCCGTATTCTTGTTGAAATTATATAGTGCTGTTAAAGATTAACTAAAATTTCCATGTCTGGGACATCATAGCCGCTATCTGAACATATATAATTTCAGATCTTGGAATAAATTCAAGACGCACATGCACGCTTGAAATGTTGCTTTAGATATAAAGCCTCATGACTACTACTTTTTTATAATCTCGATGTTTGATACAATTTTCCAATGTTAGGTTTTGAAATTTGCTTAATATATGAATGTAAAATTTTTCTAAACCCTATTGATATTTAATGTAAAATAAGCTAATCCCTTTTTCATTACTTGTTTTATTATTTTTTAAGGGAATGTTTATAGTATATAAATACACTAATCCCTTTTTCATTATTTGTTTTATTATTTTTTAGGAACGTATAAATACACTAATCCTATTATATATATATTACTTTTCTTATGTATAATAGAATAGAGAATTACCAATTTAAGTGCAATAAGGAGTTCCAAACCAACCCCACATCGGATTAAAGACAAAACTCTTCTATACGATCATCTATAAAATTATTCACAAACAAATGAACAGGAATCAACTTGGATCTTCTCTCTTTCTCTCTTGTCCTATCTTTTAACATTACATTTTCTCTCCGTATATCCGACTTTAGCATCCTCCCATAAGACTTTTACTCCTTCCAGGTTTTGGATACTATAAGAATCGGGGGGGGGGGGG
>JAOXNR010000013.1:10601355-10613027 GCA_028571225.1 Parsonsia alboflavescens
ACTATAAGTATCTCCCCCCCCCCCCCCCCAAATAATAAATATAAACTGAATAATTTATGGATTTTGATTGTTAATTCAGTGACAAGGGAACAAAAAATATTGTTACGAGGAGTTGTTTGTATGTGTACGGAGCGGGAAATGTGGTAGTGTGATGTCATGATTTTGCAGCTACATGGTTTGTGTTGTCTTATGGTTTGCCTTGTGCTCGTTGTGGCCTTTAAGCTTATGTTGCGGCCTAGTATGAATTTGATAACTCATGATTCGACCTATGTGTGAGTGTGATAATTCATGATTCAGTATGTGTAAGTGTTGTAACTTATGATTTGGCCTATGTGATTCGGTCATGTGTGAGTATGGTTCTTCATGATTGGGCATGTGTAAGTATTGTAATTCATGATTCTACCATGTGTTCATTACTAAAGATATTGAAAAGAAAAAATGACCTTAGAAATAAAAAAGTGAAACACTAGAATCTTGTTTAACTGTTTCTCTCTTTCTCTCTTTGAAAAGCATATTTGTTGATTTTTGGATGTTTCCTTGATTATTTATTGGTGGCTATATGTGAGATTTTTTTTGAACAGAAATGAGAGATTTGGGTAACCGATGGTGGGTGCCAAATGATGTAGTTGGAACTCTGCCGATGGGGGCTAGGTTGAATTCGGACTAAATCATCGTGTGAGCCATCTGGGAAATCTGCAAGGATCAAAATCAAACTGGAGGCGATGTAGATATAGAGAGAGAAAGTGCAAATTGGTGAAGTCCGAGAGGATACCTATTGATTTGTTTGTGAATCCTTTTATAGATGGTCATGTAGAGGAGTTTTTGTCTTTAATTCGATATGGGATTGGTTTGGAACTCCTTATTGTACTTAAATTGATAATTCTCTATTCTATTATATATAAGAAAGTCATAAAATAAATATATATAGAATAGGATTAGTATATTTACACACTAATCTTTTAATGCATATGTAAGTTTTTTCATGAGTGTAATAGAAAGTGTTGTGCAAAAGTATACTAAAAATTTGAAACCTCATACTATTCTATCTTTAATTTACTTTTCATCCTTGAAAATTTTGACAACGGCGTTTTCTCAATTACCTTTGGATACCAATTAAGAAAATAATAATAGTTTTGACCAGTCAAACATTGAACTTCCAATGGATAAACCCCCGATAAAATTATTTTACCAAGAATAAGTTCTGCTTTTACTATGACATAAGATAAAATAAAAAATGAAATGGCTGGAAGGTAGTAAATTATCGACGGGAAATGAAGCAACATATAATTTACATTGAAATATAAAAAATTAAAAATAATTAATGTACCTGTACACATTAGTAAAGAATAAAGGATATTAATATAGAAAACAACAATCAAAATATAATTTTAATGAATTATCTTATGTAGGAGATTTTTTTTTTTGAGCTCACAATCGCTATTCGTGGATGCACTTTAGACTCAATCTAGAAAGGTTTAGGGATTTAAATTCAGGACTTTTGGTCTTAATGCTCGTCACTCTACTCATTAGACTATCCTTTCAGGGACTTTTTTTTTACTATTTTTTATGAATTAGCTGTCACTATCTGTGGATGAGCTTTTGGCTCAACCAAGGCAAGTGTTAAAAGGGATTTAAACTTCAAACCTTGGCTCATCCCTTCATCCACTCCACTGTCCCCAAAAGAACTAATTAATTAATTACATTATGTAAAATATTAGAAAACAAATAATTAAATTAGGTTTAGCTCCTTTTTCGTAATATATAATAAATATTTTAATAAGGAAAAAATTAAAATAACTTTTCTTTTCCAATACTTCCTTTCAGTTCGAAATTAAATATCAAAATTAATTGAACATCTATTTTGAAGAAAAAAATTAATTACCTGAATACAAATCAAAAGCGCACAGAACAAAAACTGTTGTCGAATTCAAGGAACATTAATGATTTTTTTACTTTTCAACTCATCCCTTTTCCTACCTCTTGCAGTCTTGCTCTTCATTCAATTCCTTCTGCTCAGTGACACCATTGGAAAGTATAATTTTCAAAGTATGGTCAAATGCGCAGAGCCGCAGACAAATAATGCATTATACATATAATTCTACCAATATGGAGCAAAAAATTCTTTCTTTTGGATTTAAACTTTTTTCTAATTAAAAAACGTGTTCAATGTATGTATCCATGAATCATTCATACCTCTTTGATCTTTCCACCCTCCACACACTGCTATTAATACCTTCCCCTCCCAGCTTTCTTCTACACTAATTTTCTCCTGCACCCCAACAACAGCCCTACAATCTAATTTCTGATCAGTCTGCATATATATCCAGAGAAATGTTAATTATTTCAATGATGATCCGAGATCTGCCCCTCTTGAAAAACATTATGATGATAGTTTTCCAGTTTAAATGGGCATTGGATTATCTTCTTGATGGATGTTTCTACTCCAACAAGATTCACTTGCCACAAATATTCGTTTTCGATGACGGTGAACTTGACGTGAAGTATTACGAGAATGGAAGTTGTGCAGATGATCAGGAAATAGAATGTTCAATCTGTTTATGTAAGATTGAGGAAGGAGATGAAGTGAGAGAACTGAAATGCAATCATCTCTTCCACAGAGCTTGCTTAGATAGATGGCTCGGTCGTGGCCGGCTAACGTGTCCCCTCTGTCGCAGCCATTTACGGCTGCCGATGATCGGTTCATCATCATGTTCAGTATCAGAACCGAACCGAGAAGTGCTGCTGTTTAACTTTTGCGACAATATTGGCTCAAGAGATCGTGACAATTGGTGGTTACGATAAACCACCACACATATATGCATGCAGCTTCATCTTGAATTCTGGGACTTACATGATGATGATAATCGAGGGCAGAAATATATTAATTAACTTTGCCACAAAACATGCATCAACTTTGCTAATTTCGACATTCTTGAATTTTTTTCCTATTTTTTTCTATTTTGAAATCTTAAAAACATTCAAGTTTAATGGATGAATGATTGATTGGATCTCTTTCCTTACAGTATCATCATCTGGCAAGAAATAGAAGTTACAATATTCTGTTCTGGTGGGTGACACACAACTCTCCACATGACAATGTATTTTAATTGATCAGTTGCTGTTTAAGTTGGATTTCGAGGAAACCCGTGTAGTATATATATTTGAACATATATACTCTCTTCATCACTAAATAAAAGTCATTTTTAACTAACTTTTCTTGTTGCTAAATATGAATTATTATTGTTAATTAATTAGGTGTTTGATAGTATTTTTTCTATATTACCCTCTAATACTTATATTGAGTGAAGGAGGGAGTATATAATTAATGACGTGCTTGTTTTGACATCATATTAAATATGATGAGGATCTTTAAACTAATTAATATGGTGCTTCTACAGTACTTAGAATTCAAAGGAAGTTTACACAGCTTCAACGAATGGTATGATACAACATTCTTGAAAGGTATCTGTTTTTTCTGTTTTTACTATTGTATTTCCATGACATGAAGTTTAGCTGGTATCAGTACAGGCACAGGAACTAAAGTCATACGATGTTGTATTTCCATGACAAGAGGTTAATGCCTGATTTAACCGACTATTCTTTAGGCACAGAGATATTAATTTCTAGCATGCAAAGCATGATGAGAGATGTAGCCGGAACTCTGCGGGGTTTGGTTAGACTCCGATTAAATCACCATTTAAATCATCTAAAGAGATCCTTAAGTTGTAGAAGTCTTATAGGAGGGAGCTTCCAAAGTCATATGTCAGAAATTATCTATAATTTACAATATTCGTGAAGCAGCGCCAAAGTTGATTAGAAAGAGAATTGAATTTGTCCAACATTTTTTGTCGTTTGGTAATATTTTGTCTTCCATGCAATTGCTTAAAGTTGGTCTTCCTTATACTTAGAGTTTCAAATTTGACAAGAATTGAAGGTTTCCTCCACTTAAACCCTCAATTATATAAATAAATAAATAAATAAATATATATATATATATATATATATATATATATCAACATAAAATTTTGAGATTGAGTACATGAAAATCCCCAAACCCCCCTTCCCCATGTTCTCTTTAAAAAAAAGTTCAATGTTTACAGCAAGAAAAAATGTTCAAGGTAAAAAGAAATTTAAATTTGACTTTTTTCACTGTAGAAAAGATAGTTTTTAAAAAAACCTTCTCAACTTCCAACAAATAGTCATTTCATTCAAATTAAGGTTTTTTTCCCCCATAAAATATACCTATTTATGATTTTAATCAAACTAACAATCACTACTAGAAATATGGTCTATTATAACATATGTTTTGGTGACACAGTTTATGTATATCAGGAGAAATTTCAATTGAAAGTGTTTAAACAACTAAAATAATAGTGAATCAATAAAAGCATGGTTTCTGATGACGCATTTAATATGAATCATGATAGATTTTCTTTTCTCGACACAAACCTACCTGTTGACATAATTTTACCTATATGTCAATACTAGTGTGTTGAGAAAATAGAAAATTCCCAACACATAGAGTGTGTCGAGAAAGAAATTGTTTTATTGACACAAAAAGATGATGTTGCGAGAAGTTTATACTTTGTCGATACATGTGTATCGGAAAAAGATAACTTTTCTCGAT
Organism: Parsonsia alboflavescens; assembly: GCA_028571225.1. Taxonomy (NCBI): domain Eukaryota; kingdom Viridiplantae; phylum Streptophyta; class Magnoliopsida; order Gentianales; family Apocynaceae; genus Parsonsia; species Parsonsia alboflavescens. The sequence continues at coordinate 10,605,983 of JAOXNR010000013.1, forward strand.
ACATCTTATTGTGTTTCTAAACACAAACCTTTATTTTTAATGTGGCATCAAAATTATAACTTATGACGACTAGCTTATGTGTTGGGAGATTAATTTTTTTTATATTATTATATTATTATGAATTTAGTTTTTTTATTACATTATTTAAATTACGAATATGTTTTATATAAACTTTATATATTACTGAGCTCTATTTAAAATAGACTTTAAATATAATGTGTCTTAATATTTACCTAAAAAGTAATTTGGCACAACGGTTGAGGAGGTAAATTTATAATGAAATGTTATAAATTTGAATCCATTTAATGACAATATTTAATTATTATTAAATTTCAAGCTAACGGGTACTGAAGGTCATTTCATGAAACATTCGCATAAAGGACTTATAAATAGTGACGGAGGAAGTATTTTTGTTTACCTCCTCTCTCTCTCCCTTTTTTTCTTCCCCTTCTCTCTTGTTTTTTCTTTTTCTTTTTTATTTTTATTCTCTTAATTTCTTCTTTCCTTAATTTTCCTCTCTCTTTCTCTTCATTTACTCTAATCCAGAGAATCAACAGTGATCCACGCTTACGTATTGAATTCAAAATCTTTTGATTGCAAATGCTATCGTTTATCACCAAATTAGACAAGATATGACATATGTAGTTGTAATAAATTAACTTGAAATTTTACTCAATATTTTTTTATTCAAATTTTCACCTCCCCAGCTATTTATTTATTTATTTTTGGAATCTAGTATGAGGACGCATTCCATAATAATGAAAGCAACTTGTGAAAGAGAACGCATTCTATATTTCTTCGAAATTTTTGGGTGGAAGACAGTTTTGTAAACTGTTTTCACTATCCTTTACTAATTATATATATTCGGTTTCGTGAGACTTCCTCCTTCCCACCCGAATTAATGATGTGAGTTTTGAGGACATTGAAATCCTACTCGTTTAATGTTTTGCATGTCTATTAAGAAGTACTTATTTTGACGTGCTTTAAATAGTAAATAATCTAAATTACTCTTTATCTTTTTTCCATTAATAATATATCCCTTAAAAATATTCATTATCTAGTAAATTTTTAAAAACAAAGTATTTAAAAAATCTTAATTAATGAATCTTGATAATATAAAATAACAGATATTGTGGAATTGAATTTTTTTTTTTCTTTCTAAAGAGTCACTTATTTTGGAATGAATGGAGTAGGAGAAAATCTATATATCATTAAAAGAAAGACGGGTATATATGCTCCCAACTTGACAAGTCTCAAGTAAGGATTGGTAAAATTTTTTAAAAAAGATTTTTTTTTTATTTTATAAAAAGGTAAATAAACTATTAGTTAATTAAATATTCATTAAACTAAAATTGTAATTGTCAACGTCTTTTAAAAAGTAATGCATATAAATAGAAGATTTGTATTTTTTTTTTTCATAATAACAAAAATTATCGTTCAGTGTTTTTTTTAAACATTTGAATTTTTTTTTTAAAAAAAGATAATTTGGATTGTAGCGAATGACACATTGAACTAGTTTTTAAGGTTACAATGTCATTTTTAGTTTTATTAGACATTAAAAGATAATTTAAAGTGATAATAATATTTCTTAATGTAAAAAATTCATTTAAATAACGTTTTTTTTAAAATAAAAAAATAAAAATTTCATTGTAAAATAATGATAACATATTTATTAAAATAACATTTTAAAATATAACTATAGAAATGGATGGTGAATGATATGTTACATTACTTTTACCTAAATCCCTTTCATTTTACTTTATTATTTCATATTTTTTTCAGCTATTATTATTCACTTGTCACGTATTGCGTAAGCTTTTGTCCTAATTTGATAAACTAAAGGCGCCAACGGAATACAATCGATTACATTAAATGCCCTTAAAAGAAGATTGTGCATGGTTGGAAAGAAATTCAACGAATCATGATTCATCAATGTTGATGTGGTCTTTTCATGCGTGGACTGTATTAATTTCCTCGACCATTTGGTTTCGGTTTGAAAATGTAACTTTGATTTTCCAAGGCTATTAACATCAGCAGAATACTATATAATACTCGTGTAATTGACTTAATTGGATTAATGGATTGTGAGTTCATCAAACCATATTAACCTCTCGATAATTAGCATTTGTATGGGAAACAGCCGGCCCCGATCAAAATAACAAGAAAATATAGTATAAAAGCAAATTTCAATTTATATTCGTAAATATACAGGTTAGTAAATGTATAGTAGAAATCATGTCCATTCTATTAATGGACTGTAGCTATAATTAATATTAGTACTAGTGCTCACAAGTGAAATCATGGCCATAAAGTTTTATTTTGTATTATATATTACTATTAAAAAATATCTATTCGAAATTGCAAATCTCATCTTAATTAGTAAAAACTTAAAAAGTGTTAAGAAAATTTGAAATTATCCTTATAATTTGTGGTAAGATTGTGAATATATTGAGGTGTAAATTCTTTAAATTAAAGAATTTGTTAATAAAAAAAATTATAAATATATTTATTTTGAAAAATTAGGCTATTCAATATGAGTATTTTATTAGGAAAAATAGGGATATATAGTACTATCTACGTCTCACAATATAAGACGTTAGTCATCATTTTTGGTGAATTAAAAAATTTTAATTGGAGCTATGTTATGTTAAAAATATCATTTTCTCTTTCTTTATAATAAATGAATAAATATATCAATAGAAAAAACATTGAAATGATACATTAAAAATTACAAGTAATTTGTATTGCGAGAGAAATGAAATATTTTAAAACGATTTTTATTTTTGGACGGTATCAGATTTTGGAACTAGCCAACTAGGAATGGAGTACAATAACTTTACCATTCAAATTACTCGTTGAAATCAAAAAGGTTTGCAAGGCGCCGTGACCAGACATCAAAACTCAAGGAATACTTATTATTCTAAGAGAACAACATGAAGTCCACAATTGTGGAAGGATATTATTTTCCTTGAGACTGGCTAAAAATTTTAAATTACGAACTCACGTTGCGCCATTAGAATGTTGAAATATTTTAAATTGTCCAGGTAGAATAGGAAAATAATATTTATCATGAATATGTTAAGTAATTAAATTCAATTTCTTTTGAAATTCAATGAAAATTTAATACGGTATTAGAGTTCGAGGTCTTGAGTTCTATTTTGTTTTCAATCCATTATTGTGTTATTATTCACGTGTTGGATTTGTTGTTGAAAATTTATATTCGATTCGCTAGTGAAAGAATATGTTAAGTAATTAAATTCAGTTCCTCTCTATCTCTTTAAAATTTTGATAGTTTATGATTTTCAATTACATATTTATGTAACCCTTTATTCCATCCATAAAGATAAAATATTCATAAGGTTTAATTTGTCTTATCGAGAGATAATATAAGATAGTTTTTAGTGGTGATTCTGCAAGTCTAAATTTGATTTTTAATATTAATGGCAGGCTAGACCTATGTGGCCGTGTTTGACACTCCGCCAATGCCATGATAGCAGTTGGTCAATTTTTCAACCCAATTTTTACTCCTTTGCAAGTCAACAGGATTTTAATTACGAAGAAAAAGGGTCGTCACGATTCACGATTTTCCTAGTTTTTCTTCGCATGCGAAAATGATTTATTTTCCTAAAAATTCAGTTTTTTTTTTCTTCCAGAAAAAGTACTTGTATAAAAAAAAAAAAAATTTTAAAAGTTCAATAAATAAATAACTATAATTTTTAATTTTAAAATTTCTTTTCAAAAAAGTTTATTAAACACTTTTTCGAGTTCTTTTAATTTCCCCCTCCTTTATTTGTTTTTTTTTTTCTCTTTCTTTTTCCTTTTCTCAATTTTCCTCTTTCTCATGTTTTTAGTTTTATATTCTTTCATAGCTTTTCTATGCATTATTTTTAAAGATCATATCCAATTTTAGTTCTTTATTATTATGAAAGTAATATATAGATTTTATCCATTGGAGCAGATAAATACTGAGAATCTCATTTTTTTTCTCGGTTGAAATATGAAGGGCATAATTATTATTTTTAATCCGTCGAAGCTATATATGAATTTATTTTTAGTACAGTATATGGAAAACTAATATCACAAAAAAACTTTTGAAAAGTATCTTTTCAAATAAACAGATTTTTGCAAAGAAAAACTTTTAAAAATTAGTGCAATTCAAACACAAAACAATACTACAAATTATTTTAAGAATGATCCTTATCTTGCACTTACCTCTTAAAAAAATAGTTTTCATAAATTACTTATCCAAACTTGCCTATCCGTCTGAAATAAGCCTTGACTAAGGCCGGGCTTCTTCCGATCAGCCTATTCAGTCTTCTCCACTACTATAAATACCTCTGCTCACTCATCTTCTTCCTACAGCGGCCTTCTTCATTCTGCTGCTCCTCCTAGCATTATATAAGTTTTCTCACTCTTCACCTCCCAAAAGAGAAAGGGAAAAAAAAACAAAATGCCTTCCACAATTCTTATACTGATCATCAGTATCGTGAAATACATTTTGATGATGGCTTCCCGATTAAAAAGGGCTTTTGATTATCTGCTTGATCTATCTTTCTACTCCAATAGGATTGACTTGCTGGACTTCTTTTCAGATCTCGGTGAACAGCTTGACGTGAAGTATTATTATGAGAGAAATAACATTGGAAGTTCTGCAGATGAAGAAACAGAATGTTCAATATGTTTATGTAAGATTGAGGAAAGAGATGAAGTGAGAGAGCTGAAATGCAGTCATCTCTTCCACAGAGTTTGCTTTGACGGATGGGTCGGTGATGGCCGGCCAACATGTCCACTCTGCCGCTGTCATTTATGGTTGCCTGTGCTCGGTAATTCATCGTTCGAGCTTAACCGAGAAGTGCTGGTGTTTAACTTTTGCAGCGTTAGGTCAAGGGATCGTGAAAATTGGTGGTTAAGATAAAATCATATGCATGCAGGATCTTCAATTTTTACAAGCCTTCTAATTAATTCGCATTCATGGGTACGAGGAGGAGAAAATTATAATACTGTATTATTTTAGTAAGTTTCTTAAATTAGAGCTATATATTCTGTTCAGTCGCGGTTGATGCTTTTCTATTTTAATGAATACTCAAAAAAACATAAAAAAAACTAGATTGTGTCACACATATTTCAATCATAGGAAATTACGTACAAATGAGAATTAGTCATTTCAACAAAATACATGTACTTTGTAATAATGTTTTAAAAATTGGTCCTGATATCAAATAAAAAAAGTTATTGGTTCACAGTTTAATTATCCGATCGTAATTGAATCATAATTAAATTGGTGATATTATCTATAAAATTATATTTCTTATAGATATTTTTTTTATTATCAATAATATAAGATGTAATAATTTCATAATACATTAATATTGAAGTTAAATTTATAGATTTGATATTAATATTTTTTTATAATAAATAATCATAAGTTCTATCTTATAAGGATTTTAAAATGATAATTTTTAGTACGAGTAAAGCTTGAACATTATAAGATATATATATTTTTTATTTATTAATATTTAATAATGAAGCATATTTTAAGTAAATCTGTTGATTTTAAAATAACTAAATGAGTAACTGCATAATTTAATTGAAGAATGATTTATTATTAAAGTATATTTAAAATTTTTTGCTGTTGAAATTTGGACAAATTTGACCTCAATTTGGAATTTTTGAAAAATCGATCGGTTTAGTATTAGACTGCCTAGTTAACCCATCAATCTATCCCACCTTTTCATTTAGAGAATGGTTTTGATAAAAAACGGTTCCATGTAATTTTTTGAACTGGTTTGATGATCCATTCACGGTCTGACTGGTCCAATCCGATCTAAAATACAATGCTTTACATATGGATCACTAAAATGCAAAAAATTGAAGTATGTGTGGCATTCAAGTAGTAACTTCTATCCTAGCAACCTATGAGTATGGTTGAATGGTTTGGAGGTGAAACTGCATAATATAATTTATTGAGTTTGACTCGATTTTAGTGCATACTGTACCTTTGGTGAGTTATATGGTATGTAGTGACAATCTCATGAGTCATGATCATATATATATAGTCTTTCTTAGCATATTTTGAGAAATAAAGAAAAACTGAGAGGTTTCCTTTCCCTTTTTTTCCCCCTTTCCCCAAAACAAAGAGAAATTATATGCAATGATAGAGGCATGTTTCAATTGAAGACGTACGCTTGACAATTGACTTTTAACCTTCAATATAGAGCTAAAACTGTTATCTTGCATACATGCTAAGCCAAGTAACATTAATTCCCCAAAGACAGTATTTAATAATTAAAAACCACTTGGAATGGCTGATTGTCGTTGTTTGGCCATCTTGATCAGTTAAAGCCAAATGAAAATTAAATATGGTCTTTTATTTGACCTGTTTGGCTTAGTTTTCTTGAAGATGATATAATGTTTTGAACGTTTTCTGAAACTCAATATCAAAATATGTATCTCATTTGTTGGTTCTGAGGTTCAACAAACAGATTCTATGATGATGAAATAAATTTTTGTTTAGTTTCCAAAAGTTTAATCAATTACGACTCAAAATCCATGTAAATTAGAATTAGAACTTTAATATGATCAATGATGAATTATTGCAAATGATTTTCCTTAAATGGTTGTCTGAGGTGTTACACATTAATGTGACCCAGGTGTAGAAAATAAAAAAAATAAAATTCATCCAATTAAATTGACACATAATCTAGTATAGAATAATAGAACACAAAAAGGTTTGTTGCCACTTATTTTTTGATGACACGACATGTGTGAGTTGGGAGAAGTCTCACATAATGAGTCAAGAAAGGCTTGGTTTATGACGACGTATTTAATGTGAATCGTGATAGATTTTTTTTTTTTTCAACATGAAACCTACATGTTGATATAATATTTTACCAATATGTTCACATTGGCATATTGAGAAAAATAGAAAATTCCAAATACATAAAGTGTGTTAGGAAAGAAATTGTTTTTTGGATAAAAAAACAAATTTTTGTAAGAAGATTATAACTTTGTCAATATATATATATATATATATATATATATATAT
>JAOXNR010000013.1:10613127-10652841 GCA_028571225.1 Parsonsia alboflavescens
GACAATGCCACAACTGAAACATGTAGCAGATTTGAATATTTTCAGCCGTGGAACTGAAAATACACTGCCACGATTAAACTATATCTCAAACCCACGTAAATCAACCGGGAATTAGATATCATAATCAAAAGGTTTATTAAATCAAAACCCCCATTTAACGATAAAACATATATAGATTAAAAGGGGAAAATAATGCTTTTACAAACTCAAATCCACCACTCATCGCCTCAGCAAAAAATAATAATAATAATAATTAAAAGAGAAATTGTACAAAAGTGATCCTATCTATATATACCACAAAGAAATATCAACCGTTGATCACTGATTTAATAGTGGCCCGTTGAGCTGTTGTCAAATTCTGCAGTTAAGATAAAATCCACAATTACGTATTTTACATGATATCCATATATTACTGACTAAGAATAATATAAGAAGTCTTTTAACCACCTGCAACAGGTTACTGAAAAATGTCCTGTCACTCTGAGAAAACTTGACAAAGAATTCCACAAGATAGTTGACCAGATTAATCTGTACAAATCCATTACAAGTAAAGACATTAGGTCGAAGAATTACAAATTATAAAAAACATATATTTGAAGGAGAGAAAAAAAAAACCAAAAAACAAGATGATAAAAAGGTCATAAGCTACCTTATCAAGAGGGTCAGCACTACTAAGAAATTCATCTTCTTCACCCTCCTCTTGCTCCTACAGTACAGCAACGAAACACCAAGAATCCTGATTAAGATGTACAAATGAAATGAAGTAACAGTGAAGAATAAATAGGCATATAGCCAATGTGTGAAACCTGATCGAAAGCCTTGGCCATTGCATTCAGATACTCATATGTAGGTCTGGTATGTGATGCAGCAGTAGCAGAGCATAACTCTTGAGCAATTCCACCATCTTCCGAATCACCATCCTGCCATGAGATTAGAAAACACAATCAAATGCAGTTTCCTTGTGCACATGACAAACAATGCTGAATGGTTTATACCTCGTCATCATCATCCTCAACTTGCTCTTGAATTTCAATTAAGGCATCTGTCAATATAGAGAGCATCTAGAATGTACATGCAAAAGATGGAGTCAGATAATTATAGAACAAAGCCATATCCTAGTAAACAGGGGCTGCACAATTTTATAAGTGATAAGGGACTGAGGCATTTCCTCACACATATTTGTCCATTGTTTTCTTTCCTGTTCCCCTCCTATTCCTAAGGGTAAAGTAGAAATGAACTCATTCATTCTAGTCAAATCATGGGGTTGCGATGTAATGAGTGAAACATGATAACATGGAGATCAAGAATACTGAACCATTTTGTGATTGTTCCACTTGTAACTGGTAAAAATGGATAGGGCTTGGATTACATCTAGTACTCAAAAGTATACAATACTCATTTCTGACAAAAAGTTCACAAGTTTGATGGGTTAAAACAAAATACATGTTGCGGGATGATGAGTCATGCAAAAAATAAGGCACTTTTTACCTAAATCCCTCACTGGTTAAAATGTCATTTAGGTTTGGCATTCTAGGTCAAATATGTTTCATGAGCTTTTCGTTGTTATACATGCAATCTACATATAAAGGTTTCTCTAGATTGGAACATCTACCATCAACAAGATACTAAAGTACCTTTGCCGGAAGTGGAATTAGAGTCCATCGGTCAGGCTCCAGTTTAGCTCTTGAGCGAGTGGTAATCCCTGCAGATAACTATAAAATTTCAAAAGGAAATGATTAAGTTCTCAGACAATGTCACTAACATACAAGGAGTTACAGATAGAAGCAAACCTTAATTAGATGACCTTGGACAAATATCTTTCCCAATTCATCATGTCTCGTTGATAGCAGCAATGCTAGAGCACTGGTTGTTACTTTAATTTGGTAAGCTCCAAGGATTTCTCCTGAATTTAAGCACAGATGCTATTATCATCAGTCCAATACCAAATTATATGCATCATTTTTTTTATTATGTTTATTTGCTTTGCATCAAATGTAAATATGTATATAATGAGGCACACTGCACATTACAACTGACTCAAGATCTGACGCTTATTTTAACAGCCCTGCAATTCTTTTCAGTAAATCTATTTAGCAACAGACCCGAGAAGGTTTAAGTTCAGAGAAGACACAAACAATTGTTCAAGTAAGAACGAAGTTTGGTCAGCATTTAAAAAAAAAAAAAAAAAAAAAATCAAAATGCAGAACAATATTCCAATCTACGCATAACAGATAATTGCATAAAAGAATACACACACTCATCTGGTTTCAAGCAGAATATTCCATAGCCAAATTGGAGTGAGAAACAAAAAACCAAAAATGTTGAAATTCACTTGCAATCAAATCTTCAATCCAGACCATTTCATGAAATTATAGCAGCAAATTTATCAATTCATAATCATAATTGTTTGGCAAATGAATTATGCCTCAAGTGGGTCCAACCAATTATATCCTAATTCCTAAGCTAGAGAGTCAATCTGTTCCTTTTTCATTTTTTCCGTTAGTAAAGAAAGCTATGACAAACATTTAGGAAGAGATATACAAAATAGTTCTAGGAAACAAAGCAGAAGTGCACAAAAGGTATTCTGAGACCAAGATGCATGGTCACACCTGGTCTTTCTTCCAGCAAATCTCACCATTGCCAATATTTGAGAATCACAAAACTGCCATGGAGCAGAAACTGTACTACAAAAAGTTCAGGGTATGCAAAAGGTATATAAACTTGCCTTGTTGTTTAGTCCATTCAGACATTATGTAAGCAAAGGAGTTCCTGTGGCCTTCACTTGGGATTGAGACTAGTAAATCAATAAATTGTTCTACCTGTGGGGCACTAATATGGACCTGCACTGGAAAAAAGGAGCAAGTTCACTGTACCTGTGGTATAGAAGCAGGAAGTAGGAAAAAGACAAATTAGCTTTAGACAGCTTTACCCATAGAGCATCACAATTTTTTTATAACTAAGATTCATATTTCCTTCCTGGCATAAATTTCAGCTTAGCTGAGAAAAGGATCTCACAGCTTAAATGCCATCTATATCAGTTCACCTTGCCAGAAGAGATAACTGTTCTATTTCATGACTGAAAAGTATTTTTTATCCATCCAAGGAAAAAGGCAAAGATCGACTCTTATAGACATCATATTATTTTAGAGCTTGTATCACGGACTTCAGAAGCAATTATCATATGCAACAGTTCGTATTATGTCTTCATGTCCTGAGAAAAATTAACAATGTTTTGCCCATGCAATTTCCAGCTTTTGGCTCATCGTGCTATCCCAAACCAGTACTTCCATAGCACCAAAAAGAGATTTTAATGGTGGTTGGTTAGGCAGAAAGGAGAACTGAAGATTCAGTGTGCACACATGAGACGCAGTTGCCTTTGTAGTCCAAAAACATTAGGCATAGAGAAATGTATACAGATAAGAAGGCGAAGCACAATACCAGTCTAGCAAAAATAAGCAGCAAGGAGTTCCTAAGTCCGGAAATCTGACAGGATTGCATTCGTCTAATAAGAGCACCAACCAAATCTCTGATATGAGGCGCCATTTGTGAAGGAAGATGCAGTATAAGTTGCAAAATATAAGTTCCAACAAAAAGGGATGCAGAGCTTTCAAGATGAGGATCTAGCAGCCTGCATAAAGATTGTTAACATTTAGTTGTATGCAAAACCAAGTAGAAAAACAAAGTTGCAATGCAGAGAGAATGGTAGCAGATACTCCCTAAGGAATCAATTCACATGCTATAAAGTTAACACCACATGGAAAAAATGTCCGGAAGAAGTGGAAAGTGATTGGGATTGATGAGTCACAGGAACACTTAGGAGTGCGTACATGAACAAAAGGCTTTTGTAGGAATCTTGAATGAGTAATCTTAGGAGATATGTTAAGTAAATTAGTGGAGGAAATCAGGGTGAATAAGCTGTCTCTAAAATTAAGGGAATTAGTGTAGACTTTCCTTGTTTAGTGTACCAGAAAATTGTATATATACATTAGAATGGATTGTAGAAAATATACAAAATTAATAAAATCTCTTAGATTCTTTTCAAAATGGTATCAGAGACATTTAGGGTTCTGGAAAAAAAAAACACCTTTGCTTCTCGTCAATTCCAGCCTTAATTGATGGTTCTTATTCTCTCCAGCCTTCATTGCTGTTCCTTTTACCATACACTTTTTCTTTCCCACCAATTCCTTAATCCTATTCAATCATGGCGGATGCTACATCCTCAACGCAGCAATTGTCTTCAACTGTGGAAGAAGAACAAATTACACGGAGCACAACAGAACTTCAAAACATCCACGCAGCATACAAACTAAATGGAAAGAATTATTTGAAGTAGTCTCAATTGGTTCGAACATTCCTGAAAGGAAAAGGAAAGTTGAGTCATCTATTGGAAATAGCACCGGATAGTGGAACAGTGGGGTTTGAAGCATGGGAAGAAGATGATTCAATGAACATGTCCTGGTTATAGAATTCCATGATTCCTGAAATCAGCAATACGTGTATGTTTCTTCCTACAGCAAAGGCAATTTGGGATGTCCTTCATCAGACATATTCCAAGGTTAATGACACAGCTCTCATCTATGACATCGAGATCAAGACAACTGGAGCAAAACAAGGGACAAAAACAGTGACGGAGTATGCAAATTCTTTGCAAAACCAGTGGCAGGAACTGGATTATTACAGGACACTTGATTTGAACTGTAGCAAATGTGCAATATTTATCAAAAAGTTCATAGAAAGGGATCGAGTTTATGATTTTTTGGCTGGCCTAAACTCTGAATTCGATCTTGTACGAATTCAAATTCTGGGCAGGCCAAAATTTCCCTCTCTAACAGAAGCAATATCCCTGGTACGTGCAGAAGAAAGTCGCAAGGGTATTATGTTAGAGTTACCTTTGACAGAAAATTCAGCCCTTTTGAGTTCCAAGCCTCAGCGGCTGGTACTGAACAAGGTTGCTGTGGATAAGACCAATCAAACAAGTGGGCAAAAGAATCGAGACGAGTTGTGGTGCACATACTGCAAGAAACCATGACACTATAGAACAATAATGGAAACTACATGGGAAATCACCCACTCGTGAATGGGGACAGAAAGGTGGCCATTAAAGGCAGGCTCATGTGTCGGTTCAACCAACAACGAATCAGGTTATGTGTTCATTGACACTTTCAGGTAAGGCTCTAGTCTCTTTTTTGTTTAGTGTTTTAGGCAATGAGCTTAGGAACGTCTAGATTCTTAACTCTGGTGCAACGGACCATATGACCCATATTTCAAATAAATTCAACACATATAACCCCTGTCCTAGTAAGAGAGATTGTGGTTGCAGATTGGCAGGAATCGAAGATGTCCAAGTTACTCCAAAATTGATTCTCAAAAATAATGTTCATGTTCCTCTATTATCTACAAATTTGGTTTTTGTGAAAAAACTTGCCAAAGATCTAACTAGGTCCGTTATATTTGATAAATCCTGTTGTGACTTCCAGGACCGGGACTCGGGGAAGAGGACTAGACTAGCTAAGGAGCATGATGGACTCTATTACTTGGATACATCAAGTCAACCGGAATTTAGTCCACATTATCTTCACCCTCCAATAAGGATGCCATCTGGCTACATCATAGACATCTAGGTCATGTGTCTTTTTCTACACTAAAAATAATGTTTCCCTACTTAGTCAAGGGATTTGATGTTCAGTCTTTTCATTGTGATATTTGTGAGTATGCTGAACACACTCGTGTACCATCCTATCAGTAATCAACAATCATCTTCTCCTTTCTTTTTAATCCATAGTGACATTTGAGGGCCATCAACTATTCCAAACATCTCAAGGTCTAAAGTGGTTTTTCACATTTATAGATGATTGCACAAGAGTGTCTTGGATCTATTTACTTAAAAATAAGTCTGATTTGAGTCATATTTTTCCTGTTTTTCATGCAATGATTCAAAATCAATTTGGCACCAAGATAAAGCACTTTGTTCAGATGATGCTCGTGATTATCTCATCAAACCTTGAGTTTGTTTTTCCAAAAGGAAGGAATCATACATGAATCATCGTTATCACCACTCCACAACAAAATGGAGTGGCAAAACGGAAAAACTGACATCTTGAGTGCACTTGAGCCATCCTGTTTGAACAAAATGTGCCAAAAACATATTAGGGAGAAGCTGTTCTCACATCAACTTATGTCATAAATAGGATTCCTTACAGGGTCTTGGGTTTTCAAAGTCCACTAGAGAACCTATCCAAATTCTACCCCGATATTCGATCTTCCTTTAATCTCACTCCTCGGGTGTACTTCCTTCATTCATGTCCATAGTCATAACCTTGGGAAGTTAGATCCTCATGCTCTTAAGTGTGTCTTCGTGGGGTACTCATCTACTCAAAAGGTTTACAAATGTTATCATCCACCTAGTAGAAAACTCTATGTCTCAGCAGATGTTACATTTGTTGAAAATAAGCCCTATATCATCACAACTTATCTTCAGGGGGAGGTAGATACACTTGAAGATAAGGAGTTAAAATTTCCCTCCTTAGAGTCACATCCAAATCTGAATTCCAAGAGTCAATTCCTCAATCTGATGTCATAGAAGGAAAAAAGGAAGAAGATCATAAAATCTATGACTGGTTCCGGTTTGACCAAGTGTACACGAGGAAATGAGATCTCATTATGGTTACAAGGTAAGAACAATCCTCTAAACCAAGTTTCAGGAATGAAGTAAAAATGAGTGAATCAAATCTGAATTCTACATCACCAACCGACTATCCTTCCAACTCTAAATCACCTTGTCCTGAACCTCTTAGCATTGACCAGGACCTACATCTACCTATTGCTGTAAGAAAAAAAACCCGAGAATGCACCAAAAAACCCCTATACCCATTGTCTCATTTTGTGTCTTTTGAGAAGTTTTCCCCAAGCCATCAAAGCTTCCTTTCCACCTTAAACACAGTCTCTATTCCTAACTCATTGTCTGAAGCATTATCAAAGAAAGAATGGAGACTTGCTATGGAAGTAGAAATGGATGCATTAGAGAAGAATGGGACCTGGGAATTAGTTGAGTTACCAAAGAACAAGAAAGTAGTGGCTGTAAGTGGGTGTATGCAGTAAGGTTTAAGGCAAATGGGTCCCTAGAACGCTACAAGGCGAGGTTAGCAAAAGGATACACACAGACATATGGAGTAGATTATCTGAAAAAGTGAGCTCCAATAGCAAAGATGAATACAGTAAGAATTCTACTGTCCTTGGCTGTTAATTTTGATTGGGAGTTGCAGCAATACAATGTGAAGAATGCTTTCCTTCATAGAGAATTAGAAGAGGAGATTTATATGAGCATTCCAACGGGATTCAATGGGACTGACAAGAACAAGGTTTGTCGGTTAAAAAGGTATTATATGAAACAATCCCAACGTGCATGGTTTGGACGATTTGCCAAGGTAATGATAGCTAATGGTTACAAGCAAAGTCAAGGAGATCATACCCTGTTCATCAAACATTCAGCCTTAGGGGGAGTTACTGTTTTGATTGTATACATGGATGCCATTATAGTGACAGGAAACGATGAAGTAGAGAAGGGAACTTTGAAGCGATGCCTAGCCAAGGAATTTGAAATAAGGAGTTAGGAAAAATGAAGTATTTTCTGGGAATTGAAGTGGCTCGATCAAGGCAAGGAATTTTATTTCTCAACAAAAGTATGTTATGGACCTGCTCAAGGAAACAAACATGATAGCGAGCAAACTGGTTGGAACTCCCATTGAACAAAATCACAAATTAAGTGAGGCTCATGGAGATAAAGCAGTGGACAAAGAGATGTATCAAAGACTTGTGGGGAAACTCATCTATCTCGCACATACTAGGCCAAATGTAGCTTACTTAGCTAGTGTTATTAGTCAATTTATGCATGATCCTAGAGGAGTTCATCTACAAGCAATTTATCGAGTGCTTCATTACTTAAAGACACATCCAGGGAAGGGAATTTTATTCGAAAAGGCTCCTGAAATTGATCTGGCAGTTTACACAGATGCAAACTTTGCAGGGTCTCCAGTCGACAGGAGATCAACTTCAGGCTATTGTACATTTCTTGGAGGAAACCTAATATCCTGGAGAAGCAAGAAACAAAGTGTAGTAGCAAGGTCAAGCGCTGAAGCAGAGTTCAGAGCTATGGCAACAGGGGTATGTCAGTTATTGTGGGTTAAAATTATCCTAGAAGACTTGACGATTCAATGGAGTAAACCGATGAAGCTATACTGTGATAACAAATCTGCGATAAGTATAGCTCACAACCCAGTGCAACATGATCGGACGAAGCACATAGAGATAGACAAGCACCTTATTAAAGAGGAGCTAGAAAGTGGACTGATTTGTACTCCATATATTCCAACAGGACTTCAGCTTGCAGATGTGATGACAAAGGGACTGTGTAGCAACATGTTTCATGAGAGTATTGTCAAGCTAGGAATGGATGATCGATATTCACCAGCTTGAGGGGGGGTGTAGGAATCTTGAATGAGTAATCTTATTAGATATTTTAGGTGAATTAGTGGAGGAAATCAGGGTGAATAAGCTGTCTCTAAAATTAAGGGAATTAGTGTCGACTTTCCTTGTTTAGTGTACTAGAAAATTGTATATATAAATTAGTATGGATTGTAGAAAATATACAGCATTAATAAAATCTCTTAGATACTTTTCAACAGCTTTCCAAAATGAAATGGAGAGACATAGTGCAAATACCTGGAAGCAACATCAAGTAAATTTCTCATTGTAAATCCGGGATCCACACCCCAAACAAGCAATTCATGTTTCCCACCATAAATAAGAGATGCCAAACACTGGGTTGCATTCTGGTACATGAGACAAGATTATTTTGAAGTATTTCTGTTACCAAAGCTATGAGTAAAATGCAAAAAAGCTAGAGACAAGACCAAAAAGGATACACAGAAGCAGATAAAGAAGGAACCTGCAGCTCACTGTGGTCATCACTTTGGAGGACTATCCAGACAATAGGATTGAAAGATACATCATAAATTGCTTTCACCACATCACCAGGAGCATTCTGAAAATATATATAGTATATTGTCTTCAGCAAGAAACCAAAAAAAAAATGACTTCCAAGTGCAGGCAGCAATTTCCAAAAACTATAGGGCTTCATCAGGAAAGTGAGAATTAAACTCACCTTTAACAACATTGTGAGTAGGTCAAGTGAACCAGCAACTAAACCTTCAGGCTGCTGTTGTGGCTGCTAGTTGACAAAATACCATTCAAAGAGTTGAAGAGCAATAAGCCACAAAGATCTAAGTACAGAAAACCATAAAAACAGCACCTACTTTACTCAGAATTGGCACGGTGTAGGCTAAACTGCGAGAAACTAAGGGATGGATACAACCTGGAGCATTCTTTATAGCCTGAAGAATAAGCAAAAAGGTATGGCAATTATTAACTGAGGTCTAGAAAATGCAACTTTATGGCACATTCAAAATCAACAAGAAAGTTACTTCCAACACTTCAAGAGCATCAATGCTAGAGAAAGGATCAGAAACATGTGCAGCCCACACATTAAGCATGACTGGAGAGAGAATGGGTTCTATCGATGCTAATGCTTCATGACCTGTAATTTGCAAAACAATGATAAAACTAAACAGGAAAAAGGAATAAATCATGCCATAAACAAAACGATCACTTTGAAGTTCTGGGTCCCTTAACACTCACCTGCTGTCACCACTGCTAGTGTTTCAAGCACCAGATGCATAGTTTCATCAGAGGCCTAAGAGGTGTACAAGCAAGAGGTGTGGCTTTAATGCTAATGTGACAAACTACTAAAACTTTAAAAAGCAAAAAGTACGTTGAAAATATATATATATATATATATATATATATATATGTTACATTACTTCGTTAAGAAGATTGGTAAGTGACTGAAACAAATCTAATATATAAGGCTGGAGCACTCCACTGTTCATAGAAGGAAGGAGTTGGGAAAGGGCTCGACAGGCACCTACTTTCACAGGTGGTGGCCTATGAAAAAAAGAACATGAGTATTAAAAGGCAGTTGAAGATTTCTTAAATACAAGGGCAGAAAACATGAATTGTAAATGAGTTCTCACACATCCATTCCAACAACCCTGACACCAGAAAGTAAAAAATGCTCCACGACATTATGGCTGATCTGAAAATATCATAATCGAATAAGACATTTTACAAAACATATTAACAGTAAGCTGGAAAGAAAATGGATAATTACCACAGATGAGAACTTAGCAAGTGATGAAAACATACGGGCATAAAGGAAGGGATATTCTTGTACCCCTGTAGAATAGAACAGACAAAAACACAAGAATAGTTCAAACTTCTAGTGATCCACATAGTTCAATCCTTCATAAAAAAATCATAACCATCTGATAGTTTCATTTTCTTTTCCCGTTAATTGTACTACTACAAAAGAAATTACTAATAGTATTGTTAAAACAAAAAAATAGTTTATTTAATCAGTTGTTTACTAAAAAATGAAAAATAGAACACAAAATTGACCCAAAAAAATAGTGTAACATAGTTTGTTAATTAGTTACTCCCTCTATGCGTAATTGAATATCTCAATTTAACTTGCATGCATTTTAATAAAAAAGTTTGACTTACTTCATTAACACATTGCATTATCAATTTTCTTAATAAAATTTTTACTAGTTAAGGGAATGAAACATTTAATTTTGGACAATCCAAAATGGGATATAGGACATTCATTTCTAGAAGGAGGGAGTATTACCTTTTTGTCATGGTACTTAAAGGTCTATTATACATCAAAAATGGGGGCTGGTGTGGTGCAGCAGTTATGACTGTTTATCAATCTGCTTCCATGATATCGACAGCTGCTATATGTTGATTTCAATACATCATTCTTTTCTTTGTCATTTTATCTTTTCTTTATTAACAAGGTAAAGACCCAACTGTAACTGTGGATGAAGAACAACTGAAATTTCCTCGGGTAGGGAAGTTGAATCATCCAAAACCATCATGCTTGTAGAGCTCACATTACGTTCTTGCTTCTGCACATCAGATGCTGACAGCAAGAGTATGTGTGCAGATATTCTTTTCTAAATTTAGTAATTCATAACTTGTACCCACATGCTAACAGCCATGTCTATGTCAATCAATTTGTATTTCAGGTTTTGTATGCTCTAGAAGATTGCTCAACAAGGCAAACTTTAGAAAAGAAAATAAGATTAGACATGAAGTGAAATTGTTCATACTTCATACTTGAAACCATCAACCAGGATATGAACAATTTCTCAAAGTGTGGTTATGAACACGGTAGTTGTTAAAAAGTTCTTAAACTGAGATAATAGGATAATGTAATAATGTGGAAAATATTCCAAGAAAATTACTTGGTGGAAAGAAGTGGCTACTAAAAGACTTTAAAGAAGTTCTGGACAAGGAGTGCAGGAGCTCAAAAACAAAATTGTACTGATTGCCAAACACCAAAATTCTAATCTAACAAAGATCCACAAGGAAGTCCAATAATCATTTTTCAGGAAGTCAACTATCTATTCATATTCACCTCTTCAAAAAGTACAGAATACCACACCTGTGGCCATATCTTCCATAAGTACTTGCTCCAACATGTTTCCAACACTGCCCCCTCGAGGACCAGAAACCTGTAGTGCACATTGTGGCAAACCAAGAGAGCCAATATGGAATTCCATATTAATTAAGCATATTCCCAGTGAGCCATTCCTTTCCTCTATATATTGTATTTCAAATAAATCAAAAATGATAAATGCTCATAGAGTTAAAAGCTTGAAGCAGAATGTTAAACTTCTTTTTCTTTTTTTTTTTTTTTTGTGCTGGGAAGCAGAATGTAAAACTTTTAATCAGGTAACTGAAGCACATACTTGAGCTTCAAGCAGTTGCTCTGATACTGAAGCTAGAGCGTAAAGTGTCGCCTCTCGCATCTGCAAAAAAATCATTCCTTAAGTGAGCAACGGCATAATTGATACAAATAGGATGAAATAAAGGTTCTGGCATTTGCACTCACAAATTAAAAAGATTGAATAAGATTTTTGTACCCACCAATACAATGACATGAAAGAAGATATCACACTACAAAAGCCATATCTCCTCTGTCCACACTAATTTGGATAACTTTTGAGATCGTAATGACTAAACATTTCATAAGAACAGCAACATAGTTACGGAAATCATATGCATAAACACATACATACAATACATACTATCCTTTTGATATCTAGGCTGTAACAGCCAGTATACAGGACCAAAGGTGCTAATAGAGGTTTATTCAGATGCAATGTAACACTTACTCTCCACCAACCAGAAGAACCAGCAGATTTTGCTTGCTGAGATTCACTAAATCTTCTTTTTGCAGAATCAAGAACAGCATCTACTCCCTCAGCACCAAGAGAGTTAATGATCTCTTCCATTAAGAGTGAACCTGAAATGAATCATTTGTAAGGGCAAGAAAAGCCAGAGTAAGATGTCAACCAAATGGCACTTACTTATCGCAAAGAAAGAATACGACAACTATGGAAGAAGAAATTAAACACTTCGAGGAGGTCTAATATCCAAATCAAGAAATAGAAAAGGCACAATTTCAAGATTTGAGTTTTCATGTTATACCAATTACATTTTTCATCAAACTACCCCATAATCCCATGTAAATTTACCCAAATTTCAATTAATTTTGATCGCTATTCCACCATCTTTACAAAAATATAATGTAAGAGGCTCCTGATTACAGGACTACTACTTCAAAACTCTCCACTAGCAGAAAATTTTACTAATCCGAGAAAAGTAATATGTCAAGAGACACTTTTAGAGTTCCAACACAGGCCCGAGATAATAATCAAATTTTAGCATCCACAACACACACACAATTTTTGCCAAAAAACAAAAGAGGATGCTTGCTTTGGTACAAGCTCGAATAACAGTCGGTAGCTGTCCTTACTGAGAAGCCAACAACTTTTAGGATCAGTAAATAATGTTATGTGAAACCTCAAAAAAATGGAAAGAAAAAGAAAGGGTGGAAACTGCATACAGCTTCAGAAGCTTCTCCTTTATTAGTTTAAGATTGAAGTTTGATCTTCACTTGTGGTTTTAAACAAAATTGTCCTAGACGCTATTTTACAATAGATTAATTTCCCTTATTGCATTCTATCTCATGCTAGAAGAGAAATCCAAGAATTTTAAGTTATATCCCAAACCAAGTTTTAGAGTTCCCCTTTTAGTTTTCTAAAATCCACAAGGAGATAATAAACTCTCTTTTTTTCCCTTTATGTATCAACTCATTATCAATTAACAAAAGAAGAAAAAGAAAAGTTGCCTCCTCCTTTAGGTGATAAACAAATGCAATGGATCCTATATGATAATTACCAGAATTACGACAGCTATATGTATTGTCATCCTCATCAGATATGTACTGATTAGCATCCAGAGACCAGGTATGGACCTAGATAAAAGTCAAATGAGCAAAATAAGGGCAAAAGAGGATTAAAACCAAATTGGCACACCAATAATCAAGCTCAGCAGTGTAAACCTCCTGATTGAGTAGGATCAAGAGAACAAATATGTCAACTTTAATAAAGTTCCATAAACACTATAAGCAACAAGATGCCGCAATTTGTTCTTCAAGAAGAGTGACATTTGAAAATGCATACAATCAGCCACATCGGTACAGCGGAAAGCAAAACTAAACAATTACTTGATCAGGAATTCTCATGTGTTAGATATCTGATCATAATATAACGTATCTTACAGTCAATGAGGCAATGTGCATGCAGATGAAACGGAAAATGAGAATGTGCAACTATTAAGCGAAAATGTTACCATCCGCAAACTTTGATTGCTTTCAAAAGTTACATGAGTTTGCATGTTAGGGAACTTGAAAACTACAGATCTGTAAAAACATTAAACTAATAATTACAAAGAAAACTAAAAAATAAGTTGCTTTAAGAATATAAACAGAAACTCCTTTGTCAATCACGGATTTGACAAAGTTTAGAACAAATAAATACAAATGACAACATATACTTTTACCTGCTGTTCTGTGGTCTGCATAAAAGAAACGGTATAGTATGCCAACTCCTTGACATTACTGGCGACAACCTATGCAAACAAATTATTAGGGCTTGCAAGTATTAAGTTAAATCATGCACCTCATAGGAGAAGGAAGAATATGAACAGGATCTGAACCCACCTTCAGAAACTTTTGCCTACCCATAATAGTTAACAGGATCTCAAATAACTGCAAGAAAGAAACATTTCATGTATAGAAGCCAAAGTCAAATTCAGTTTAATACCATGAACAAGCATGTGACGTGTGCCAGAAAATACAAGATAAAAGAGAAAGCCCAGCCAAAATGTAACACCATAGTCTGAACTATCAGTTAAACCAGAAAAGAATGACTTATTCCCAATCTACTGAAAGAAAGAAACATTTTCTATTTGTAATGCATTAATAGCAGAGGCCTTAATTTATCACTTCAGTGTGCAGCAATTTCAGCTGTATGTCAGAATCCCAAGAGGTAATTGTTCCTTAAGATCAAAATTAGGGCACTCCAAAACAACTAAATGAATAAAAAAGGCTACTCTTAGGAGATGAACTAACTGATCCGAACAATAACATCAAAAGATAAGATAACCACAAATCTTCTCCACAGTCGTGGTCATATGCACAATCCATCCACCCATTTCAAAGTGATTTCACGACCAAACAGACTTTAAAATACATTATATAAAATGCACAGAGGAAAAGACATGGAAAATACAAAGAAGAAAAGACATGGAAAATACGCAAAACGATAACAGATTTCAAGTTTAGATATCCACGGCCAAACAGCAATAAGAGCCCAAAAATGTAGATCTTGTACTTCTTTAAACATGAGGAATTTTGCAGGAACAAATCACGCTCAAAAAAAGTGAAAACTATGAGCAACATTTTACATTACCTCATGAATAAAGTTATGTGTGCTTCTTTTGATAGTCAGATGTCATGAAACTCCAGAAAGTTTCATTACTCACATTACCTGAATAATGAAGGAATCTAGGCTTTTTTCCAAGCCATCAGAATCATATCTTCCATCATAGGAATCTTCTACACCTTCAATGGATGCTTGCTCATACAATCCAAGTGAAGATACAAAAGTGTGCCACAGCGGCCCAAGGATAACTAGAGCACCATCAAAAGACGAAAATGAAAATGCAAAACAGGAAGGGAAAGAAAACTACATCTTATGATCAACTGAAATACAATCTTCAGTCTGTTAAAGCAATACAGCACATATACCTGTAAAACCACCTTCGATGAGGTCCGGGAAATTCTGAAGGAACTGATTCAAACACTTTAAAACCTAATCGTTGAGATATATAGAGATATTAAATGGTTGACCACTAGTAACAGCATAAGATTCCTAACAAAAAAACCCATTCTATACCTCTATTCTGATGCCCCAATCATCCGGGTCTTCAGACTGCAAAGGCTGTCCTAGAATAAAAGAAAATTGGTCTACCCAAGGCTGTATCATTTGTGACATCAATGCAGTTGTCTCTGTCTAATTAAAGGAGTGTAACATTAATGATAATAGCAAGCTTTTCCTAAAAATACAATACAATTCTTGGGGGAGGGGAGGGGAGGGGAGGGGGGGAAGAAAACTAGTTTTATGCACATAAAATGTACTTCTGTTCAAGTACCTTATGTATGCCACTCATAACCCCAAGCACAGAAATAAAAGAATAAACAATAGCAAGAGCCTTCGTACGTAAAGAGTTGTTATACACCTGCACAAAAAAAGTCCAAAAATCAAACCCAACTTGACAAGAGGATACATCTGTAGAATATGCAGAATGAACCAATCATTTCATTAAATGTTCTCCTCCTTAATAACAAGTTATTTTGTATGGTTCCAATACTGAGATTTGAGTATTGAAAGAATGATGTCAGAGATGTTTTCGGAATTTCAGATCATTCTAGAGATAGATTTATGGCAAGCATAATAACCCCTCTATCTACTTTGACTCTGTTGAGTTCAGTCAAATCTGAAAGAGAAAAACACAAGGTAACAAATATTCCAAATTGTTTCAGCAGAGCATCTAGTAAGGCATGACAGAAATACAAGTAATTCAAGAAAACTGACCTGTGGAGACGATACAATTCCATACAAGCAAGGGAACAAAATAGGCAGAAGCTTTGTCACCATTTTATCATCCAAGTCAGAAGAGAGAAGTGCCAAGCATTTTAATGCTCCATGCACTGTAAAATACAATGATGTCATATTATCCATAAGAAAATCTTGACCACAATAATAAATGTCCACTAGAACTTATAGAACATCTTGTCATCATCAGAATCAGTATAAGTATCTTCAAGGAAGTACCAGAATCCATGTTCTGGTCATTAATCATCTTTAGAAGAATTGGTAAAAGGTCAGGCCAATCCTCTGGCCAGTCATGCTGTGCAATTGATGCCACGGCCAAACTAACTGCAGTACATATTTTCCTATGAGGATCATCAACTAATGATAAAAGGAGTCTGCGTATGGTTGCCTGGTAACACAAGTTAGATCAGGAACATTTAAACAGAAATTATAATTTCTATATTTCTATTTTAAAAACAAAAAATTAACCGGATCAAGAAGGAAGAAACAGAAAAAGAGAGGTAGAGAACAGAAGACCTTTTCATCACTTTGAACAACAGGATGCTCAAATGATTCCTCAAGTTCATTCCAGTGTTTCTTAATAAATTGCTTCAGAAGAACTGCAGCTAGGTAAAACTAGTGTTAAGTCATAAAAGGTAGGAAAAGTATTACATCCCACCTAGACTAACAAATAATAATAATAATAATAATACAAAACAAAACAAAACATTAGAAAATGAAAGGATATCTGGCGCAACCCCAAAGAAAGCTCTCTGTTTGCAGCAATTTGGCACAAAGCACTTCCAAAACCTTCAAAGTAAACAACAAATACAATAAATTCACCTTTCCATGGGGAAACAAATAAGAAGGAACATTTACGATAAAAGTGCATTCAAAAAAATTTCATAAGGGGCCAAATATTTCGTCTGACTTAACCAAAACAAAAGAAATATTCCATCCACTCTTATACAGAAATAAGGTTTCACACAGATATCAGAACTTGGAAATCTATTGTCAAGGAAAAGGAAAAGAATGTAAAAGTGGTAAAGATTAACTGAGAAGCACCAAAAGAAGACAGAAGTTAGTTTCTACACGTTCTTCACTATGAAATCTGGAGGAACATTTGTAAAATTAATCTCAAACCCATACTCTAAAGGTGTTTAATTCATCCTAAGTAATATATAGAAGCTACACCAAAAATCTTTTGCCAGCAAAAGTACCTCATTTGCTTATCCTGAAAAAAGAGAACGTGATATATCTATCCATTCAATTTGAGTTTAGTCTTTCCTTCTTTTTTTCCCTTTCTTAAAGATAAACCACCAGGGTTTGCCTTTGACCCCTATAAAATGATGTGCAAATAAACATGACCTCTCAAGAAGGTGGAAAACTCTACCAGTAAGTACAATGAAACATAAACATAAATTAACCAAAAAACTCTATGTGATGCACCAAATCGCAATATAACCAATAAGAAAAACATTGAAGTCTCAATTTGAGTCTAGTTACTAGTTTGAATGACAAAATTTTGTCTTCTTGACGTTTCCTTTTAAGATGAAAGTAGAAGTTCATTACAATTAACAGGATAACCTGTTGTCGGTAGTTCAAATCCAGAAAATAATCAAAATGCTTGGGGGTTGGCTCTAAAACAATTTTTCTAACTTTCAAATCAACCATATGCCACTGGGAATTATAAAGACCATAGCTTTCTGATTGTTCCCACTTGAATCAATCAATTCCAGTTCACGTTAATGAAAATAGCACTTGGAAGGATTCTGCACTCTTAGTCTTCTTAGGAACTGCAGGACAATGATCCTGCATTCTTTTTCTTGGTCTTCCTAACTGAATTGTCCACCTGCATTAGTCAGGTTCATTTACATGGACCATAAAATTCATAACTAGCATTCCAGTTGAACATTTTAAAAATCCCGTCTTCGTTAACGTAAAAAATTTGTAAAAAAAAATCCCCAAAAAGATGAACAAGAGAAACACTTACATAACATGTAGAGGAAACAGAAGTAAAGCAAACGTACTCGATATGCACCATCAGCAGAAGAAGTTAGAAAAAGTTTCTTTCTTTCTAAAATCCGAATATCAGAATCTAAATGGCAGAATCCCACTGCATTGCTTTCACAAACTTAGGATCAAGAAACAAAATTAGCATCTTTTGGCAGACCTTCCCGGTGTGGAAAAAAGTAAAATGTGCAAACCTGGTTGAAGAGATGCCTGGCGAAGAGAAGCTTCGGCCTGAAAGCGAGTTTGTTGGTCAGTTGCAAGAGTAGCATTCAAACAATTGATCAGCCATTGCTGCTGCTCATCCATTGTCTACAAGAATCTCTGCAGTAAAACCAGAGACACAATCTGAATGGGTTTTCGGACAGCAAGAAATAAATCTTGGGTTTAGGGTTTTTGTTATCAGGAGAGAAAAGTTTTAAGAATGTTCGATTCAGAGATTATGGTCTTACTGCCTACGTGGCTACAACTATAACGAATGTAACGTGTCAAATTACACGTAACTATTTTTATTTTCTTTTACCTTCTTAATTTCCATGTTTTCTTATTTTCTCTAATTCAATCCCTATCCTAAAGTACGTGATCTATTTCACTTCTTTAACCATTTTCGAGCAATTTTCTTAAAATCAGATTGAACATCGAATTGATAGGTTAGAGGGATTAAGGTTAAACCAGGTTTTTAATTTTTAATAATTATTTATATAAACTAAATAATATATTATAGAAGATTGTATGTAACAATAAAGTATTATTTTCTAAAAAGATTGTATTTATTTTCAATTAAAACAAATGTTATATAGGATAATATTAATGAGAATTTTAATTTTATCTAGTAAAATAGTTAGGATGTACTTATAGAAATAAGTAAAAATTATCGATAAATTAAAATTTTAGTTTCATATGTAATCATATTAGGCAAATAGTGTAATTTATATCGTAAAATAACTTTCATGTGAATGTCAATTTTGTAAAATACACAAATAAAATTATGGTGTTGAAACAAACTAAAAATTGAGAAAATGTTGTTTATTTCACATCTTTCCTATGAATACACAAGGCCTATTTATATACAAGTAAAATATAATATCTAACTAGGTAAATTATAAAAAACAAAATATTGTTACAAGGTTAAAATACAATCAAGAAACTGCTAGATATTCTTAACTGAACAATCTTGTTTTAAATTTGTCAACAAAAGAATAATGATCTCCAATGCCCCTCTCAAGCAGGCCACAAAATAAACATCTTGTATGT
Source organism: Parsonsia alboflavescens (assembly GCA_028571225.1). Taxonomy (NCBI): domain Eukaryota; kingdom Viridiplantae; phylum Streptophyta; class Magnoliopsida; order Gentianales; family Apocynaceae; genus Parsonsia; species Parsonsia alboflavescens. The sequence goes on from JAOXNR010000013.1 coordinate 10,632,516, forward strand.
TAGATTGATACTTCTCTCTAACTATATGGCAATCAATTTCAATATGTTTTGTACGCTCATGAAAAATAGGATTTGTGGTGATATAGATGGCACTATTGTTGTCCAAAAACAAAGGAATTGGAGTAAAAAGGGACAGTTTCAAATTTGTCAAAAGGTAAAGTAGAAATTGAATTTCACATGTGGCGGTAGCTAGAGCTCAATATTCAACCTCAGAAGAGCTTTTGGACACCGTTGACTACTTCTTACCATGAAATAAGGGAAGAACCCAAGAAAATGCAATAGTCAGTAATGGACCTTCTAGATTCAATAAACCTGACCCAATCAGAATCAGAAAAGGCCTTCAAATGAAGGTCTGAAGTAACAAGAAAGAATAGACCTTGTCAAGGAGCATTCTTTAAGTAACGGAGAACTCTATGAATAGCCTTAAGATGGAGCAAAGTAGGTGAATCCAAGAATTGGCTAAGTTGCTGCATAGCAAAAGCCAAATCAAGCCTTGCATTGGTGAGATAGATGAGTTTCCCTACTAAACTTTCGTAAACAGAAACATCAAAAAAGAGAACTGAATCATTATGAGCAAGCTTGCAAGAAGAAGAAAATAGGGTTGCAATAGGCTTACTTCTAAGAAAACCAAATTCATATAGAAGCTCAAGAGTATATTTTCATTGACTCAAATTGATCCCGTGTCTGTTGTGAGCTACTTCAAAAATTAAAAAATATTTAAGATCTAACAAATCCTTGATCTTGAAAGCATTGTGCAGAAAATGTTTAACAGAGGCAATTACAAAAATAGAATTGCTAGCTAGTACAATGTCATCCACATACACCAAAAGAATAATAAAGACATCTGCAACTTGTCTAACAAATAAGCTATAATCTCTTTAAGCTTGCTTTAAACCATAATGTAGTAATGCAATAGTTAATGTGGCATTCCGCTATCGACTAGCATGTAACCATCCAATGATTACTGAAGTATACAAACTTGGTCTTTAGAACAAAAAAATCCAAGAAGAGGTTTCATATAAACCTCTTCATGAAGATCTCCATGTAAAAAAAAGCATTACTCACATCCAACTGATGTACAAACCAACACTTACCTACTAACACAACTAACAAAGTGAGAATTGTGGTGATCTTAACCACTAGTGAAAAGGTATCAACATAATCAACTCTACCTTGTTGTATATAACCTTTAGAGCTTTGTATCTTTCTATAGTGCCATCAGATTTATGCTTAATCTTGAATACCCATTTACATTCTATGGGAACTTTACCAGCAAGGAAAGGAACCAATTTCCAAGAATTATTATCCTTCAATGCTTGAATTTCATCCTGCATTGCATCTCTCCAAACAGAATATTGTACAGTTTGAGCATAAGTTTTAGGTTCCACATTAACAAAAATATTTAAAGCAAAGGATTGATATTTGGGAGACAACAAATCATATTGCATGACATTATGTAAAGAATGAGGAGTAGAAAAAGGAGAAGATGCCATGACAAAGGAAGAAGAAGAGTCACTTGATAATTAATAAATATAATCCTTTAGATAGCTAGGCGTAGTCTCATTCTTTGAGATTGCCTAGGTACCACTGGATTGGTTTGAATATTGATATTACAAAAATGCAAACATGTATCAGAAGTTGTAGAAGAAAAACTTGAAAAATCATCATAAAAAAGTAGAAAAAGGGGGTGAAAAAGAACGAATGTTAGAATTAAAGGGAAAAGAAGATGGGTATTTATGATAAGGCAATACTTTTTCATAGAAGACAACATCCATGGAAATATAAATTTGCCTAGTTTGTAAGTCCAATAGTTGATAACCTTTGACATTTTCATTAAAGTTGAGAAAGATACTTCTTCTACTTCTATGATGAAAGTTTGGTTTGTTATGAGCAAAAGTAAAAGTATAACAGAGATACCTGAAAACTTTGAAAATAAAGTAATCCAGAGCTTTATGATAGAGATGATAATTTGGAGTATGATTATGTAAAAAGGAGTAGGAGTTATGTTAATCTAGGTGACAGCATGTTGAACACAAAAATCCCAATAGCAGAGAAGTATACCTGATTGTATTTTTAAGGCCCTAGTCACATTTAAGATATGTTGATGTTTATGTTCAACTAGGACATTTTGTTCTAGTGTTTCAACATAGCTGGTTTGATGAACTATACCTTCAGAAGGAAAGAAAGATAGTAAGGCAAATTTTAGACCATCAGATTGGATCACTTTTCTAGTCATGAAAATGTTTTTCCACATAAGCACAAAATATTTGAATTAGAACTCAAACTTCATCTTTGGCCTTAAGAAGGTATAACCAAATGAACCTTCCATAATCATCAACAATTGTAAGAAAGTACCTATGCCCGTGAGTTGATTGAGTTTCCCAAGGACCCCATACATCCATGTGAATCATGTCAAAAATAGAAAAGATTGAGAAGCACTAATAGGAAAAGACAATTTTCTTTGTTTTTCCAAAGGACAAACAAAACATATATCACCATGCCGCTTCATAGATGAAGAAATAGGAAAAGATAAATTATGGAGACAAGAAGTAGATAAGTGGCCTAACCTGTAATATCATAATAAAGAATCAGGAATGATAGGTAGATTAGAAAGAATTAACATTATTCTAAAAGCTAGACACAAAATGATTTTGCAAGTAAGAAAGTTTATTACAAATGGTAGAAGAACTCTCAAAATAATATAACCCATGATACTTTGAAGCTGATTCAATCATCTTCCTGTCTGCAAAGTCCTGTATGTCACAAGAAGTAGGTAGAAAACATGACATGAGGAATGTGCAATGAGTTTACTAACTAAGATGAAATTAAGAGAAAAGGAAGGAACATAAAGAACATCAAACAAGATCAAAGAAGAATTAAGATGTACAACGCTTTTATGAGTAACAGGAATTAGGCACCCGTAAGGAAGTCGAATAGAAATATTAGACACATAAGTATAAGTAGAAAAATAATGTAATGAACATGCAATATGATCTATTGCACTCGAGTCAATGATCCAAAGATTTAAAAATATCTAGTCAGTCGTACCATAATCCTTTGCCAACTAATCAAATTTTGTTGTAAGAATAGTTACTTGATTAACATTCGAAACCATGTTGGCAAAAGGTTTCGAAACTTTTGAAGACTGTAAAAGACCAAGAAGATGTTGATATTGTTCCTGAGTGACATGAGAACTGTTGGTAAAAGGCACACCAGTTGTTTCAGTAGTCATCCAAGATGGAGAATTATTGGAATGAGCAATTTGACTATCAACAATTAGATCTAAACTTGAACCATATGACATAGAGTGCAGAGGATTAACTGTGTTGTGTTCATGTGACTGCACAAAAGAAAACTTGGCAACTGATTGGTGATGATTTTAGAACTTATAATTGGGAGGAAAACCATTTTTTCTATCACACTTGTCAACAGTATGAAATATCTTACCACCAACAAGAATAATGTAATTTTGTACCATTTTTTTCCTTATTTTCTAAATCCAAAATTTAGTGGAGTTCCTTCATGAATTGAGGAAGGAGAACAAAGTTGATTGTTAGAAGTTCTAATAAATTGATTACCTTGGCGTTTTCCCATAGATTGATTGCCATAGACCCCTTTGTTCATGAAAACTTGTGTTTCTATAGATGTGCCATATCTATTTTTCATTCATGATTTCCATAGAGAAAACTTTCTTGATAGGAAGAAGAGGACTCATAAGTAAAACTTGTGACTTAACATGTGAAAAACTGTCATTGAGACCTTTGAGAAAATGAATGACATATTCAGATTCAACTATCTAGAAGCATCTAGTGCTCCACGATTACGTTTAGGATCACATGAACCTTAAGGTAGAGGATGCAATATCTTAATCTCATCCCACAAAATTTTCAATTTAGTAAAATACAAGGTCACAGACAAGCTACATTGGTTCAAACTCTATATTTCTTCAAGTAAATCAGAAAGACAAAAATAATCACCTTGTGAAAAACGATCATGCAAATGGTTCCGAACCTTATAAGAAGTGTTGTACCACAAAAAACTTTGAGCGATTGAAGGCAGAAGTGTCTTCAAAATCCATGATAGTACCATATTGTTACACTATGCCCAAGCTTTATAATGACAGTCAGTAAGTGTAGGAATGGTCAAATCTTTACATATAAAGCAAAGTTTGTTCTTTGATAGTAAAGCCATTCTCATGGCTCTACTCTAGCTATGGTAGTTTGTTTCATCTAAGTTAGGTTGAACAAAAATTAAAGAAGGATTTTCATTTGGGTGTAGGTAATAATGACTGGATAGTGATTCATTTGAAGTGATTGAAGAATAAGATATGATGTTAATTAGAAAGAAGAAGAAGAAGAAAAAAACAATTTCCAACACAAAAACTGGACTAAACAAAACATCTAAATTATATGCTCTAATACTATGTTGAAACAAACTAATTACTAAGAAAATGTTGTTTATTTCACATCTTTCCTATGAATACACAAGGTTTATTCTTATACAAGTAAAATGTAATATCTAACTAGATAAAATATAAAAAACAAAATATTGTTATAAGGATAAAATACAATCAGGAAACTACTGGATACTCTTAACTGAACAATCTGTTTTGAATTTGTCAACTGAAGAATAATGATCTCCAACACATGGCAAGATGGTTAAGCTTCGTGATTGCAGACTGTGTGCCCTCGGGTACGATGACTTAATAGTAGGTGTGGGTCGTGTGGTAATGAAATAACGATTCAAGAGCTGCTCATGGCTCAACTCATTACGCGCTCAATAAGCTAGGTTTATGAGCAAATGAGTCGAGTTTAAGTTTAGGAATTGGACTCATTTGGGCTCAACTCATAAGCTCGTAAGCCAACCAGCTCGATAATATTTCTATATACTTAATATAATATATAGGGTTAATAATTAAATTTATATATAATTATATAGGTATAAATATTTATTATTATTATTATATTTTTTAAGAAAATATTATCAATTTTAGTTGAAATGATCTCTTTTTTATGTTCTTTTTTTTTTTCTAATTTTGTTAAAATTTACAATCATCTTCAATATTTTTGTTTGTAAGTAATGAATAACTTACAAGTTGAACATATATGGTATTAGTATATTTTAAACTTGTTAAGAAATATATAGATGTAAATATATAAGTGTATAAATATATTTATCTTTATATATATGTAAAAATATGGGTAAATTTATAAAATTTAATAAAAATATAAATTATTTAAAAATTAAATGAGCCAACTTATTGAACTCGAGTAGCTTGCAAGTTTATATCGGGTCGAGCTCATGCCAAGAAATTAAATAAGTCCGTTTTCTTAGCATTCTAAGGCAAGCCATGTAGAGAGACAAAAAAAAAAGGGTTTTTAGATACCCAATAGAAACTTGCTTATGTGATAGCTAAGGGCTTGAAGCTGATTTGATCCCAAAAGTTTAGATCAAAATACATTTCGATCCCATATGTTTATTTGAAGCATAATGATAGCTCAAGTTTTTATGAGTAGGCGGAATAATCCAAATCACCACCTGCCGACTATTCCAAAGGCGGAACCCGACACATGCATGGTACATGACGGCCTCTTGGGTTATTTTTGTCTTTCCAAGTAGATCTGTCAAAAAAGGTCAGGACCCATGGGTTAGGCCCTGACCCTGTTATATGTGGGTTAGGTTGGGCGATATAAATGGAAGCTCTTATGAAACTAGGCCTACCTGGGCTGAGCTCTTAAAAATTAGGGTTGGATTGGACAAGCCCAAGGGCTTTTTTATTTATTATTAATTTAATAATTTATTTTAGTAAAATGATTCACACACACTGACATACACGTGGTTGTTTAGTTGTTTTACTCATCTATCTTTTGGCTTTCCTTTCCTGAATCCTTTTACCTTAATGATCGATCGTATTGCATTTCATCAATAGAGCAGAGGTATTAATCATTTTCGAAACCCTAATTGTCAATTGCTTAACTTTCCTTCCCGAATCCCCTTACCTTAACCTTAGCCGGCAACCACTCTTTGGTCTTCTCTTCTCCAACACACGCAATGACGCACACCATTTCTCTACCGACGGGCCAATGACAACTACCAGGCAGACTACCACATCAACATCGCTTTTGTTGGAGATTACTGAGTAGTGGATCCCAAACTTGTCCATCGAGGGGCTACATTTCTGTTGGAATTGAAAACAAAAGAATCAGAGAGAGGAGTCTACGACTACCGGCTACCGATTGTTGAAGTCCCATCGGCCACCATCGTCCAGGGTTCCAGCCTCTAGGCAGTCTTCCTATTTCACCCAAGTTTGCATCAATAAAAAGCTATCGACTTGTTGTTGGTTAATCAAAATTATCATCTTGGGGTTGTATTAACGTTTCATGTTTACAAATTCTTGCTTTAAGAATTTCTAAGGAATGACTTTTAAAATATAATTTTTTTTTTCTATGTTGGAATTTCTTTATATGTTTGCTACCCCTACCTTATGTCATTCTGAATTCTGTGATTTGCTATTTTTTTGTCATCATTTTTTGACTACTCAATTGCTATATGGTTTCTACCATAATTGATTGATATTATGCAATGTTGAAACTCCATAAATATTGGTGGGGTATAGTAAATTAGATTCAGATGATTGTCTTTGGCTTCATAACATCGTTTCTTCATGGCTTTTGCAACAATCTGTCTTTGATATTCACAACAATTTGGCTTCATGTCTTTGATAATATGTTTCAATTTATGTGAATATGCATTTTAACAATCTATTTGCTCTTGATGTTCTCGTCTGTAGTCTATAGTAAAAAAAAAAATCTTGAGTTTGGGCTTCTTAAAGTTTAAACTTGAGCTCATTTTAATAATTTATTTTTAAAAACTTTAGAAAATGATAAAATATCTTATATATAATATATGAAAGGAAATAAAATATTAATTTAAGATTTTTATTTTTTGTGTGTTTCCATTGGAGATGAATATTGAAGCTGAGAATGATCTGAATTATAACATTGAATATATAGAAATTTTTGAGTGAAAATCCATATACATAAAACTATATCCAATTCTTTTGAGCCAGATAATAATGAGGGAGAAAAAAAGGCCTAGAAAAGATTTTTCATTTGTGTGGACTTATTTGAAGAAAATTGGCAAAGGGAAAAAATGAAATAAAAAGGGCATCTTGTATTGGTCATGAGGAGCAATTTAAGATTGGCGCAACATCTAAAGGTAGTTATTATGGTATTTCCCATTTATGACATCGTGTTGAGAATTGTAAACATATTAATAGAAAATCTCCTAATCAATGTCAAATAATTCTAGATTTGGAAGGTAAAGTTAAGATTGCAAAATTTGATCCTAAATTGTCACGTGATATTCTAGCTCAGGTTGTAATTAAGCATGATCTATCATATTCTTTTATTGAATACAATATGATTAGAGTTTGCACAAAGTCTTTAAATCTTGATTTTGTGATGATTTCTAGAAACACAGTTGTGTCAAATGTTCAAAAAATCCATCTTAGAAAAAATGAGAAATTGAAAGAATTGATTGGTAAGATTCCGAATAGGATTTGTTTGACTTTCGATTTGTGGACAACTTCTATATCTAAAGGTTATATCTATTTGACTGCTCATTCTGTCAATAAAAATTGGAAATTGAGTAGTAAAGTATTTAATTTTTCTCGTATGCCTCCTCCACATCCGATGATGAATTGGCTTCTACTATGTTTAATTGCTTGAAGGAATAGGGAATTGAGAAAAAATTGTTCTTTATTACATAGATAATGCTTCTTCCAATGATTGTGTGCAAGGTATTTTAAAAAGTCATCTTCGTTTGCAAAATAGTTTGTCGTGTAAAGGCGAGCTCTTTCATATATGTTGTTGTGTTCATATTTTAAATCTTATTGTTGAAGATGGTTTAAAAGTGGTTGACGATGCTTTGTATAAAATCAAATAGAGTATGAAATATGTAAAGGCATCAGATGGAAAGATGAAAAAGTTTAAAGAATGTGTTCAACAAGTTGAAGTTGAAATGAGTATAGGCTTACGATTAGATTTGACAACTAAATGGAACTCAAAATATTTGATGCTTGAAAGTATTGCAAAGTATGAGAAAGCTTTTGATGTCCTCCAACTTATGGATAGATCTTACAAATACTATCCAAGTGAGAAGGAATGGAATAGAGGAAAGGCAATTTGTAAAGTCTTGAAGCCGTTTTATGATATTACTAATTTGATGTCGGATACTTCTTACTCTACTTCAAACTTGTATTTCAAGCAAGTTTTTAAAATTGAATCTATGATTTTAGCAAATTTGGATCGTGAGAATGCGGTTACAAAAGGTATGGCTTTGGAAATAGGGGTAAAATTTGATAAATATTGGAGGGATTATAGTCAAATACTTGGAATTAGGGTTGTTCTTGATCCAAGGTACACGTTTCATTTTGTAAAGTTTTGTTACAATAAGATTGATGCTTCTACTTGGAATGAGAAGGTGGAAATTTTAAAGAGAAATTTGACAAAACTCTTTCTAAAATGTGAAAGATCAAGAAATGTATCTTCAAGTGATACAAGCATTTTGTGTAGGTCAAAGCATTATCTTCTACCTTGAATGAGAAGGTGGAAATTTTAAAGAGAAATTTGACAAAACTCTTTCTAGAATATGAAAGATCAAGAAATGTATCTTCAAGTGCTACAAGCATTTTGTGTAGGTCAAAGCATTATCTTCTACCTGGAATGAGAAGGTGGAAATTTTAAAGAGAAATTTGACAAAACTCTTTCTAGAATATGAAAGAACAAGAAATGTATCTTCAAGTGCTACAAGCATTTTGTGTAGGTCAAAGCAAGAGATTATAAAAAGAGTGATGATAACTTACTAAATGAGATTAGTTTTTGTTCTTATTAATATATTTTTGTATATAAATTTTTTTAAAAGTTTTTTTAGTCGATAACAATTAACTTTTCATGCCTTTCTTTGTGTCTTTAAAAAATTTAGGAGTTTAAAGAATTTCAAAAGGAAGGCATATCAAGTGTTGGTAAATATGAATTGGACATCTATTTGGAAGAGACAAGGTTGGATTTTGATGCTTTTCGGAGTTTGGATGCACTTAACGTTTTCCTAATCTTCCTATAATAACATGAAATGTGTTGAGTATTTCAATCACTGTTGTGGCATCTAAATATGCTTTCAGCTTTGGTAGACCTGCTGCTCTAACAAAGTTCAAAAGTTCCCTTCTTCTTGAACATGTTCAAATGCTTGTTTACATAAAGAATTGGTTGCATAAATTTACTTTATCTTTTAATGGTATTCATTCACTCTTTTTTTTTTTTTAACCTTTGATTATTAACTTAATATTATAACTCATAAATATATATATTTTTTCTTTTATGTAGATGAAGGTGATGATGATGAAAGTCTTGTGATCCTAATAATTTCACCACAAGAGTCTTATATTGTAGCTATTGAAGACCTTGATTCTTGATTTAAAATTGTAATTTAAATTTTGATTACGTTGAAGGATTGTAACTTGAACTAAAATTATGCTATATGTTTTGATATTTGAAGTTTTAGAATGAATGTCATATGATTAATTGATTATACATGATTGAAAGTTAGACTTTATGTTATATATATATATATATATATTTATTTATTTATATTTATATATCTTGTCTTAGGTTAGTTATTGTTTTAAATTCATATATTAAATATATATATATATATATATATATATATATATATATGTGTTGATTAATATATTTTATTTATATTGATATAGTTATATTAATAAAGCTTTAATTGTTTCAGATATATGGATCATCTTGTGAAAAATTATATATATGTGGGGGCTTTTGAACCAAACCTAGAACTTTCAAGGGATGAGTTGGATTTTAATATTATTAACTCTTCAAAATAGGATTTATAGATCCAATCCTAATCTTCTCGATCTTATTGAGGTTTGGACTTGGGCTTATCCTTTTTTAGGTGTCTAATTTCAAAGCACTCCCAAATATAAAATTAATCTAATAAGCAATTGGATGTGTATGTCGTCGTTCACATCGCCGACGGTAGTAATAAGGATAAGCAGAAGACCACGACCCCGGTAGATCAAGACGGCGAAACCAGTCCGTCTTGGAAATTTCCGATGAATGTTTTCCATTGATGAAACTGCTGCTTGCCAGAACCGACTCACCCCAGTTTTCACACTTCGTTAAGGATATTGGAGAAGTCCTTGTGCCGATTAAGGAACTTCTTGATTCTCCGGTTACTGGCGGCGGGAAGCAGCAATTTACTGATGAGACAGGTCAGGAAACCCAGTGGGAAACCCAAAGGTCAACTCACTTTTTCTTATAAATTTGGGGAAAAAGTCACCGGACCGATTGCCGTTAAAGCAGATGAGCCAGTTAAATTTGGGGCTCAGTCCGCTGCCATTTTAGAGATAAAGGTACCGTTCTTTTTGGATAGGTTGTTTCCTTGCTGAAAGAAGAAAGAAGTTTAAGAGATTTGCAGCAAACCAATGAAATCATGTAACGTATATGGGGAGTCTACATTGTGAAATTGGGGGAATTAGCTGTAGGAGATTTGAATTTATTTTAACCTGAGTGAGGTAGATGGCTTTAACGGTTAAAGGATTTATTTTGCTGAAAAGTTACAGACACCTTTGGCATATAAAACAACCTTCAGAGATCAAGAGCACATGGTTTGAGATGTTACTAGTAGTATATTTGCTGTGAAAACCTTAAATGCCTTGCTCGGGAAAACTTTTGATCAGTTTTCAAATGCTTGAATTAATCTTGGTAAGCTTTGCTGATGGGCATGGCTGAAGATAACTTTATATGTTTGGGTTTTTCTTTTTAATAATGTAATACAATTTGTTAGCTTTATTAATTTTATATTACATCAGGTGATTGGCTTGGTTGGGAGGGTTTGGAATGACAAAAATAATTCCCAGAAACCCTCGGGTGCTGTGCACATGTCTAGTTCCATCGTGGGAGTAACTTGCAAATGATGATTTGGATTATTTTGATTACTCGTAAAAACTTTAGGAACTATTATGATTGAATAAATATATAGGATTGAACTATAATTTGACTCAAATAACTAAAAAGCCCTAATAGGTAATATGCAACTCTAGACATCAACTAAATTCACTTAGGAAATTCGTATTAAAATGTAGAGAGAAAGAGTTGCGCTAAAACATGATAAAGATTACAAAAGAAATTTATAGACAAAGCCACGTTACTTAACAAGCTAAGTAAGCTGAAAAACAAAGCTATACAAAACTAATCGTAACTAACAAATACAAGCTAAGAAGGTACAATTACAATCGTTTGCTAATCCTCTGCTCTTTATCCTGATCATCATGATGTAAGCAATCGTTCTCCCGTCCACATCTACGTCATCTTTGACAAGATGAGGAGCGTAAATAAAAATTAAACTTAACCCAAAAAAAATATATACTGACTAAACGAATTTTGTGGGAGCTTTGCGGATAAATTTAGCTTTCAATTGTTCTACTTGTAAAGGAAGAAAATATATTATATATATATTCACTATGGGCAAGGGGGACTCTACATTACCCTCTTATATGTTTACTTATTTTTTATACTTAAAATGATATACCATAGTACCCACTCCGTCTAAAATTGAATATTCTTATTGTTGTTTTAATTCGTTCGAAATTAAATGTTTTATTTCTATAATTAGTAAAAAATTTACAAAGGAATTGATATTGTTGTATTAATAAAAATGAATTATGTTAAACTCTTTTAATAAAATTTATCAAATTAAAATGAGACATTCAATTCCAAATGAAGATAGTACTTATTTTAGTGGTTAAATTGATCAATTTATAAGTTATATAGTAGTGCTTTGAGCATGTAAAATTGAATGATTTGCAAGTTGAGTGAATTAAAAAAAAAAAAAATGAAAGATTGTTTGATAAAATAAAAACTTAAAAATTTAACGGCTAATATATTTGTTATAACGTAAAACATAGTATAAATAAAGTTATACTTCCTCCGTCACTAGATATAAATATAAGTTACTGACCGTCGTTTTGCAAAAATTAAGTTAAATATCCTCTAAGTCATCCTTTAAAAAATGCGAACATCATTTTATGAGTATATCATTATAGAGATAATATAGAAAGAAAAAAAATACCATCAAATAATTAATTAATTAGCAATAACGACTTATAATTAATAACCAGAAAAATTAATTTAAATGATTTATATATAGTGATGGAAGGGTATTATAAGAGAACAAAGTAAATCAAAAAAAGAAAACAAAAATTCAAAGTAAACAAGGAGAAAAACGAAATTCTCGAGTCTGAAATCACCAATTCAATATACATTCCTCAACAGAAAGATAAAAATCTTCTTTAAAACTCAAAATAAATAAGGTAAAAACCCAACATTGTCTATTAAGTCACTAGACACATCATAAAAAGCTAAACTCTTGTGTGTAAAAAAGACTCATTAGTCATTCCCATTTGCTCCTTAACTGATGATAATGTACAAACTCATATCTTATTGCTTCACTTCCATCCATTCTTCTTACCACAAAACTTTCAACCAAAACATAGCAACCAAATTCCTTCCAATTACCATTTCCTCGAAACTTCTCCTCTCTACTCACCTTTACATGCCTTGTTTCCCCTTTTAACCATCCGGCTCTTTCCTGCTCCCATGTCAGTCTCTGGACTAGCTCTTCCTTCAACCCCACATGAGATGTTTCTTCTCCATTCTTGCCAAGAACTGTGAAGAAAATTGTCCCATCAATGACCTTTTTCTCATCCCACCTTGTTTTTTGGCCTGCAACATATGCATTTTCTGTGTCAAGAGTGACATCTAAGTTCACATAATTCCCCTGACTAAAGTAGTTCTGGCATGTGTATATCCGCTCCCACCTCTGCTCCAGTGTTATCTCATAGAAAATTGACCTTTTAAACTGATCTTTTAAAGTCCCATCTCTGATAAACATGAAAGGAGTATACCATTTCCCCACAGCAACAGCTTCAGAACTTCTATATGACACAGGGAAGTTGAAGGGAGGAAGACCGGCTCGTAGATTAGCATCTATTATACCTGAAGCTTCTTGTAGTTGGTAGTTCTTGGGAGTTTTTGTGTAAATAGACCACCCTTTTCTTCTCAGGAAATTAGGTGGAAAACCATCTGGTGCAACAGATTTGGCATAATAATACCCTTTACTAGTGCATAATGTCTCATAGTTGAAAATCTGAATTTGTTGATAAATGTTCTTGAGATCTAAAGACCTTGGTTTGACATCTTTAACACATTTACAGAAACAACAGGTTCTCATGTCTTCCTCAGTAGAACAAGTCAAGGCTTCCCTGAAATATATTTCAAGATTGATTATTAGACTAGATTCTACATAAAATATATAGAGCTTATAATAGAGGACGTTTCTAGCCCTAAAGACTGTTTCAGGACATGTAATGAAATGGATCTACAAAATTTTGATTCATTATGAATTGATGATTCAAGAAACAGAAGTAATTCAATTACAAAGTTTTAGCATCAAGATTGATCATCATGTTACAGAGTTTCAGGGATCTTTAGGCCTGCAATTCTTCTGTTATCTTCCATTTCAAGATTCAAGATTCTTCAGTCATTTTTCTTCATCTGTACTAATGATGAACATTTTAGCTTCTTTTCTACCTGTTCCTACTACTGGGAAAAGCTATCCAAAACATTTCAGTAAAAGCAATTTGATAACGAAAGATGGATTGTATCAGAAAACAGCAGGTAGAGTACATACCCTTTATGTTTACCCTTAGGTTTGATGGCATAGTAACGGTTGGCAGACAAGGGAAGGTTGAGAACTGGAATAAGGACAACATCATTCAAACTCACATGTGAGTCCTCACCAGAATTTTCTTCATACCGAACAGTCAAGTTCTTGTTCTGTGGAAATGGCAGGTCTTCAAGGCTTCGTTTCTTCCACAAACCAAAACAACAATAGGTTTCCGATTCTTCATCTTGAATCACTAAATACCCTGAATTTGGACCCTCAGGCTGATCTGCAACAGAATCTGGGAAGTTTTTGTAGTGAGAAAGAGTCCTTGTTACGTACATATTTCCCAGATCAAAAGCTGCTGCTTCCTTTCTCTGGCTAATACACAGAGGAAAATATCAGATGAATTAAGTACTTATAAAATCAATTCAAATTACTTGGAAAACTTATACAAGTTTCAGCCAATCCAGTCCAGTCAACTATATGGTGATTTCAGTCAACAGGTTTTTAAATTTCTTTGTGCTATCTATATTGTATTTTTCCTATATGTTTTGAAACTTCAGAGAACACTTGGATCCTGGAAAATTAAGAGACTTTTCCAATACAACAACTTAAAGGATAAGATAATGTAACTCAGTCCACGCATGATCAAGTCAATGTTAACTTTTCATTAACTATCACTCCTCAAAGATAAGCCAGATTGCGTAGATTCATTTTAATACTTACATCTGACCTCTATATGATTATTGTATTACTTAGTTGATTTGCATTCCTGCTAATATTATCTTCCACGAAATTCTATATTCCAAGATTTTTTGTCCTGTCGTTGTCATAGTTTGAAACATCAAAGCAGACCATAGAGGAGTTATCTAGTGTTTGTATGATCAAGATTCAAAAAACACGTTTCTTCAAAATGAGAATACATTCATGATATTTTCATATAATTGTAAACAAACATCAATACTAGTTCAACAATACAGCTATTTTTACAAGGCTATTTTGACAGACAATATGATGATGAGAGATGTATTTCAAGAAGTAACCCAGTTTTCTTCAAAATTGGCACCCAAATTAAAGGATAAAATCTGGATTATTTTTCTCTAATAACTCAATCATTCAAATTTGTTCCTTATTTGATGAGTGTGCCTGAACTCATAAGTCATTAACAGACTTCCATCCATTCTTCTTGTAACAAAGCTTTCAACCAGCACATAGCAACCAAATAGCCTCCAGTTACCCTTTCCCCCAAAATGCTCAACTCTTGTCACCCTTTCTTGCCTTTCTTTACCACCTAACCATCCAGCTCTTTCTTGCTCCCATTTCATTCTCTGAATTACTTCCACTCTCAGCCCTATTTCTTGTCCAACTTTGCCGAAACCCGTGAAAAATACCATCCCATCAATGGCATTTCTCTCGTCCCACGAAGCCCTGTTCCCAGAGACATAGACACTTTCCGCAACAAGAGTAGCATCAACATGGACAGAATTTCCATCACTGAAGTTGTTCTGGCAAGTGTAAATCTGCTCCCATCGTTGCTCAAGTGATATCTGGTAAAAGGTGGATCGCTCTACCTGATCCTTCAGTGCTCCATCTCTGATGAACATGAAAGGAGCGTACCATTTGCCCACAACAACTGTCTCAGAAGTCTTATTTGATATTGGAAAGTTGAATTCAGGAAGATTGGCACGAAGAGCCTCATTGATGCCAAGAGCTTCATCCAGTTTATAGTTTCGAGGAGTTCCAGTTTGAATTGTCCACCCACTTCTTCTCAAGAAATATGGTGGAAAGCCATCATCGGCAACAGATTTGCCTTTAAAAAATCTTTTGCCTAGACAAGCTGATTCATAGTTATTAATCTCAACTTGCTGATAAATGTTCTTTGGATCTAACGGCCTTGGTTTCACATCTTTAACGCAGCGACAGAAACAGCAGGTTTTCTTGTCATCTTCCCTTGAACAAGTGACGGCTTCCCTGAATCAAGTGAAGAGAAGATAGATCATCAAACACTTGGTGCCCATGAAGAAAAAGCATAGCAAGATTAACAAAGAGTCAAACATATACATACCCCTTGTGTTTGCCATGTGGTTTGATGGCATAGTAACGATTGGAAGACAAAGCAAGGGAGAGAACCGGAACGAGGACGACCTCATCCTGAGTCACGTATGCGCTCTGGCCAGTGCTCTGAACATACTGAACAGTTAATTTCTTGTTTTGTGGAATTGGCAGACCCACGAGACTCTTGTTCTTGCACGAACCAAAACATGAATAGGTCTCCGATTCTTCGTCTTGAATCACTAGGAATCCTGAATTTGGACCCTCCGGAGACTCTGAAAGAGCATTCGGGAACTTTTGATATTGAGAAAGATACCTGGTAACGTACATTTTGCCAAAATTTTTCTTTTGACTCTCCTGTTTCTTTAAGAATTCTAATATGCTAATAAGTTCCGAATCTCTTCTTCATCGTTAATATCTAGTGGATGCTAATCAAGGTCGGTTGGACTGACAGTACCAGGAAGAACATAAGTTTGAACTTTCAAGAAGTTATAAATAAATAAATGAAGTTAATAACTGGCTGGTTTTACGCGTATTGGTCAAATTTCTTCAGTTTTGTGGAATCCTTATCTTCACGGAACTAGGGGGTGTTTAAAACCGTTCAAAATTGATTATCAATAACCAAATCGAACCAAATTACCATAAATCCGATAGCTAATCGGTTCAAAAAATGATACTCTTGACAGTTTGATTCAATTATCGATTAAAAAAAATTTAATTGGTTATGAATGAATCAAACCACTTAAATATAATACGATAAAATAAATAACCTATAATATGTAAGTATATTATATATAAAATAATATAAGTGAAAAAAAGAAAATTTTATTCAATTGTTAACCCATCAAACCACTATAATATATTATAATATATTAATATTATTATATGTAATAAATATATAACATAAAAAATTTTAGAAAAAGAGAAATTTTTTTAATCGATTATAACAGAACTAAATAGTTCAAAATCAATTATAAACGGTTTGATTTGATTCAATTAACCTCTAAAATTTGTAAAGGATAATTAAAAAAATTTCATAATCGATTACCCGAATTTGATTCCAAAATTTAGCTATCACCAAACCAAATCCAACCAGGAACACTCCTGCGTGGAACCACGGACGCACACATTCATAATTCATTTATGTTGGGATAAGTAATTGTCATCCTGAAAGTTTGGAACTTTGGAAAATATTTTGTCTTCTAGTCATTTTATTTGTCCTAAACAAATCAGATTTTACTCTAAATTTTCTACTCCCTTCTTTTACACCTCTTTTATACCATTAAACAAATTAATATATATTATTCAATTTAAGTAAAATATCCCTCAAATTTAGTATATTTTTTTAGATTTTTATTAATAAAATATATCTGTAATGTATATATATATATATATATATGTATATAAATATAAATGTATTTATCATTTGTGATATAGAAGAAGGATTAGAAGATCAAGAACCAAGGTTTTTCACTCAGATCGAGATAATCATGACATTATCTCTTTTGAACGATTTTATCTCTTCCTAAATTTTACCCTAACTTCTCTATCCTTTCTTCCTTTAGTTGGGATTAAATTTAATAAGATTGGTTATTATTAAAATGGGAAAGCGTGAATGTAATAAATTGTCATTAGGAAAAATTTGTTTAAAAAATTGACTATTAACAATAAAATGATAAATTCATTTATATTTTTTATCTACCTTGAAATGTATAAGTGGTAAATATTTTGCGAAACAAATATTCCTCTCTTAAGTTACAGACAAATTGAAACCGGTGGAGTATAGTGATATTTTTATCCAGAAAATAAAAAATTATACTACTCCCTCTATCCCACTTTAGATCGGGTTGGCAGCCTTTTCGTAAAGATAAAAGAAATCTTCTTCTTCCTAAATTATCCTTCCCTTTGATATATATCTTGCATAAAAAATTTAAAAAATTAATGATACCATTTAAGATAAGAATGATCAAAGATTCAAATATCAATTACAAATTTTAAATAATCTATCTTACAGATATATACCCAGTCACATAACAAATTGCATTGAACTATTCCTTTAACCAAATTATCACAAACTAAAATATTTACCCATATTCTCTTTAGATTCTCATAATGAATTTTACAAAGTGCAGCAAACTAACATTTGCAAAAGTGCTCTTTTCAGAACCATAAATAAAGCAGAAATAGAGCGTTTTTAAAATTTATAAAAAAAAAAACAAAAAAAGAGAGATTCGGTAAAATAAATAAATTTTACCAAAAAAAAAAGGGAGAAAATTTTAAAGCAAGTTTTAGCATAAAAGATGTAAAATTCTAACGAATAAATAAATAAATAAGGATGATTAAAATATTTTTTTAAAAAAATAAAGGATAATTAAAATCCAGGTCAAAATAAATTAAATAAAATTACCTCAAAGTCTCATTGTAAATTCAAACCGTCTTGATGGATAAAGGTGAAATATGAGCCGCAATTTTCTAGTTTGAGGAGAGAGAATTAATCTATGTTTTGAAAATAGACGAATGTAAATAAATAGGTATTAGAAACATTAAATAGAAAGTGAATAGAGATTAAGGATAATATAGGAATTTTCTGATAAAATACCTTTAAAATTTAGTAGAACAACTTATAAAGGAGAATAAATACATTCCCTTTTTAAGGCCTTATTAACGTTGACGGAGAGAGTAGTAAGTGTTCATAAAAATATGAGGAAGACTTGGTAGCGAATTGCGAACCAAGATAATCGTTGAGGGTGCTACTTGATGCTATCTGTTCTCAGAATTTCTCAGAAAAGATCAAAGGTTCAAGTTATGTTGACTTTTCTTCATCAATCATCACCTCCTTCTCGGAGAGGTTTGTCTTAGAGCCTCTCAGGTTGCAAAAGTCAAAACAATTGAATTGTATGGTTCAAAGCCCAAATGTGGAGTACATGATGAAGAAGTTCCAACCACCCAAGAAGGGCAGATTAGGGATTGAACATAATTTGGAGTCGGCTGGCTCAGTCTTATACGAGTATTTTTTCAAAAGACCTACCTTCCCGTGGAAAAGTCCTCCATCTCCATCATCTCGTTTAGAAATTTAAATTGAAAATAATAATAATAATAATAATTTAATCACTCAACTATACTTGAAGATTATTGACCTTGTATGAGTTTTAAGATATAAAATCGATTTAAATTAGAATTTATTAAAATTCTAATTTATGTATATAATATATAGAAGAAGTGCAAATCCCCTCTCTGAGTAGTATTAAGCCATGGATTTAAATTCATTAAATGATAGTTTTTTATTAAAAAAATTAACTTAATTCATTGTATATTAATTATATGGTAAAATGACATTTTAAGTTCCTTAGCAGTTTTATGTAGGCCATAATGATCACTTTTCAGTATTTTTAATTTTTTGGATTCCTTAAAAATTTATGAACCATATCCTTTTCATGGAAAATTAGATTTGACATAATAGGTAATTTTTTATTCTTTTTTTTTTTTTTTTTAAGTTATAAACTTTAGGGCCCCAAAACCTAAATCTCTTAAATTACTTGCAACAGACACTTCCATTCTAATTATAAATCAGACAATAAAACACCCACAAGTTGATTCCAATAGAACTGAATTGCTTCAGCTCATAGGATTCTAACCAGAGTCTTTCTCTGGTTATGTGAACAATAACAATTATCCTATTTTCGATAATCTAAACAATCCCCTTTTTTTCTCTCTAAACAATTGCAAACAGCTATAAATAGGTATTCATGTTTACATAGTGGAGTAACACTTTCAAGAAAAAAAAAAGATGCCCCCTCAGTTTTAACATTTTGAAGTTGTTAGAAAAGTCAAATCGGTTTCAAACCCCGAATTGATTGGACAAAATTCTTCTGTGAAGTTCAAAGACTCATCAATAATGTATGTGGCAGGGATGCATTCACATGGTGTGAACATGTTCTTCCCACATATTTGTATTGATGAGTCTTTAGACTTCACAAGAATGTTTCTCCATTCGAAAAGTGGGTTGGAACCACTTTGGCTTCTAATAGTTCTGAGATGCCGAGGGGAAGGACCAGTTTGGTCTTCTTCTAATCAACTGGCTATTTGTCTTCCAGTTATTGTATTAATTAATTTTTTATTATTATTGTATTTTTTTATTTTTCCCTACCCTTGTATATGTAATTGTTAGGAAATAAATGAAATGATCATTTTTCTATTTTTTCCTTTTTTTTTTAATATAATGTACAAACTGACTCTTCATGTTTATTCATATGGAATTAAATATTTAAATGAGTAAAATTTTTAAAAACTAAGTTAAAAGATAATTTAAGTTTGTTCTTTTATTTAAAGTGAAGCCGGCTCACGAGAACCAATCGGTTGATATGAAACTGGCTCATATATTCCAGGTTGATCATACTGAAATCAGTTAGAATATTCCAATGCACTTGTAACTTTACCTAACTAGGAATTATTAAGCACAATCAAGTATTCAAATAATAAAATCCTATGACTGTAAATTATATTATCAAACAAAACACAAATATAC
>JAOXNR010000013.1:10652941-10668855 GCA_028571225.1 Parsonsia alboflavescens
ATATGGATTTGCTAATATGTGGGTCCATCCGTTGAAACGACGTCGTTTCAATTTTTTTTTAAAAAAAATTTAACTCACAACTGAAACGACATCATTTGATTTTAATTTTGAAAATAAAATAATAATTGTAAAAATTTTACCGAGCTAGAGTCGAGCAACGGAAATGGTACGATAGAAACGAGGCGGCGAGAAACGGTGCCTAGGGGTAGCCGGAGGTGCAAGGCTGGGTGCATAGAAACTTTGGTGGTGGTGGTGGTGCTAGGGGCATTGGGGTGGGGTGCTTGGGCGCTAGGGTGGGATGGGGTGTTGAGGCGAGGGTGGTGGTGATGGCAATGGTAGTAGGTGGCGAGGAAGGTGTCATTGCCGGTGCTCACTCTACTCTGGTAGTCGGTGTCATCGTTTTACTCGCTTAGATCTGAAATTTTTTTTTTTTTTTTTTAAAAACGAGACAGAACGATGTCGTTTTGTGACGTTGCACACACTATAAGTTCGACATATAAATATATATATAATAACAACATGTCTCATTGTAAATATTTCATAATGAAACCTTGTTTCATAGTGAAATCAATTTGATTTCTAAACTAGTTCACTAAAACCGACTTAATATACTTCATCAAATTCAGTAGAACCAGCTTGATGTACTTAGCCAATATCGATGTAACAGGTTTGAACTAAAAGATTTGGTTTCATCTTAATCGATTGGTTGCTTTAGAAAAGATGAAAATATTTTGATATTAGTTTTATAAAAATATTAATCACCTCATTTGGCCATTTATTTTAATTTAATTTACAATAATAAACAATGAACATGTAACTAGCTCCCATATTAAGCTGGTTTAGTGAAATCGGTTTCATTTCTTACCGGTTTATAAGAATGATTAATTGAAACCAGTTAATTTTGAAATTTCTAAATTGGTTTGTTGATTGATTCAATTAACGTTTTAATCATTGTAATTACATTAAGTAATACAATACGAGCATGTATTGAAAGTATGTTTTCTAATTCCCAAGATTCTTGTTTTTTCTTAGGTTCTTTTTTCGGACAACATTTTCGAATTTTTCTTTTATATTTATTTTCCTTATCCTATGTACTGTTCTGGAATAAATAAATAAATAATCTCCTTATTCTTCATTGTTTATTGTAATTAAAATAAATCATCTCCTTATCCTTCATTGTTTTTTATAACTAAAATAAATAAATGATTATTTTATAAAGCATATCGGCTCAAGGTAACCAACTAGTTTAGATAAAATTTGATATTTTTGTTCAAGTCTGATACAAATATCGACTGAATATATTAAGCCAATTACACTTAAATCGACTATTCAATCATCTAGAGTGGCTTGATTTCTTAAAAAGAAAAATTAAGTCAAAAGTGCAATAAAAAATTAAATTGAATCAATGTGCCGATTTAAATGAAATTGGCATAATATTTTGAACTGGTTTCACAGAAAGCTGACTCGATTCTGTAGCTTGTTACATTGTTGGCTTGGGTTCTTTAAAAAAAATAATAAAATTATGTGAAGAGTGAAAAAAAATAAAATAAAATATATTGCCACATACGTGCAGTTTTTTATCCCCGAGGATGATTTAAATAAAACCGACATCATATCTTGAACAAGTTTCACATAAACCAACTTGATTATGTAGTCGATTACACTGAAATCGACTATTTGTGCCTTTTGACTGAATTCATTTCTTAAAAAGAAAAAACAAACCGAGTTAGAATTTTAAATAAAAAAAAAAATTGAAAACATATTTGACGCTGCCCCCCTCTATTTTCGATCCTAGATGATTTAAAGTGAACCCGACATAATATTTTGAACTAGTTTCATTGAAATCGACTTTATTATATGGTCGATTACCTTGAAACCAACCTCTTTCAATGGTCGTCTTCTTTTTCCTCTCTATCATCAAATTTCGAAAAAAACTCAAAGCAACATCCTTCGAACATGCTCGTAATTCGTAAGCATCTAAGCACCATTTGTTGCTCCAGCAGCCGGGGAACAAAATTATCTTCTGTGTTGAAGGATTTCTGAAAACAAGAACATCTTGATTGATTCTTTGCTTTTAATTTTTTTAACATAATATTGCACCTTTAACTATTAAATTTTTAAAATACAAAATGGGTTAACAACGAGAAGGGGAGATGAGCATAGAATCAATTTGAGTTGGTTAAGGTGGAATCGGTTTCATAGGATGGGGGCTTTTCAATCATTTTGTATTTTTCCACTCAACTCTATTGATTAAAAGGATCAAAATGAAAAAGCGAGTATAGGATAAAAAGTGAATTAGGAATTAGTCAATTGAGAAATCTGAAAAAAAAAAAAACAAAAAAGTGAGTACACTTAATCTTACCCATTCAAGTGTCTAAAATTGCATAATTACCACATTAAAAGCTGAAATGAATGCTTATAGGGGGTGGGGGGATTCTAATGGACAATTGAAAAAATAAAGAGTATATGGTACTTTATTTTAATCAATATATTTCTAATTAACATCAAACCATGAAACTAATAATTTCCTAATTCTAATTGATGACGTAAACTTTAAACTAAAGAATCCCGATGCTCCTCAAAGACGTCCCTCTCACACCTTCTCAAATCTCTTCTTTTTCTTCCCAAATTCTCTTTTCCAAAAAAGGTGCAAATCAGCCTCTTCTTTTCTTCCTAAATTTTAAGAATCCCTCCATCTAAATTCTAAACTAGCTGTAAAGGTTTAAATGAGTTGGTCTCTTTAGTTCAATTCAAAATGTAAAGTGGTAACCAAGAAGTTTAAGCTCTAATTAGAGTGTTCTTCCTAAACTGCAAACTGCAAAAAATTTGCAGCCATATAATCTATCAAATGGCATCAAAGAATCCAAACCCTTATACAAATTCAGAAGAAACAACAAGAACGGAAAATGAGTCAGTTCCTTGTATTGATATTTGTATGATTTAATTTTTTGTAGATTACATCTGGAAACCAAAAGAGGTACTCTCTTCTACTACAATAATTAGGAAAAGGGAAAGAAATGGCAATACATCAACACCCAACAGACAATAGTTTCTTTGTTTTTACTAGATCTGTTAATGAAGCATTATCATGCTGCTAACCATTCTATCCACAGAAAATGACCAAAAATTAAAACACTTTCAGATAATTTTCTTATTCCCCTTTTCAAGACTTGAGAAAATGCTACTAATATTTTCATCTTTGTTACTTGTACTTCTCCTTCCAGAATGATGCCTAGAAAACCATTTCCAGATCTTGTAGCTGTTGCTTCCCCTTTTCAGTGCTCTATCATTCAATGTCATTCTGCAAGAGCCACTGTGCTTCAGTGGGATTCTGGACTCAAAAGCCTCATTTCTCAAGCAATAACCATGATCTGAAGATTCATGGATCTTCATGGCAGGAAGTTCTGGTTTGGATTCTGATGATAAATCAAGCTTCAAATCTATGAAAGCCGATTCATCCATGGCATTGAAATCACTTTCTTTAACTGGGAAAATGCTCCTATTTGGAACACTGTACGTCCTCTCCAGTTCCAAGGGACCGCCTCCTCCAATCTTCTTCAGACCCTTAAAATCTATACCATTTTCAGCTTCTGATGGGCCTCTGTACCCACTTTTTCTTGGCTCTTGATCATCTAACAAGCCTCTGTATCCACTTCTTCTTGGCTCTACATCATCTGTAAGGCCTCTGAATCCACTTTTTCGTGGTTCAGAATCATCGGATACACCCCTGAATCCACTTCTTCTTGGTTCTGATTCATTGAATCCACACTGCTTTTCATCGGATACACCCTTGAATCCACTTCTTCTTGGTTCTGATTCATTGAATCCACACTGCTTATCATAATCAAAGAGAATACCACCAGTGACATCAGAGATTTTGGCACTAGAAAACCGATAATCACTGCCTTCATCTGTATCGTTGAAACCAACCCCTCTGAAACTACAGAGAGACCTGGACCTGGAAACCCCCATAACATCAGACACCCAAACATCACTTTTATCATCAAATCCACCATCTTTCTCACAACCCTTTTCTTTTTTCTTCCTAAAGAGCCTTTTAATTTTCCAAAAACCCTTGTATCTCTTGACCTCTACGCAGCTGCTGGCACTCCTCCTTAGCAGAATAACCTCTTCTGCTTTACTAATATCTTCTTTTTTGGGCTTGGAATTTGACTGTTGGAGCTCGGACTTTTCATTCTCGATCAGAAATGACATTCTTCCGACACTTCCCACATCTGCAGTGCATGATGAATTGCGATATGAAGAGATATCAGAACAAGAACACGAAGAAAGCCTCTGTTCTCCACATTCCGAGCAGACCAACTTTACCAATCTATCTTTAAGACAAACGGCACAAATCCCAACTGAAGACGAAGACGGATGTTTCTTGCAAGGCATATCTGATGAAGAATAGTTGAAATCTGCAAAACCATTTCCATTAAATGCCTCCAGAGCCTTTCCTCTTTCTCTCATGGCTTCTTCTCTCTTTCTTTTCCTTCTATAAGGACACAGAAAGAAGAACGGAATTGATTATCAGAGACTCAAGAAAGTTGCTATCTTTATAGAACCAAGCAAAGCCCAAAGCTCAAGAACATCAAATCTAGACCAAAAAAGACAGGAAACAAAAATCCCAAAATCTGAAATCCACAGAATCGCAGTAAACTCAATAGGACATAGGCAAAGGTTATAGGTAGGCTGAGGCGAGGGGAGAAGAGGGGGGTCAGAAATGGCTAGGAAGGATGGATATCTAGAACTAGAAAGAGAAGTAAAAGATGAAATTGAAATGATCAAGAAACAACAGGAGCATGTTGTAGGAGTAGTGTAGTACATTAGTATGATTTTTGTTTGAGCAATGAGAGGAGGCTTTAACTTTACGTTTTCTTTTCAAGAAACAGTGAGTAATTGCAAACAAGAGTGATGGAAAATTCACACTGTCTCTGCAAGCATCATTGTGTGGGGAAGTCAAATGGAGACATCTAAGTAATTTGAGTAAAGGAATGAATCTGCTTTGTCTGTAAATTTGGCTACTGTTATTCTCATGCAACAAGTTTCTTTCAGCATCATAATTTTACCAAGATTGTAAAAAAAGTTTGGAGGCCAAACCGACGCTTTGTTTTTCCCTTTCTTTCTTTTTATTAATACTCCTCCTCCCAGTATAAAAAATAAAAAATAAAATACGACTACTATCAAGATCAAGATCAATCAATCCATCTTTTCTCGTGCCAAACTTTTGAAAGATTTCGCTTTCCTCTAACAGTCTGGCAATTTTAGTTATGGAAAATGACTTGGTTTCTCTTATCAACACCCCATCTTTGTCTAATGCTCCATAAGCTTGGTTCATGAGAAAAGGGAAGGCCACAATTTCTTGAATTGAGAGAACTGAATACATATGTTCCTTCTTGTGAATACTGATAATAAGCGTAGTGTTAGAATGACTATCTAAACATTAATTATAAATTCATAAAACCCTAAACAACTAAATAACAAAAATAATACTCCACCGGTTGGAAAAGGAATTACACCATTAAAAATTGAGAAATGTATTTGACTTTTATAAAACTTACCACCTCAACTTTCCTATTATTATGATTAGTAGTGAGACTATTATATTAGAAGTTGTAAATATTTAATTAACTTTTTGGTTAAGAATACTTTAAACTAAAAGGTCTATTTATCTTAGGAGATGAGACATTAAAATTATCAACAATCCAAACTAAAAATAAAGACATTCAAATTTTTATGGAAATAGTAATTCATAATAAAAGTTTCCTTATTAAAATTCATCTATAAGTTTTGGAACCTTTTGGATATTGTATTATACTCCAGAAGACTTTTGGGTATGTAGTAGACAATTTCCACTTCTCAATTTCTATGAGTGGTTCATTTGATTAACGTTTTTTGTTTCTTTGTTATAATAATTTGGAAATTTTTAAACTCTCTTAATTGATAATTGGATATTCAGTTTGATTTTAAATAAAAAAATTAAGAAGTATTTTTACTCTAATTCAAATTAATATGTTATTTCATAATTAATGTAGTTAATAGTGAGATCATTAGTTAGTTTTTTAATGAATATTAATGGAAATTTAATTTAAAACTAAATTGATTTTTCTTTAAAAAAATAAATTTAACATTCAATATATACTCAAATAAAAATAAAAGCATTCAGAAAAGGCAAAAGAAGTAATAATGTGTCCTCAATTTTTTTTTTTAAATAATTTGTCCAATTTAAAATCTTTAATGTTTAAGAATTCTTTCCCAGTTGAATTTTCATTCCAATATTCCCTCCGTCTGAAAATAAATTTCCATTTTGATTTGATAAAAAAGAATTTATGATTTTCATTCATGGAGTATTTTTTGATTTGGATAATAGGTTTTTTGCAATTACATTTTTTTTTACGCTTCTAAACATTTTTCAAGTTGTATAGTAAGTCCTTTTGATCGGTTTCATAAATCTTTTGACAAGTCAATAAAAAAAAAGATTACTTGTTTCACCTGGTCAAAAGAAGGGCAAATTGGAAAGAACATAATTCACATTTAAAAAAATATATATAATTTTTACTTTATTTTCTTTCTCTAATTTTTGTTTACTTTAGTTTAGAGAAAGGAAAGGAAAGAAAATAAATTAAAATGTAATATATATATAAATATACAGGAATTCTATTAGTGAAACGACGTCGTTTCACTAATGGTGCACACAGGTGCACATAATAGACTTCCTATATATATATATATATTTTTTTTTATATTTATATATTTATATATTTATATTTATATGTATTCTAACTGTGAGTTGTTTCTTCACAATTTGCTCTTCTTTTGATCAATGAAAAAGTAAATTTTGTTTTTTGTTGATTCTATCGAAAGATTCATATGTTCAGTAAAAAATAAACTTAATTTACAACTTAAAAATGTTTATGGTCTAAAACATTAAAAAAAAAAAAAAAATTTGTAAAGGACCTATTATCTAAATCGAAAATACTTTGGAAATGAAAATTACCAAATTGTCAATAACAGATGAAGTGGTGCATTTGATTTTATTAAAGTTATTTGTCTATCTTTCTCATTAAATGTAATTATTGGTGAGGCCTTTTGTTTTTGGTTGAAGTTCTTTTAGTAAATATTCAAGTTATATTTACAAAAATTTTATATATATCCCTAAAAGATTATGTAATCTTATAATTTAGTTTACTTTATAAGGATCGGTATATAAAATATATTAAAAAAATTTAAAGAATAAAGTTTTTATCGTTGTAATAGAGCGTATGATACAAAAATATGTACTAAAAGATCGAAATTCATGCAAATTTTGAAATCAAGTAAGTGAATAATGAAACTTTATTTTTAGATATAAGATATTTATTTTCAAACGTATATCAAGACAAGAGAAAGCATTTCTATTTTCACGAGTCAAATTTTGTCCACTAATACGGATAAAAATGGGTAAAAGATAAATCTTAAACTTTATTATACATATGAATTTTTTAATATAGTATACATTAACATAGAAAAGAGTAATAATTAGTGGAGTATGAGAGTGTGATTCATGATTGAGCATGAGACTAATTGCACAAATTTATTTGTCCACGTCTTGAAAAGAATATCATGATCTATCGGAAATCTTCGGGGGTCCTTTTCTCTGTAGATCTTGAGCACGTGTCCCACTGACAACTTATTTATCATGGACCTATTTGTAGGGCATCATTCTCCCGAAACGACACAGTTTTTCTCCAAGCATGGACATACACATAAATATATATTATATATATCTTAGGTGGGAGTAATTACATATGCGTGAGCCCATTAGACCGTTGAGTTGTTCAATCAAGGAATGTGAGAAAAGCTACGTTTTAAGTGATTGACCCCTTATTTTGTCCACTCTTTTTATCACTTTTCCATTTGTCCATAAAATGTAATTTCACCGTTTAATACTAGTATTCTCTACGTATAAATTCACTCACTTTATTTCCGTTTTTAAAATTAAAAATATTCTCCTTTTTAATAAAAATACATTTTTCGTATAAGATTTTGTTGCTCTCTTAATTTTTTTTTAAAGAATACTTTAGGCATCCACTACTAATTACTTTAATTAAATTATCATAGAGACAAATTTAATAAATAAGTTCAAGATTACATGCCGGTTAAGTTTAGGTAGAAGTCAAAAATATAATTTAATTATAGAAGGAAAAAATAGACTTTTTTCCCTTTTAAATTTTGTAGACACTTAATATTTTTTTATTATTCATTCGAATCAAAATATAGATCATTTTAACTTCTTTCATATATATTAAGAATATAAAAAATAATACATTAACTCAATCAAATTAACAAAGAAATTGGAGTAATAAAGAATTATAAGGGTAAAAGTAGAAAAATATCAATGCATATTTATGAAATTTTATAAAAATCACTTATATTATAAAATAAATTTAAAAATTTAGAGTTATTTATATTACGAAACGTTTGGAGTAATTAATAGGAAGAAAAATTAATGCTTTTGAAGTCCAAAACATGGATCCGATCGTGGAATACTAGTAAGTAGTAGTAGTATTTAATTTCTGACAAAATTTTCTTTATTGTTATTATTATTATTTTGGGGGTCAGGTGTTGTTTCGATAAGGCCGTGTAGCTACTAGGATTTATGGAAACGGAACTGCGAACGTGCCTTTGGCGTGTCGTGATGAACTTCAAACTTCACTTGGAATCATCCCCCCGTAGGGGACTTCCAAGGAGCAAAGAACTTAAGAGATATTGAAAGAGACTGGGCACGGTAATAGGCTTTTGGCTAATATTTATTCTCGAATAATTTAAAATATAGAGATATTCAATTTCAAATTTAAGAAAGTATTACGTTCTTTAAAAGAATAATTATTATTTAAGGAGAGAGTATTTGTTTTAAAATACGTGTCATTTATATATTTCAAGATAAAAAATAATATAAGTAAATTTCTTATTTAATTTTTAATGATCAAAATTTTTTGAGTCTTTTCCAACACAACTTTATTATATTCACACCTCCGATTTTAAAACCCATTAATATTTGTTGAGGAGAGAGGAGAAAGAAGAGAAAAGAGACTACCAACACCTATAAGAAGGGGTAAAATCATTCAAAAAAAGTAATGTTGTGATTACTTTGATTTGGATGAAAAACTCTTAAATGACAATCATTTTGAAATGGTGGGAGTATTACTATTTTGATTTTCTAACTTTGGTCCATAATATTTTATTTTATCATCTTTGATCGTCCACAAATTTCAATATATTAATATTATTTTATTGTCTTTTTTGGTCATCAATCTTCTTTTTTTTTGGGGAAGTTTGATCAGTTTCACCTAAAGCATATTTTAGACTATTTTTAGTAGGAATGATAATGGTATTTTCTTACACACTAACGGGGTTGTACTGAACCCTCTTCGGTGTAGGAAAAAAAAAACTTGAAATACAAAAAATACCCTTGTCATTTTTACTAACAATAATATAAAACATGCTTTTGATGAAAATGATCGAACTTGTCAAAAAAAAAATGATCGATGGCCAAAAAAGGTAAAATAACGTAATATGGATCAAAATTATCATATTAAAAATTTATAAATGATCAAAGATAACGAAAAAAAAAAAATTGGATCGAAGTTAGAAAATCAAAATAATTCATGGATCACATACGATATTTAGTCTATTTATGATCTTTAGAATATTTATATTTATGATCTTTCGAAAAGGTTGAACGTCGATGCCTGGCCTTCAGGGATCGGCAAAGGCACATAAGACTCAAAGGCTTTATTTAACCATGCTTACCATAAGTGGAACTTTCAAGTTTCAACCACACAATGCAACTATATGTAATCCGTTGAATTGAGTTTACTTCTTCTTCGGGCTTATGAGCTTTCTAATTTATATATCAAGTGATATAAATCTTGCAATTTATAATATAAAAGCTAATAAAATTGAAATGCTATTCTGATAGAGTTATATAACTACAAAATTCTTCACAGATTTTGCATAAAAAAATAAAAAAAAAGGAAATGCATACATTTAAGGAACATTCAGAATTTAAAATTGTTAGCTACATCAGTGGTTCTAATTGCACCAAACTTGTTGGAGGTGAGGAACATACGTTGATCTTATTTAAGATTTAATGTACAAGTTCACATCCAATGAGATTCATATCCGTATCAATAAAAAATCAATGCATCTCATCCCTCTTATCATAAAATGTTCAATTTAATAATTAAGCCTAGCTAAGGAGCTAGTATTCCTAAGTCCCCAATCCTAAGTAGGACTAGATAATAGGTAAGGAAAGGCACTTTTTTTTTGGCCCCCGTCGTCAAGTAAGGTAAGGGCACAAGTACAAGAAGGAGCACTCTCCAAAAACCAGCAGAGGCAAGGCTGGAGTTGAACTACGTTAAAATTTTGAGAGGGGAGGGCAGCAACAGCGAGAATTGCACGCTGTGCTGTAGGACATGATAGCCAGGCTGCACGCCCTAGGCATGCCTGTACTCATACACCATTTGGTTCACCAAAACAACACTGTTTAATTAATACATATACATCTCAATTCTATTTTAATTAATGAATAGTATCGTTGGATTTAATCATTATGTTTTACTGTTTTTTTTTTTCCCCTCTTTTCTTTCTTATTACATGGGGAAGGTTCTTAATTTGTTTTTGGATTCAGAAAAAGAAAGTATATATAAGATGACGTAATATTTCACTTGTCTAAAAAATCTTTATAAAGGGGATCATAATAAATTCTAAGTATGTATAATATCGGATTTGCTTAATGCGCTCTCCAATCTTTACCATAATGGAATTATCGCTACGCTTAGTTGGCTGCATGAGCCCTGTAGCAAGAATTCCGTTATTGTAACGGTTGGAGCGAGTATTAAGGCGCGCTCCGAAACACGCCTTAGCAAAACTATGTATAATATACTTATATTTTTGTACAAAGTAAGAGTATTTTCATAAACCATGATGAGTGTTTAAACACCACCGTGTATCATTTATTTATTTATGAGTTTATTTTCAAGAGGTGAAAGACTTATAAATGAAAAGAATCATTCATTTATTATGAAAAGTTAAATCGATAAATTAATTTCAAAATATTAAAGTTTTCTTTTGAGATTGAATTTTAATATTTATTTTTCAAAAAAATTTAAACCATTTTACATAAAAATTTTCAAATGATTTTATTATTAAGTTTACTCTCAAAGTTTTTATATGGAAAAGGAACGAAAAAATCTATGGGAAATTTTAAAAATTGTTGGAAGTATATTTCTTTTCTCAAATTTGTATCAAGTTAATCTAAACCTGATTAAATTCAGTTGGATCAATAGAGGATAAATTTCAATCTGACAATATTTTGTTACTTTTATAACTTGAACCCATGACGTTCAATTCATAAAAAAATAACATATTTAGTCGTAGAAAATGTTTCACTCTCCTATCACAAATACAAAATGAAAATTATGATACAAAAGATTATGATAAATGTGAACTACCAAATTTTTCCTAATATTTTGCTAGCTTGGTTGTAAGCAATATCAAAATGAAAAGTCTCAAGTTAGTAAATTAAATTATCATCTATGCTACTAATATATATAAATTAAAAAAATTGTTTTGATCTTTTTTTCCTTTTAAAAAAGCCACATTTATTCTATTTATAATGCTCAACAAAACTTTGTTCGTTTGATTTTTAAAATACTTTAATATATAATAAAAAAAAAAATTGGTGCTTACATAACCACAGAACCTAGTTAAACTATAAATTTAGGATAATGAAATTCTATATTATGTTAGACTTAAATTTCTTTATTTTTTGAAAAGAGAAAAGAAATTTTGACTTAGTAATTTTAAAAAATTCCAATGAAAAGAAAAGTTAATAATTTAAATACAGTTTTTTAATAGAAAATAATTAAAAACCAAATTATTAATAATTAATTAATTCCAAAATTTTTGCATATAAAATATTAGGAATTTGAATAATTAGTTTTAGAAGGGCTGAAAAAATTTGAAAAGTCAAATTTATGATTTTTTATGATTCTCATCACCAATTATATAAATATATATATATATATATATATATATGAATTCTTCTAATATTTCCTTTTCCTCTTATTTTAAGAAAATGCCTCATTTCTATATACAATGCCAAATACTCCGGATCAAGCTAGAGTATGTAAGAAGATGGAATGAAACTCAAAACTTGCATTATTTAAGCCTCACATCTAAATAACTTTGCCACATCCCGAGATGCCTTCCAATCCCTTTTTTATATTTATTTTTTATGGGAAATCAGTTTTTTAAAAAAATCATGCAAGTGTGTAATATTTGAATTTATAATTTCATGCTTTTGTTGTATTGCACGGACGGATTATTAAACCTTCATTTTTCTTGAATGTCTTTTAAATTGTACATCGAAAACTTTTAGCTATGAGCTTTGTAATATTTTGTGACGGATGGAATAAGATTTAAATTGATTAAATTAAAAAAATATATGGAATAAATTATTTTATTTTAAAAAGTAAAAAATTAATTTAAAATATAAAATCATTTTTAGATAAATATTTTTAATTTTCAATTTCAGTGACTACACATAAAATTTAAAGAAAAAAAAAAAGGAAGAAAAGACAACATGAAAGTTCAAATTTTGATTGGGCTTTGGGCCACTTGGAAGGAAAAGAACAATGAGTCCATAAAGCCGGTCAATCCGCAAAACCATCTCCCGCTAAATCCTTGCGAAACCACAAATGATAACCGCCAGTGGAAGAAGAGAACTTCTCCATCTCTTTTTCCATGTCTCTTCTGAGGCTGCAGTGTTCTCAGCACCCCTTCTGCAACGTCAAATCTGCCAATTTCTCTAAAATTGTGCCTGAAAATGGCTTCTACTCCCTTTCAATTCCTAGGCACGAACCAAAATTCGTATTCAAATCTTTATTCAATTCCAAGCGTAACAATGCCGTGTGGGTATTTGTTGCTAAGAACACTGTATCTTCTTATGGAGAATCGGGAGAAGAAGAAAAAGAAAACTTTGAGTTGGAATACTTAGCGCCGGATGGAAAGGTTTATCAGAAAACACTTAGGCTTGTGGAGTGTGCTATGTTTGCAGCAGTTTCGGGGTTAACCTATATCTTGAGTAATTCCCTCGCCGTTGAGGTAAAATCTTTAGCTGGGTTTCTGAGTTTCTTGAACTTTATTATTATTATTTTTCCCTTTTTCTTATGAACTGTTAGATTTTTACTATACATTTTTGCCCTTTCTCTCCGTGGTGCGTCTCTTTTGGGGTCCGGAGAGTGGTTTTTTCCGATTGTATAACGCATCCTCGTTTTATGTTGTCCCTCAGGATTTATAGTAGAAAGACACATTATTGTATCTTCTTATATTTGGAAGACAAGATAATTATAAATCAAGTGAAGTGGTAGGGATGATGAGAAAAAGGAAAATGTATATAGAGGATGATAACTTACTGATAGATTGGTAAAATAAATGCATGAGGGAAAGAAACTTAAGCCTTGGAAGTTGAATTGACCCTAAAAATTCATAGGAAGCAATGATGAATGTTAGTTGAATTGACCCTAAAAATTCTTTGGAAGCAATGTTGAATGTAAATCTTTGACAGAATGCAGAGGGTTGAAATCTTAAAATTAGCCTTGTGGAGAAGTATTGCGGATGAAAGTATAAAGGGGGCATTGCACTAGATAAATTTAATTAAATGGTGCAAAGGATGTAAACTTTAGAATTGGTTGTGTAAGAGAAGCTCATTGAGACCAAGAGATTGGCTTAAAGAAGCAAAAGAGATGTACTAGATCATACTCAAACGGTGGAAAGGATGTAAGCGTTAGGTTCTATGTGGGTGATTCTTTTAGGTGCGATATTTGAGGTATTATTCAAATGCATTAGAACACTATTAGATGTTGATAATGGCTCTATGTTTCCTCAGGCTCAATAGAATATTGCTTGTCTGGATAGTAATTTGAGCTGAACTTAAGGTATTAACTTCGTTTCTAACTTGTGTTTCTGCTGTTTTCTTAAATAGTTCTTATGGTGTGCCTTTTCATTTTAGCTATCCTTTTTCTTTAAAAATTTCATCTGAAATTTTGCTGGAGGCTTGTAATATTTGTTCAAATGGCTTTAATTCAGGGTTGTACAGTGTTGGGCATGTCAGTAAAGTTTTTCTCTTTTGTCACCATTGAGATTCTTGTTCATCAGTCTATCAAAAAGTGAGTATTTTTGGCTGTTTCAAATAACTAAATTGGCATTTGATTTCATACAGAACTACTTTGGCTGTTTATTTGCGTTGCCAATCGTGTTCTCTTCAATGAGATGGGGTGTTTCTGCTGCAAGAAAAACTATGGTACCTGCCATGTGTCTCCTGTTATTCAGAATGGCTAATATCTTGAAGTTGATACTCATCCTATTGTTTCGTAACATTTCTGTCTTGACAGGTAGCAACATTTGTTCTATTGCTTGTGTTATCTGGTCCTGTGAAAGCTTTAACGTACCTGGTGAGTGTGCTCTGAAGTTCAATTGCTGCACTATTTTGTATTCTTTGGTTTTATTTGGTTTGTGTATTTAGCATATTATTTTTCTGCAAACAGATTTAAAGGTTGGAAGATGTCTTCTTTCATTGTATCGTGTTGCTGTTCTATGACCTTTATTTTTATTTTTATCTTGTAAATGTACTTTCTTCCTTTGTAGAAATTCTTGCAAATCCTTTCTTATTTTGTATGGGAATGCCATTCTAGTAAAAGAAAAGAATTAGGCCTGAGCTATATGTTTATAGGACTTGGCTGCATGTGGTACAGTTTTTATTAGTCCTCAGCTATATGGTGTTATGCCTTTTCAGCATATGGTAGAATTTCTATTTGCAAAGTGCATGAGCTATCAAAATTGTGTAAGCTATTTTATGAACAATATCAGATTCCAGGAGTTGCAATCTGTTTTCCTTTTCTGAATTGGTATTCTATATAGTTATTGCAAAGCTTTACTTACAATTATTTGAACTCTTTATTGACTTGGGACACACCCATTTGCTACATCCTAAATAAATGGCATAAAACATGTAGCTAAATGCTCTTACTTTTTATTTCCCAGCTCATGCATGGATTACTTGGTTTTACAATGGGCTCTTTGTGGAGGTATATAACCTTAAATTTACATTGATTTTAGTTACTGCTGTGACTAATTCCATGTTAGTTTTGATATCCTTGAGATATTTTTGAAATTCTTGAAAAGTGTTAAGAAATTGTTTCAGACATGATCATCCTATCCACATTCTTTTTCAATTTATATTGGTCTCACATACATTTGAAATTGTAATACTTAGTGCATTCCGCACTCCTTGCATGCTGAGTTATTTTCTCTGCATGTGTTGTATGTTCAAACATTTCATCCAGAATGAATTTTAATTTTTGTTGTGATACCAGTTGGCCCTTGCTCTGCTTATACTCTGACCCATCAAATTCTGAATACTACTGTAACTCTGTCATCTTTAATTTTGTAGGTTGAGAGCAGATTGGGCTATCTCAATATTCTTCTGCACAATTGTAAAGTTTGCTCCTTTTGACATTACTATTTTGATCTGTTAGCTCCAGCTCTTTCCTTATTTTTCAGCCTGATTCGACCTGCAGGTCCGAGCAGTGGGTGCTATTGGATATGTTTTAATCTCCTCTTTTTTGATAGAAGAAAACATACTCTCATTGGTAAATTGTACTCATTTCTTCTTGTACTTGTTACCATGCCATTCTTTCAATGTGCATTAATACTTTACGAAATTTCATTTTTGCTGCTAGATCTTTGTGAATATTCGTGCTTCAGTTGCTTATCTCTTCATGATTATTGGCGTTCAACTTATTCCTTCAATGAATGTTATATACGGCATTTTTGGCTCTGCAGTAAGTTGGACTCTTGTTTTTCTG
>JAOXNR010000013.1:10675942-10692734 GCA_028571225.1 Parsonsia alboflavescens
AGAACACACTATCATTCATATATATATATATATATATATATATATATATATATATATATATGTTAATAATGTAATTATAATCCCTTATCTGCTATTCAATTATTCAAATGGTGCTTACGTTTTGAAATTGTGTTGGAGGGGAAAAGATATTTCCGGACCATGTTTCATGGCTGGCTGGCATGCTTTGCTTTATCCCTTCTCATTCAAGCACGAGAGAAAGAGAAAGAAAAAGAAAAAGTTATACCCTTCCTCTCCTTCCATCAAATTCCGTTCAACCATGTGGATAAAAATGAATCGGTAAATTATCAAATTTAGTACTCAAATAGTGTTTAAATTACAGGACCATATATTGGGACGTCGTTTTTAATAAAAGACATTGCAGATGTTATTCTTCACTACTAAGGTTTTATCAAGTTCAAGCAACCATCCATCACTACATGGTGAATAAGAGGTGATATATGTTTGTTATGGGGATGAGGAGAGCACTTGAAGGTGATAGTGCAGTGGCTGGAGGTGATTGAAAATGCAAAAGTGATAGAGTTGCCGCTGTTTCAGCTGCAATTCTTGACAATTGGATGATGACTTAAAAGTAGGTTTATAACTTGGGAAGGTTCTTAGGTATATGAGGCAGCTCTTAGAATGTTATGTTGTGGTAGGAAATGCTGAAACTTAGTCACTGAGGAGAAATTCACACATCATCTATGCTCCAAAAAAAAAAAAAAAAAGGTTTTTGACCAAATTTACCTTAAATTTTCACATCGATTTGTTGGGTAACTTGGAGACAAAATTACATAATTATCTCCTCTTATATGCAAACTTAAAATTTAAAAGCTTTCAGATCATTTATAAACACTTAATGTAAATTATGCAAGTATTTTTTTTAGTATAAATATGAACCATTATCAAATAATTTAAGGCAACTAAGTTTGTTCTGGAGCTGCTGAATTGGGGGAGGGGCAAAAGTCCAATTTCTGAGCCCAGAAAACTCGCAATTTGGTGGGTTCACCCAGCAAGAATAATAATAATAATACCTAAGAAGAGAGACTTAATTCTATGAACAAGAGCAAACTCCGCCTAAAATTAAGGTTGTTTTTGGCAATTAAGAGTATTGGATGAGATAAGCCAGGAAACATTGTGATAAATTAAGTGTAATGAGTAGGGCTTGAACATGTGCCTCATATTCTAAGCATCTTAATTGCTATTCTAATAATAATAATTGGATGCAAACCAAATATTTTGATAAGATGGAGAATTATTATACAGATTTAGCAGGTAGATTTTTGAACAAACACCGTTTGTCTGTTTCCTTAGTCTTATACAGTACTTTAAAGGGTTTACTTAGTAGTCATGTGATTGATATGCCTCCCACTTTTGATGGTCTTTCTAGGAGGCTAATCATTATACTTCGACGGAGATTTATTTAACCAATTAGTACATTAATTTTGTGACAGCTTCAAATTGTATCATTCCTTTTCTGTTACTTAATATAGGCGAAGATACTCCTGTTGGTCATGACGAATTTTATTTGGGCACAACATTTAGTGACACAAGTGGGTTTAATCCGGATTTGACTCCGTCATATTTAAGAATTTGATCCTTACTCGGAAGGTGAAGACTTGACTGTAAACATTGCGTTACATGATGGGATTAAATTCATAATCCCTCCTGGGATATATTAATCATCCAATTACTACTCTATCCCTAGCCACGCTATTAAAACAATTAAAGGATTAATCACTTTCATTTTAGCATAGTAATAATAATAAATATTATTATTATTATTTTTATTATAGTCCATAGTCAGATTGCTGGCTGGCCTGCAAAACAATATTACACAATTAGAATAATCTGTAACAGATCTGCAGGGGTGATCATGATCTGCTTGTTTCACCTTCAACAGGGAAGATGTTTGTCTCAACATCAAGCAATCTATTCATGAAAGATCAAATCATGTTCACTGTCATTGAACCAAAGCGTGGGAAACTATTGTTACCTAACATTGGAGTCCTTTACAATGAAATAAAACAAATTAAAATGCTGTTGTCTACAGGGCAGCCTGCATTTGATCAGTCATCCAGTCCTGTTATCATGTACTCCATCAGTCCATATTTATAAGCCATTTGAACTCGCTTTTCTTATTTCGAATTATAAGTCATTGTTGGTAGTTTAATAGATATTTTACTCCTATTTTCCAAGATTACTCATTCTCTTCATAAACATTTTACTCTCTCTTTCTTTCTTTGTTTCTTAATATTTTTCTACATATGGATATTTTATTCGAAAAAAAAAACTTCACCTTGATGTTGAGAAAATCACTACGAATATAAAGGGATATGAAGGGATTATGTGGCTTAGGAAATTATAAGTGTCATTATTTTGCTAATTGATCTTGCCTAAAGAAGAAATTGGAAAAAGAAAAGAAAAGTGTGCACAATGAGAGTGACAGGAGAAAGTGTGACTGTTTCTTATCCCTGCTTTATTTGGTGGTGCAGGTAGGAATTTGTTGCTCTATATCTAAAAAAGATGATACATATAATATATGCACTAAAGAAAAAGCATAGGCATGTCATCAAATTATGAAGAATTCTAAGCCTCAGAAGGGAAATTCTGCAGAAAATTGAATGGGAATATATTCTTCCTTTATTTGCTCTTTAGTTATATATATGTAGCTCTAAAGTATATTTGGAGGGTCAAGAAGGGCTCCCTCATTTGAATAGAAAAGATACTTGTTTCCACTAACGAAGCAAAATGAGGCCATTTGACACATAGAATCTAAATCTTTTTACTCCATATAAAGTTTTTACATTACAGGGTTGTCTCTAATGAAATGGTTGTGAAAATTATAAAAGGGGCCTCATGAGGACCTGAACCTGACAGTACCACATATATAACTGAGTGACATGAAATGAAAACCTTGTGTGTCCTTAATGAAATAAATCCAACAACAGCTGACATGAAGTGTAATGAGGTATACTTGATGAACGTGGCCATATGGCCTATCTTCATCGTTGGATGCATGTGTTGTGGAAAACATAGCCTTTAAAAAGAATTCTCTAGCTAGATTGCTTCAGATAGAACCCTAGCTAAGTGCATGGTGGGGTTTCAAATTTCTTGCAGCTGATTTTAGGGTTTGTGTTCTTTATGGGTTTTCTTTTCTTTTTTTTAAATTAATTTTTTTAAAGTTGTAAGATAACATGCTTTCTCCCGTGAATGAGATTATTGGGTGGATTATTAGTGGAGAGTGAAGAGGGACATAACGTAACCAGGTTTGGTTGGGGAGTGGTTCAACTGGTGGTCCTATTTGGGACATCTTTTTAATCATCTTTCTTAATTAAGTTGATTTTTCTCTTTATTTGTTCAAGGAAATATATAGTTCTTGATAGAGATTGTTCAATTCAACCAAAAACAGTAGAGGAACAATTATTTCCTACTCATTTGGGCACCATGCACTGAGCTGTAAGATCTTCATTAGTATTATGGTTCTTTTGTCCCACCCCATTTGTTTGACTGCTTTTTTTGGATCCAAAGCCCCCAGTAGAGAGAGGCAACATGATCATAAAGTTTGAACAACTGATCAATTTAAATGATTGAAAAGAAAAATACATTAATCAATTGTATAGAACATTGAAGGAACCAGTGGGACATGATGGGTTCTAAAGGCATCATTAATTATCATCTTCATGTCACGGCCTGATCCAAAACGCATTTACATTTAACTACGGTTAACTACTTGACAATCGATTTCACCATATCAAAATAAATATTCTAAGTTAATAATGGATACTTAAATACATTCTTATTGTTCATATCATAATCATATATATTCCCTATTTGTGATCCACGTATCACACTTCATTTCTTTTTTATTATTAATTATAAAAAATGAATGAAATTAACCAACACCTTTCTTTTGCCTCTAAGAATAAGAATCCACCAAAGTGGAGTTGTTGCTGGCAAGTTTTGGCCTCTAGGAGGGTGCAGAGTAAGAAAAACAAATTTACCCTTGAAATATTAATGCTTTTGAAAGCTGCAGTTTGATGATCCCTTTAACCATGAAGACAAAACAAATGAATCCAAAAGATTCCTCAATCAAAAACTGTTAGACAATCCTTGCTTGGATTTTTTTCTTGCATTGCATGACTATGCAGCAGTGCTACTTAATTGGTAGTCAGTCATCAATCAACAATACATAGTGTGACTTAAAGAATTTCATGTTTTCTTAAAGAATTAAAAAAAAAGGGATATATAAAAGATTATTTTTGTCAAGAAATTAAAAGTTTTTAATTATTTCCTGATGTGAAAAATAATTTTTGTTCCTCCATTCGTGGTCTTCGAGAACATCGTTGAATTGCAAAGGTAAAGCTATAAAATAAATAATTATTGTATCAAGTTCTAAGATAGACAAAATCATTATTATGTTTCATCGATCTAACATAGAGAAATGGATAAGGGAAATGGCATCGTTCGTTCGTTTCTGAATTCTGATCAAACCTTAGCGCGCAGCAGCATTATAAGCAATCTATCAAGGGAATGTTTGAACATGTTCAACGCCATGATGATGTCCACAACGCACGTGCGTGTGTGTATATATATATATATTTATTTTTTAATATAATTTTTAAAAAATTTAACTGTATTCAGATCTATTCTCACACATTTCGACTATCCACTAGGATTTGCAACTACACCTCCAAACCACTCAACCACACCCTTGAATACTATCAACTCTTTCTTGATTTGCTTCATTAATTGATTTATTTGTCAATTTTTTTTATTGATTTCAAGAAGAATTTGGGTATTAAGTTTTGAAATATTAATAATAGATAAAAATATATCTTTTGAAGAAAAGATTGATACAATGATCTAATTGAGAGATTAATTGGACATTTCTTCTTTTTAATATTTGACAATTCTGCATTATAACTCTTTTTCTAGTAGGAATAATATATACTTCTGCTTGGTGGAACATAAGTATGATTCTCTTTCTAGAATGTGAAAATATTTTTATTTTTTATATGACTCAAAAATATTTACAACATTGGATGAACAAACAGTAACCTATTTATAACCTCAATTACAACAAGTAATTGTCGTATTACTTATAAATTAAATTTTCAGAAATCAATAACAATTATAGAATGTATATTCAGTATAATATTGTTCAAAAAAAACTTTTGTCATATTTAGTTTGTTCAATTAATTATAAAATATTCAGTTAGCCGTATTTAATAACTGAATATAAATAATCTTTTGAACAACTTAGCTCTTTTAACCGTATTCTTGAAAAGAACCATTGAAAAGTTCAATCAATGACCACTTGACCGACTTTATAGGGGTAAATTCGTTACTATACTATTTAAAAGATCAGAAATGGATATTAACTAAAATCTTACTAAGTTAAATTCCATTTGTCCTTAAGTAGTAAGAAATTGAAATTTAACTTAGTAAGATTTTAGTTAATATTCATTTCTACCCATTTGAATAGTGTTATATCGAAATTGTCCATATTAATTTAATCAAGCTATCGTTGATTGAATTTTCTGGTTTTTTTCTCTTTTTCAAGAATATTATTAAAAGGACCAATTGTTCGATTGTGATTTGTTTGAGGACTACTATGACAAATAAAAGGTTAAGGACCAAAACACAAAATTGACCAAATAAATTAACTTTTTTTTTTTTTAGTTAGTTAAGTCTTTTGTCAATTTTTCGCTTTGGTCCTTAACTTTTTTTTTTACCATATTGATCCTCATATAAATTATGATTGAACAACTTGATCTTTCTAATTATATTCTTGAAATATCACTAAAAAGTTCAGTTAACGACAGTCTGACCAAATTAAAGGGACAAATTCAATTCTACACTATTCAAAGGGCCATAAATGAGTATTAGTTCAAATCTTGCATAGCTAAATATCGATTTTTGGCTCAGTAAGAAATAAAATTTAGTTGAGATAGAAACTTGAATTTAGATAAGAAATATTTTAATTAATACAGGTTTCTAACTATTTGAACAGTGGAATTTATCCCTGTTAGTTTGATCGAGTGATTGTTGATTTGATTTTTTTTTTTTTATTTTAAGAATACATTTAGAAAGATTAAATTATCCAATCATAATTTATTTGGGGATCAATATAGAAGAAAAAAAAAGAAAAAGGATAAAGATTAAAATACTAAGCTGATCAAAAATAAGTCCTGAAATATCAAATTTCTCCTTTAATCGGATTTGCAAATGCGCGCTCCGGGTCCTCCAACCGTTACCGTAACGGAATTGTTGCTTCATTTGTTTGGCTACATAAATGCTGAAATAATAATTTTGTTACGATAATAGTTAGTGCGCACGTTAACGCGTGCTCCGAAACGCACCCTAACAAAATCGTAGACTTTGATAATGTAAAGTGAGTGGATGTCAGTATATAGGACCCACAATCCAGCCCCTTTTGGAATGATGGTGGGGACGGCCCGTGGGGCATACACACACCACACCGGCTTTTGCTTTTTTTTTTTTCTAGTTGAGCCTTTCCAAAGGGAAAGGGAGTTGTCACCTTGGTTGGACTGTCTGTTGACCACACAGTATTCTAGTACTAGAAAATTTGCAAGGGCCTTTAGGGGGATAAAGCAAAGTAGCAAAACCCAACATAATCCCTTTTCTTTACTTTAAAAAGAAAAAAAAAATCAAAAGAAATTATACTCTATTTTGTTAGTCATTATTTTTTAATATAAAAAATAAATTATTTTGTAGTTATTAATATATATACTTATAATTTTTTTTATTTCTTACAGTTGATATAAAAAATTGAACTATGGTTAAGCAAATGAGAAAGAAAAACATAATTGTGTGTATCTGAAGAATATGAGAAAAAGCAATATCATGACTCGAGTATTATATTTAATATTATAATATAATAGTAATAATAATACTATCATCATATCATATAAAGAAAAAGTTTGTTGCATAATTCACTCAATAAAGATCTCACGAGGATTCATTACATCACCAATCTCGAGCCAGTCTCGAGATTCTCACCTTTCGAATGCAATGAGTGCTTCTTTACATAACGCATCACTACAAATTCTTCAAGAAAATAAACACATTTTTCTTTTCCGTACTTGTGATCCAATTTTTTAAATAATAATATCTATTTGAATTGAATGTATATATATATATATATTTCTATTTTAAATTATTTGAAAATAAATATTTTATTTTTAAAATTAGATAAAATTTTATTACGGAATTGATGTTAGATGGATTAAAAATAAGTTAAGTCAAACTCTTTTGATCAAAATTACCAAAGTTGAAATAAAACTTTCGATTAAGTCAATCTTGATAGAGGGAGTAATTAATATTTATAAGTCACTTGAACACATTGTTGCATTTTTGTTTTTTAAATATAATTTTGGTAGTATATTAGGTATTTTGCTCATTGTTTTATCATATTATCTCTTAGTTATCATCTTAAATTTAATTAAAATCATAAATAGTTACTTTTAGGAAAAAAAATATTATATTTTTTCTTAATTTTGATAAACTTATAAACAGATGAGGCTTGAATTGTGTACATTTCCTGTTCCTTAACAAGTTACAAGAAAAAAGCCATGACATCCGGTCAGCATCCCCACAGAGGATCTTGGTTTCATGGACAGCAGTACTACCAGCATTAGCTCTACATGGCTTGGTCTGCATGTGGATGCGCGTGTGCTCCATCGAATAATAAGTCCAATTTTTGCAGAAAACTAAGGCAGAGAATGTTTGATTCCCACATTCTTCAATGAAGCGCACCAAATCAAAGCAATCCCAATACGCATGAAGTACTATTTCCACACCTC
Organism: Parsonsia alboflavescens; assembly: GCA_028571225.1. Taxonomy (NCBI): domain Eukaryota; kingdom Viridiplantae; phylum Streptophyta; class Magnoliopsida; order Gentianales; family Apocynaceae; genus Parsonsia; species Parsonsia alboflavescens. Next base: position 10,683,769 of record JAOXNR010000013.1, read on the forward strand.
AATCCAACCAAATCTAATTCCATTTCCTCACTCAATTCGTTCGCATATACTACTATATGCTTCTTCTCTCTGCTCTGCCAGCTTTGGCCCACTAAGAATAATCAGACTGTGTTAGCTTAGCCATGCTTAATACATGTCTTAAAATATAAATTATTTTAACTTCTTTTATTTATCCCCCAACATACGTTATTTTATAATTTACAATGTATATTTATTTATTTATTTTCACTTCTCCCCTCTATTTAATATATATTTTTATTTATTATGAAGAAATACAATTAAATTATAAATATGATAGATAAAAAGATATTTTAGACATGATAAACATGTATTTTTTTTTACTTAATTCACATGAGAGGGCACCTAAAGCCTTATATCGTGGGAAGAAGATAGCATCGCTTTCTTCATTTTTTTCTTCTTCTTTCAAATCCTTAGAAACCAAAGTGTGTAGAAAAGGGATCTAAAAACTACTGCACTTCTTCTTGGTCTTTGGTCTCTTAGCCAATGCATGATTGAGGGAATTTTTCTTTTTTCAAGCACCTTTTGAATTTATCAAGATTGTATTTTTATTATTTTTTCTTCTTTTGCTTTCTTGTTTTTTTTTTATTCTTTGCTTCACTTTGCTGACAAGTGACTGGCATGTTAGTTCTCTCGCTTTTATTACCGAAAACCTCTGATTTGCTTGTTTCTGACATAATTTCTTAGTCTGTTCAGACTTTCAGTGGCAAGCCTAAGGAATTGTATTTCTGTCATCATATTGTGATATATCTTTGGGAAATATAGATTCAATTCAACTTAGTTGGAGACTCTTTTCTCTGGTTTAATCAAGAAATCCACATAGCTAGTAGATAACTTCCTTCCTAGCTCAAGGCTAAAATTGTTTTTCTTGGGTTTTTTGGGATTCTTGATTAGATGGAACAAATAAGGAAAGGGGATGCCTTTTTATCTTGTGTGGCTCTGTTTTGCTTCTGGGCTTCTGCAAGTTCTTTTCTTACACCCGATGGTGTGAATCCGGAAGGTAAAGTACAAGTTTTCTTTGAACTTCTGTGGTAATATGAATATGCCATTCTATTTCTTTGAACTAATTAATGGTCTTTGTTTTCCTTCTACTCCAGTTAAGGCTCTCATGGACATAAAAGAATCTTTGAATGACCCTCATGGTGTTTTAAACTGGGATGCAAATGCCGTGGATCCATGCAGCTGGGCTATGGTTACTTGTTCACATGATAGCCTTGTCGTTTCCCTGTAAGTTTTCACGTTCTTTAATCAAAACTAGATTTGAAATTAAAAACTGAGTTCTTAGTACAAATTGTGATGGAGATTTCTGAAAAAAGATGAATTGGTGTTTGTTATTGCTGTATGCAGGGCGGCTCCAAGCCAAAGTTTGTCAGGTTCAATTTCTCGAAGCATTGGGAACTTGACTCACCTTCAGATTCTGTAAGTCTTTCTTGGCCCCATCCGAGAAATTAACGAGGATGATTTGAAAGTCTGTGGTACCGTGATTTTCTGATAATGGGAAATATGCTTTACCTTGTAGGCTCCTACCAAACAACAACATATCAGGGCCAATACCCTCTGAGCTTGGAAGGCTGCAGAAAATTGAGACAATTGACCTCTCAGATAATCTCCTTACAGGGGAAATTCCCTCTTCTCTATCTCAAATAAAAAGCCTCCAATACCTGTAAGCACCAAAACAAGTCATTACGTTTGATGGAATTCCCTCTTCTCTGTGCTTAAATGGCTTCCTTAATTAGTCCGGAATATTTGTAGATTGAAAGGTGTTTTTTTAATCTTTGCCTCTGTTGGGTAAATTGAATTTAGGAGGCTAAACAATAACAGTCTCACAGGAGCTATTCCATTGTCCTTGGTGAATATGACTGGCCTGACATTCTTGTAATCTTCTTGATCCTTCAGCTAAATTAACAAAATTCCTTTTTTTTTTTTTTTTGCTGATTTCTGTAATAGAATTCGTCTCTAAAAATATATCGGATTTGTATTTGTGTACTAGGGACTTGTCTTTCAATAATTTGAGTGGTCCAGTGCCAAGGCTTCTTGCCAAGACACTCAAGTAAGCTTCTTTCTTGAATATCTCTGTCCTATGTTCATTGATGATTTTGGCTTGATATCAGAATGATGATTCTTTTTTTTCTTCAATTGGTTCAGCATTTTGGGAAATCCCATGATATGTGCAACTGGAAAAGAAACAGAGTGCAATGGAACAACACCAATGCCCCTATCTTTCTCGCTAAATAATTCTCAAAGTGAGAATTCAAAAACCTGGACTACTAAACTTACGCTTTTCCCCCCTTTTTTTCCACCCCAGTGATGCTAATAAAATTCTTCTGCATTGAATTTCTTGCTAAGATATTCCGCCTTCAGTGAAACCTAAGAGTCACAAAGTTGCCTTGGCATTTGGGACAAGTCTCGGCTGCATCTGCCTGCTAATTCTTGGATTTGGTTTCTTCCTTTGGTGGAGACAAAAGCACAGTCAGCAGATATTCTTTGATGTGAATGGTGAGTTTAGAACATTGAGCCATATACCCATACAAAAGCTCAAAGCATAAACAATGAGTAGGAAATTTTTACTCTTTTTCTTGAGCTAAAAACAATCTTTTTAAATGCAATTCCAGAACAACACCATGAAGAAGTGTGCCTAGGAAACTTGAGGAGATTCCAATTTAGGGAACTTCAGAGTGCCACAAACAATTTCAGCAGCAAGAATATCCTTGGAAAGGGTGGTTTTGGTAATGTCTACAAGGGTTGTCTCCAAGATGGATCAATTGTAGCTGTGAAAAGGCTAAAAGATGGTAATGCAATTGGGGGAGATATTCAATTCCAGACTGAAGTTGAGATGATCAGCCTTGCAGTCCACCGGAACCTCCTCCGACTCTATGGATTTTCCATTACATCAACTGAGAGGCTCCTGGTTTACCCATACATGTCTAATGGAAGTGTTGCTTCACGTCTAAAAGGTAATGAAGAAATCAAGGCCTGCCATTTCCAGGAGTCGCTAATTAGTTTTGCCATGATTAGTGTAGTTCATCTCTAACTAATTTCTTTGCTTCTGCAGCCAAACCACCTTTAGATTGGGGAACAAGGAAAAGAATTGCATTAGGAGCAGCAAGGGGATTACTGTACCTGCATGAACAATGTGATCCCAAGATCATTCACAGGGATGTGAAGGCTGCAAACATATTGCTTGATGACTACTGTGAAGCAGTGGTAGGAGACTTCGGATTGGCAAAGCTCTTGGATCACCGTGATTCACATGTCACAACAGCAGTTAGAGGTACAGTAGGGCATATTGCCCCGGAGTATCTCTCCACGGGTCAGTCATCAGAGAAAACCGATGTTTTTGGGTTTGGAATTCTTCTGCTGGAACTGATCACTGGGCAGAGAGCTCTGGAATTCGGCAAATCAGTGAACCAGAAAGGAGCTATGCTTGATTGGGTGCGCAAGACAGATATTAATCTTGAATGGATTGTTATAGGAGCTCTTAGGGTTTGTTTATTTATTTATCATTTGCTATTTTGTGTGATTCCAGGTGAAGAAAATTCATCAAGAAAAGAAGCTTGAGATGCTTGTTGACAAGGACTTGAAGAACAACTATGACAAGATTGAACTGGAGGAAATTGTACAAGTTGCTCTATTGTGTACTCAGTATCTACCCAGTCACAGGCCTAAGATGTCTGAAGTGGTACGGATGCTCGAGGGGGATGGCCTTGCAGAAAAATGGGAAGCCTCACAGAGAGCGGAGGCAACAAGATGCGCAGCAAATGAATTCTCATCTTCAGAGAGATATTCTGATCTCACAGATGACTCTTCATTGCTTGTCCAAGCAATGGAACTCTCAGGACCAAGGTGACATAATTCTCAAACAGGAAATTGAAAGAGACAGTTTGAAGAATCAAGATCGTTCCACTGAAACAACTGTGTATAATATCAAAATCTTGTAAACTGACAGTACAGTGTCACCTCAGAAACTGACTTTAGAAAGTTTATATATCCTTTTTCTGGCTTTTTGAAGAGTGAGGCTTTGTTTCCAGTTCCTTTTTTTCTCTTTTTCTGGGTGGGTTTTGAGTTTGAATGGCAAACCACCGCCAATGTTGTAACAGTAACGCTCTTGTCAAATTTATTTAATCAAATTAGCTTCTGGATTCATATACAAGAATACATTCAATGAATTGAGAATAAAATTTTTCATTTTTGTGTACCATTAACGTTCCAATATCAGAAACTATTCTGCAGGTTGGTGACTGGTGATTCAAAATGGAGATGACTCTATCATAACTAGAAATCCAAATTCAGAAGGTAAGACAGTTACAATGGAAAATTATCAACATCCCTTTCTCCTCTCTGGATGGCAATTTCATTCCACTGCTATCAGTATTATTACTCAATAACAGTAGGAAAATTAGCCACCAGAATCTGAAAAAGATGCAGAAGCCTGGGAGAGGAGAAAGAAGAGATGACAAAGAAAAAGAAATAACAAAGAAATGTATTGCTGAATATAGTTGCTGCTGAAGCTACAGCAAAAATATGGGAAGAGAAATAAAGAATGAGCACTCATCATAAGATAAGATTGTATACATTTGACTCTTGTTCTATGATTCTTCTTGTACAAATATGACTTCAACTTGAGCAGAAGCCCGGCGATATCTTGCCAAATTTATTAACATATTGCATCTATTCTCAGCAGCATAACAACTAGGTGCAACAGTCATTACTTCGAGTATGGGAGAGCGTTCAAGTATGAATTTAATAAATAACATTTCATGCATCATGCCGGACATATCAGTCAGCCTTACTGTTTTCAATTGTCTAAACATGCAGTCCTCAGGACATTCTTTCTCCCAGAAGCTCCAGTCAGGAGGTACCGGAGTAGTTGATACATTGTAGGATCCCTAACAGGGAAGAGCATACTTCGATGTAACTTTATGTTAATAATAAGAGAGAGAAAGTTGCATGACATTTCAGTACTTTTAGAAATACTTACTGAGATCTGAAGTTCTTTCAGATTTGGAGAACTGGCAATCAAGCGAAGAAGGACCAGTACTTCATCTATGTCTTCAAAGCTAACTTGATTTAATTCAATAGACTTAAGATGATCGTACTTTATTGACGTGCTGTTTCTCTCAATGCCTATACTGAGATACTGTGGAAACAGGAACAGTATGAGATTTCAAGAAATGCAAAGAAATAAAATTATACATAATAACCAGGTTCAATGATTCCATACACGTTAGCAGTATGGGAAAAACATGAAAATATTTCAAATTGACTACTAAGACTAGAAGAACACTTACTTTTGTGAAGTATATTTGTCCAACAAGTTTTTCGAGACAAGGGATTCCGCCAAGAAACTTATCAAAGTTGCAACTTGAGCTATTTTCAAACTGTTCAGCAATATCATCAGCCATGTACAAAACAACGGACACAGAAACCAAACAAGGGGTATTTTCAAGATATATATCCTTAAATTCACCTTCCAAGGTTAAATGCTTGAGATTTGGGGCACACAGAGTAAGCTCCAATCCATCAAAGTATGAAAACATCAAACTCTCAAGAACTGGGCAACTTGAAATTAGGTTTTCAATGTCAACCGGAGGAATCAGAAAATGCTGAAGATTCAGGCACTTCAGGAACAAAAAACCCTTAAAAGATGGTGGAGGGTCTAGTTCACACCGAACCAGATCCAGTTGTGTCAACTTCGAGCAAGTAAATAGACAAGAAGGTGCCCTAAACCATTCACCTTCTCCTAATTCAATACTTAACTCCTTAATATCTTTCCTTGACAGAAAAAGCAGCCATTGATCTATAACAGGAGAACTTGTCAAGAATGAAGTAGTTAAGGCAAATTTGTGGATAGGTCCCTCATGAAGAAAGAGACAATGGGTAATGAAATTCACAAGGAGATTTTCTGAAATTGGCCTCTCATAACAAGAAATGACACACTTATCATTAAACTCAAGATTCGTGATAGTAGTCCATTTATACCTCCATTTGCTTGACAATGCGCTTGTTCGTACAGCATCCTTTATTGGGAGCTTTGTGAGGATAATTTCTATGATACTTTGAGGCAGATCACTTATCAAGTCATCCTCCAGATCCTCATCATTCATCACTAATATTTCTTAAGAAACGTCCTGTGATTTAGGACATCAAAAGAAACCCCTCAGCTATAGCCCTCGAGCAAATGGTAACTTAAGTAAGAAAAGTAAAAGAACAAAAAAATACTGAATCATACGCTTCCTTCAAAAATGGAAACACTCCACAAAATAAAAATCTGAGTTTTTCAAAAATAATCCGTTTGATTTCTCAAAAAGTGCAGGAAATGAATTGTACGACTAAATTTTTTCTCTAGATTATTTGGATCGGGTGGTTAAGCGAACAATCAACATATAATCTCTTCATTCTCAAGTTAGTGTAATAAATTAATTGACTAGGGAATCCTTATCCCATTAGTCCTAAATCGGAAAACCATGAACCCTGAACCCCAATTCTTACCAACTTAACCAACTTAGGCTAAATCAATGCAGAGACAGAAACTAATCAATCCAATATAAGCAAACGTTATCCTTTTCATGGTTTAGAACAAACCCAATACAATTGTTGAAATTACAGATAAATAAATAGGATTTCTAAATTGAAATAAAATGATAAATTTGAAGAAACTAAGTAAAGACTTACCAGCAGTGATCGCCTGTTTCCTGAATTTTTCTAAAGTGAAGAATTGATCAGGCAAGAGAAGGGTGGAGACGAAAGAGAAGTCTGGATGTGGAATCAACAAATTTATATGCAGCCAAAAGCCGTTAACATTGACGGGCCAAACTGACCCTTTTCATTTGCAGCCCGCGGCACACATTTCAGAGGGTTGGCCCTGGCAGATCATAAGGGCCGAATCGAAAGCCACACATGGCTTTCTACATTGGCAGTATCAATTATTTAAACTACTTGATTCCTATTTTTGAAACTTCGAAATATCAATAATACCATTTCCCCTAATCTTTATTTAAAATCTATTTATAAAAGAAAATTATAACATGAATTTTTTTTTTTTGGACTAAACCCATGCTCTTACTATTAACAATTGAATATATAATCGTTTTAGAAATTTCATCTCTAGATAGTAGAGTGTTTTTGAATTTTATCACTCTTAATCTTAATAAAATACAAAAGTATCCATGAATTTAACCTTGTCAATTCATTTTACCATGAGAAATATAACTAAAAGATCTTAAAAATTAAATTTGTATAGAATAAAGAATCAACCGATTCTAAATAATTAATATGATATGGTAAAATATATATGTCAATTAATCCTTTTAAAACCATTTACACATGTACACATTTTTAACGTTATTTTTATATCATGAATTTCATGTATGTACGTGATTTGATAAGAAAAAATTACTCAAACGATAAAATAATTTCATTTATAATTGAGAGGTCATAGATTTGATATGTTGAAATTTATCATTGAAAGATCAATAGGAACCTTGAACTTAGTTAATGAATGAGCAAGCAAGAATGATAGGGTTCCTTGAGATTCAATTTTTCGTGAAGGAACAGAAGTATACATGATAAATCCATTTTTTTTACTTCCCGTTATGGTTGGTATAATATATACTAGCATCACATTCCTTGCGATGCGCAACCCTAGTGTACATATTATTTCAAATCTAATTTTAAATCCCTTGAATAAATATGGATATAATATATTATTATATTATGTAATATTTAATTTTTGATTTAAACTAAGTATCAAAATAATTAAACTAATAAGCAGTCATTGTATTAATGCATAAAGATAATATAATTAAAAAATGAAAATATAATGGGGAAAAAAAAAAACAAAAAGCCTCAGCATGTCACATGTTATATTTTTGAAAATTCCAAAAAATAAAGAATGCTTACTTCAAAATTTTTGTTTTATCCAAAGAAATTTTTTTTCCTAGAAAAAAAGAGTGAAAAAGCAGATATTTTATTAAAAAAATTTAATTTCATTTTGCTTTTGGGTGTATTAAAAATGAAAATCAATATTATTTGAGAAAAAGAACCTAACCTAATCTTGTAAGATCCACGATATATATTAAATTCTTTTTTTATATATATATATATATAGAATCATGACTCATACCATATAGATGCAATGGTACTTAGTGTCATTTATTAATAAAAAAGATTGTATTTAACTAAATTTGAATAAATCCAACATAATGAACAATTAAATACTTGTGAAAATAAATAAATAAAAATACAATGAGGTTTTGGAATAAAATTCTTTGAATTATTTTTGATACTTAGTTTATTTAATTATCCTTTGAAATAAAAATTTTAGATGGATTGTGCTTGTATTTACTCAAAAGAAATAAATAAATAAATATTAAAATTATTTTATACAAAATTGAATTTGTTGTTGTTTTTAATTTTTATTATATAAATAATATTTTATTGATGAACGGTGCCACTTAGTCGTTTGTGACTTTTACACTTGGCACAATTTTAAGTTAATACCGATAGATAGACATAGATTTTAGCTAAGGTTTTAGAGTTGTGAAAGAGTCATTTAAGAGGAGCAAATAATATCGTCAATTGTTGTAACATGTTTCTTTATTTCAATTATTATGTTTTCATACAAAAGGATCTACTTGTCACGCAATAAACATTTTATGAATTTAATCCAAAATCTATTCAATTTAATTTATTGAAATAATTACTAAATAATGAATACAATTTGCTTAATTTTTATTGATATATGAATTAAAATGGAAAAATAAATTTACTTATCATTATTACACTTCATGGGGCGTTTTCATTTTTACCCAAATTAAAACTGTAATTTCTTATTTACCCAATTTTTCACTACATTTCACAATTACTCATATTTAAAACTAACTTTTCATTCTATACCCATTTTGACTTTTCATTAAAATAAAAAATCAAAACATAACATTTATTCTCCT
>JAOXNR010000013.1:10692834-10704635 GCA_028571225.1 Parsonsia alboflavescens
AAAAGAAAATTGAATTTATATATAGGCTTTTTAAATGAGTGGAAATTCAGTAGCCCACCATCATATACAATAATGGCCTAAAATTTTTCATCATGTTTTTTTAGACCCAAAAGGGCAGTCTGATGAGTTCAGTGTAGGGTTAGGGCACTTGCAACCTGATATAATGACCGCAGCCGCAGGCAGAGAACCTACTCACCACTCGACACTAGCTGTGTTCTCCTGGAGTTGGAGATGTCACCGAAAATTATATTTCCTACTTTATTTTTTGTAGTGATTTGAGACTTTCTAGTCGAGGCCAGACAAAACCAAACATTGCAGCTAGATAGCCACTACTACATTCCAAAGTTTTACCATCTTTATCGACTACAGCCGGAAGGCATTTCTGATCCAGCCATTCTCCCACTTGCATCTTGCTTTGATTAGTCTTTGGTAGAAATCTCTCTAGAAAGAAGCAAAGGGTTTAGGGGTTTTTTGTAATGAATTTGCAGCTGTTTTCAGCCATTTGAGAAGTGATGCAGAGACGGAGATGTTCGGTTGTGTGAAGGATGGAGTCGAGCAGAAGGCTAACCTTCTATTTTTGCTTAGGAAATTGCCGAGCAAGATGAAAAGAAAGTATGAAAAAAAAAGTTCAAAAAATCAGTCGGTCTGATCTGTAGCCGGCCGGTCCAAGGTTCACCGGTTGAACTAGACAGCTCAAAGAGGTTTGAACAAAAGAAGCTAGTTTTCATCTTTCCCGATTTTTTCCCTCAAATCGAATTGGTCACAGGTTCGATTCACGATTCGGCCAGTCAAATCATTTAGTTCGATCTGATTTGATCCGATCCAAAAAACCACGATGAAAGGGATATATTATTTAAAAGGAAAATGGCACAGAGTCCATCCTTATACATTTAGTGTTGCTTGTGCATTAACTGAGTATATACACACGAGTACACTTTGAATAGTGTGTTGATACAAATTTTTATATTTTAAGAAATGAAATATTAAAAATATTAATATAAAAACTTTAGCTCATATTGGGAAAAAAAGAGAGAGTAATTTATAAGATGAGGTTTAAAAAAAAGAAAGAAAAAAATTATGAGGAATAAACTGCATTTTCCTTTTTCATAGAATGAAACCTTTAACTGGCCCAGTTTTAAATGCGTCCTCAAGGGAGTATATTGTAGGATTCAAGTATATTGTGATCTAAATGCAATGTTGGGTCAAACATGATTGTTAGAGTGGTAAAACAATTTCATTTATAAGTTTGTGATTAGGAGGTGATGAATATGAGTAATATGTTAAAATAAAATAAAAAAACCATTACTTTGTGCGTCTCTAGAGTATCACAATGTTCGTACTTAAATACTCCCTTTGTCTGAAATTGAATGTTATCGAGGGATATGCACGTGAGGATAGAGGGAGAGAACTTTTAGGGGGTCGGCACACCCAGGATGTAAATCCTATAGGTTGAACCTTCGCTAGTCGGAGGGTTCCGCCCACATCACTGCAGGCTTCCCAACTCACCTGTATCCATGATAGCTACTACTTTATCTTTCTCATCCTTATAATAGTAGTGTGACATTTAAGTTAGAGCTTTTCATCTATTTGGTCCTACATGTTTGGACCAAACTATATAATGGTCCTACGTGTTTTCTTTCCGATCATAACAGTCCAAACAATCCTTCTTCACCATTCCCATGGTAGAATAGGTTACTTGTCCAGCATATGACTAACTAGTGAGGACAAATACATCATTTTAAAAAGGCTTTTCACCTATTTAATCCCCATGTTTGGCTAATTTACATAACGACCCGATGTGTTTTTTCTCAACCATTATAATCTCTTATAAATTTAAGAACTGCCATAAAGGTCTAAACAACTCTTCTTCAGCCACTCCTAAAGTTGGTCACATGCAAGGCATATGACTAACTTACGAGGATAAATATATCATTTTAAAAAATATTAACAACCATAAAAAATTCAACCCAATAGCAGTGGTGTTGTAGTTTTTAAGTTTCTTCTTTTGCTATTATCTTGACTATCATCATTGTAATGGTAAACTGGTAATAGCTCTTATTTACAAATTAACTATCGAGTCATCATAAGAAGAGAAAGAAAATCGTTCACCCATTTTTTTAATCAATGACTTGGAATCCCAATTCATGTTTTTCATCCAAATTTATCATAAATAATCATTCAAATGGCAAAAAATATTTATTTTTTCAATTTCTTTTTAGCAATGGTGAGTTGAAGGAAAATAATGCAATCTAATTTAATTAATTGTGGAAAGTTGATGAGTTTAGAAATTTCATGAAACTCAACAACAATCACAAAATGATATTTAATGGCTTAATGTCATTTTTGTCATTTATATAGCATATATCATTATTTTGATAATCTCATTTGGGAGCAATTTATTTAAATTACTTTTTTTTTCCAATTATTTAGAGTTGGATTCTTAATGATTGTTAATGTTTTTTAAAATGACATACTTGCCCTCATTAGTTAATCATGTGCCCGACACGTGATTTGTTTTGAGAATGACTAAAGATGGGTTGATTGGATCGTTATGACGTTTTGTAAATTCATGAGCTAGTATAATGGTCGAGAAAAAACATGTAGAATCATTATATACTTTTGCCTTAGCATATGGGACCAAATAGGGGAAAAAGCTTTGTAAAATGACATATTTGATTTCATTAGTTAGTCACGTGGTAGGCAAGTGATTTGCTCCACCATGGGAATGATAGGAAAAGAGTTTTTTGGACCGTTACGATAGCTCGTAAATTTGTGAGGGACCGTTATAAGCCGGGGAAAAAAAAACAGTAGGACTATTATATAATTTGCACCAAGTAGGTGAAAAACCCATTAAGTTAGTAGTTGTAAATCCTTAAATTGAGGGAAGAGTTAATGAAATGAGATATTCAATTTAGAACATTCTAAGATATTCAATTTCGAATTGAGGGAGTATCTTTTTTGACTTCATTAAAATTGAAAGAGTGCATTTTGATATTTTTAGAAATGATTCATTTTCAGAAAATTAGAAATGGAAATACAGAAAAAGGAAGTGGCATTTTGTAACATTAAATCTGTAGCATTTCTGTTTTTTTTCATATAAAGGGGGAAGGAAAAAAAAATACAACTCACTAAAAGTCCAGCGAAATCTTTATTCGCTTTTCATATCATAAACAATAATCATTTTAGCAAAAAAAGAGGAATAAATAGTTTCAAATAATGAATGTTAAAAGCTTATGTATTCACAAATCTACAATTCTTCCTGACTTCTCCATTGACATTAGTTTCCGGATTTGTAATGTTCCCCATTTTCACCATGGATTCTGAGAATTGCTCATAGAAAGCAATTGCATTTTCCGCATATAGCTTGACCAGCTCCTTGGTTTGAATTGCAAGAACACTTGAATACAGTTCTTGATCTGAATTGATCAATCCTTCTCCTCTCAGTAGCATTTGGTAATAGGAATTATCGAATAAATTCGGTGTCATATAATCCATAGCTGCTTCTCGATTGTCGTCTCCAACGGAAGGTGGGCATATAGCCTTCAAGTTTTCAAGGTATGTTTGAGAAATTGGATTCATTGCTGAGGTGATTGGAAAGTCTCCATAGATTCTGTTCCTGAAATTCACACATCTTGCCATCCCAATTGTGTGTGCACCTGCAAAATATTAAAATTTTAATATCACTGATAATAATCAGAACTTCTTTTTGGTTAAAAATGGAACTACGTATCTTTTGCATGCTTTCTTGAACAATTACCAGAAAGAGCCACCATGTCGGTGACAGAGAGTCCCTGATAAAGAAATTTGGAAATGATGGAGACAAGGCTTTGATCCGCAGTTGGAAGATTCGTGTTTGAGAGTTCATAACCTGCAGTTTTGGAATCCTTTCTGCCTAGAGGAACATCCCAATAAGGACCCCCAACCTGTTTTACCCAAAAAAAAATAAAATTAAACATACAATTTTCAAACGGCAAAACTCTGGAAAGTAGCAGATGTTTTCTACTTCTGCAAAATATACTCCTGTCAGTTTGGAATCGAATATATGCCATGTTTGACACAATCCATTTTGGACGACTCAGAAATGGAAGTAGAGACATTCAATTCAAGGATATATTAAAAATTGTTGAGCTTTACAAGAAGAACTGCATCTCTAGCAGCAACCGTGAGAATGTCAGCACAAGATACAGTTCCCGGGCACTCAGATTCAAGCCTATTCTTGATCCTGTCAATGATTCTGAATCCTTTCAAAGCATGTTTGTTGTTTGGTGCCTTCTTTTCTCCTTTTAGTGTGTAAGTATCATCCAGCAGCACCGAAGCATCACACCCCTGTGTATAATTATTCATTGACAGAAATTAATTATCTTAAGTTTTCTTCCAACTTAAAAAGCATGCTTAACTGAATTGTGTTCTTTTTTTCTTTTGCTTACCTGAACAAAGCAATCATGAAAATGTAACCTCAGGATCAAGGCTGCATTACGAGGCTCAGAGAAAACAGCACACTCCATTTCCTTCCTGACAATCTCTAGCACAGTTGGGCAAGTATCTTTATAGTAATCTAATGTTAAAAGTGGATCAAAAGCACTCAACCCAGCACAAGAAATGCACAATACTAAAACCACAAACTTCACAAAAGCCATTCTTGATTCAAAAAAAGTAGATGCCCTTTTGCAACCCGTTTATCTTAATTGCTCGTTTTCTTCTTCAGCACTATATAGAGAAACTGAGAACCATAATAATGCATTACATACATAAATAGAAAGATCAAAACCAAGAAATTTCACATGGGTTTTGGTCAATTACGCCTTTTGAGTATTAACTGGTAAAGGGATGGATAGTCAAGGGAGGATGTAACAACTATTGGTCTGGTTGGTGAGTACTAAGTAAATCTTTGGGCAAGCGACCAAACGCCCTTTTTAACAAAAATAAGCCAAGGTTTTTGACCTTTTTTCACAAAATGAACTGACAACCTTTAACATGGCCATGGAAACCATTGGAGCAATCTGCAAAATTTTTTTCTCAACTGCTTGGAGACAAAGAGTTCGTTTGTTGGTTGGATGGTTTAAGCAAAGCTATGAAGACATTTGCCTTTTCCCCTGCAGATGTCATTTTTGCTTTATATCAAATGATGGAAATCTTGACCAGAAGAGTCCCAATCACAAGATTCTTCTTGCGTTTGTGCAAGATTCATTCCTCAACATGGCTATGCTTCTTCCTCAAGTATGAACAGGTCGTCAAATGATGCAATAACATACCTATATAAAAAAAGCTAATGTTTGACTTTGATGGAATTATATGTATATATGTCATCCAAGATGTTGTGGTTTCTTTACAAACAAGAATAGAAGCTGTAATTTCTATCTACTTTTTCCGTTTGTATATCTTTGGACATATTAGCTTAAGATGCATTTTAGCTCAAATTTGAGAAACAATATTAATTGTTACACAGGTTTACCAATTGTAGTAGTAGTATAGTCACCAACGTATCAACACACTGGAACGAATTTTCCTACCAACTCAGCAACTAACATCTTCCGAAGCTTTTCATATCAGCAGCCCTTACTAAAATGTATTTTTCAATCGAACCTTAATCAAAGGAAGAAGATGAAATGAATCATGAAGGAACTTATTCCTCCAAAACCAAAACTAAGGCCCATTTGGATAGGCTTAAAAAAAAAAAACTCTTTTTTTTTAAAAAAAGTTTTGTATTTAAATGTGTTTTTGTGAGGGTGCTTTTTTTTTTTTTTTTTTTTTTTTAAAAAAAAGGGTTTAGATAAAAACTCACTTATCAAAAAAATTTTTTATAAAAGCTTTTTTTATGTGATTAATTTACGACTTTATAATAATTTGTAAGATATAAAAGCTATAATATATTTAAAATCAATATTTAATATATTTAATTTAAAATAAAAAATAGATAGGAAAATAATAAAAAATAAATTTTTAATTTAATCTCAAAATATGGAATATTTTTTCTATTTTAATATATTTTTATTCTCTATAAATGATAAAGATAATACATGAATTAAAAAAAAATGAATTTTAAAAATATCGTAATAGAAAAATAAGAAAAAAAAAAACTGAAAAAAAAAAAGAGAGAAAGAAGAGGGAAAAACAAAACAATGGAAGGCTGAAGTCCGGAGGGGGGGGCTAGGGTATTAATGAACGAAGACATAAAAATTTTTAAAAAAAAAAACGAAAGGTGGAAATCGGAAAAAAAAATATATGATCAGAATTGTTGAGGGACTTACTTGGGTTGAGGGGAGAGTTAATGAATGAAAACATAAAAACAAAAAATACATATATATTCTAAAAAAAAGGAAAATGAACATTGAAAGGAAGAAATGAAAGGAAAAAAAAAAAAGAGAGGGTACTGCGAGGGAGACGGGGGGATAGGGGCTGGAATGTTGTGGAATGAGAGATAAAGAATGAAAATTTTTCAAGAGAGAAAGAGAAAAAAAAAATCCACAAAAATTAAGAAAAAAAAATAGTATAAAAATTAGAATGTTAAAATACTTTTTTAACTTAAAAAATAGTAGAACTTTAACTTATTTTTCAGCTTGTGTTTTTTGACATAAACCTGAACAAACAACATTTTTTTTAAGGAATCCAAACAAACAGGGCCTAAAAAGACGAGAAAAACTCTACCATACCCAGCTCGAACAGATATCAGAAAAATCAGCTAAATTAATATGTGCATTTTCAAACTAAAATGGAAGCTATTTAGGTTTTTTTCTTGAGCTCAAACTTGAAGTTTTTCCTCAATTAATATGACCCAACTCGACCGTACACCCCTTAATTTCAAGTAGAGTGACATCCCCAAGGACAACAGAACTGTAAATATTGATCACACAGGTAACAAGTGATGCTCACAACAATCTCAGCTTCATCATTAATTATCTGTCAATAATAAAACATGGTGCAAAAAACATCAGTGCAGTACGATAAACTGATCATAAGCAATTTGCAAATTGCAACAATCTCAATTAACTTCACATATAAAAGGCAATAGGCCAACAGAAATTCATGGGAAACTTTCATGTATAGATTTCAGAATCAACGTCTCTATCATGAAACCTTAAAAGTACATCCTTCTCACTACCAGTGTTTGTGAAGTCCACATCAGGAAAGATCTTGAGCAGTGTGGACTTTACCAATAATTTTGCCGGAAGACCAGTTTCCGGATAGGAGACAAACAAAGTTCCTCTAATTTTTCTCATCTGACACTTGGCCAAAAGAGCAGCACCCAAGCCATCAACCATGCTTCCTGATGGGAGATAGTCCACACCTCTCAACAATGACAAATCTCCACCATTGCTAGTTCCACTTCTTTCTGATGATGTTTCCAGCTTGTATGCATATGTTTCATCTCTAGAAAGTTTACCCCGGAAGTTAGAACTTTGAAGAGAATCTAAAATCAAAACTTTCTCTGGCACAATGTGTTCACCGATCAGCAATTTTGCTACAGCATGAGACCTTTCAGGGGTAATAGGGTACTGGAAGGACACAACTACAGTTGATTGACCCAATCCGCAAGCATTATTATTGAGGGCATATATATTGCAAGATTTATCTCTAAGAGAGGTTTCAATGGAGTTGCCAGAGAAGGGGATCTCGGGGAGGATGATGGTCCCGATTAAGGTTTTAGAGGACAAATGATGAAAGAAGTGAAGAGATGGAGAGGAAAGGGCAATGATGAGGACAGGTGGGCAGATAGGTTTCTTAGGGCCAGGAGTAGAGAACAACAGAATTGGCAATGGAAGAGAAGGTGATGGAGGAGTAAAAGTGTTTAGATCTTCCAGTAAGAATCTTGAGGGTGGAGGAATCTCTGTTATCACATCTTCCATTTCTCTGGATGTGTGCTACAGACAGACTGCAATCATGCAATGTCATAAGTAAGTATTCTAAAACAATACTACTCTGTGAAAAGTAATGTGACAGAATAAGAAGCTTTTTATCTATAAAAATAAAACACAATAAAAGAGACAAATCACTAATGAAGTTAAGAAATTAATGCCATTGAAGATTAATTTTCAAATTCTCAACCAGGGATTCACTTCCTCTGTGGCAAAGTTAGATATTCTTTACCCTTTCTGAACAGACAATTTACTCAGCAGAAGATGATCTGGAAACAAATTTCTTTACAACTTACAGCAAAGAAACCACAAGAGAACACCAACAAATATGAAAAAAATTCAGAATAAATAAAACAATTTATAAATGTTCCAAATTCCTACAACATGGATTCAGGCATGTGCTTGGACAGAGGAATTCTGTAAGCACATCTTCCATTTCTCTGGATGAATGCTACAATAAGGACTGCAATCATGCATGGCTGATAAGATGATCTGAAAACAAATCTTCTTTACAGCAAAGAAACCAGTAGAGAATACCAACAAATATAAAACCATTTATAGAATTAATATTCCAACAAGTTATAAATGTTCCAAATTGTTCTTGAACAGGGAGAAGAGGAGACATTTTCATAGGTAGAACTTCAAAATAGGAAAAAGGAGTATTTTTAATTTGACACCAAATATTTCTAACATTATTCTCTATTTCATTTCCAGGACCCACCTCATTCAAGGGAATTAGTTTGGAAATCAATCTATCCTACAGAATGTATAGAAGCACGTAATTATGACGGATTTTCTAAGTACGTATTAACCATAGCACAGGCTTCAGAGAAAAACATTCAATAAACAAATCGATTCCCCAAATACAGATGTAGAGAATTGGAAAGAAATGAATTTTCAAGCCAAAGAGAACAGAAATCACTACTGATATGGATTAAGAATGCAAAAATTCCGAGTCATTTAATAGCACTTGTAGCTTCAAGATTAGCTCAAAAATAAAAACTTCCAGCCTGATAACAGTATCAAAATGTTTGAGCAGATCACCCTCGTACAAACCAAGTCTGACAACTTCATCTAATTACACGAAATATCCAAGAACTTCATAAATCCATTAAATAGTTCATAAAACAGATCATTTTCTTTTCCTAATTAACAAAACAGTGACTGATATCTAAGAACACAATTTTCAGAAGGAACTTCCAAAGAAAATCCTACACTCAGTAAGAGATAATCCATTCACAGTCGCAGAATTAATCAAACTCTACCCTCTCGTATAGCATTGGGCAATTCACGCCTATGATTTCTGTTCATCATAAAATTCCACCAAATGAGTAAACCCTTGGTAAGAAACAACTCAGAACAAAAGCAATTGGGGAACGGAAGAAAATAAAGCTACGTAGAAGAGTTACAAACCTCTGAAGGTGGCGGAGAGCGGCGGCGCACGGGGCTCACGGACGTATAATGACGGTTTCGCGAGCTACACAAGTGGTACGGAGTCCTCTTTTTAGTATCTTTTAAAATCAATTTGACTGTTTTTTTCCTACTAAAATTTTAAGAAAATCCTTAATTAGTCATAATTCAACAGTCGACAGGGAGGGTACCACTCTGAAAACTAAATAAAAGATAAATAGAAATAAATGAATAACCCTTAAATACAAACTAAAAATGAATAAATTTATTATAATATATAAAAGTAGAAGTGTATTGACACCTCATCTTACAATAGTATTCTAAATCAGAAGTTTATTTAATTTGGAGGCACCAGATTTAGTGTTTTTTGAAATTCCTTTTAGAATTATCTCTATAGAATTTTATAAAATTAAATATTCACTAAATTTAACTAAAAAGTCTGAAAATTTTTTTTGTTATCTAAATCTTTTTATTTATTTGTTTTCCTCTATAAAATTATTCAAATTATCTTCTTTCCTCTATAAAATATGCAATTTATCATTCCTTTATATCAATAAAACTTTAGCATACTCTCCATTTCTATTCTCTCTCTTTCCCCAATTGAGTTCATGGCACTTGCATTTATATAGTAAGTTATTTTTATTTTTATTTTTTTGATCTTTATTTCTTATTCAATATCCAAATATATAAGAATTTTTCTTATTGTAGTTGTTAATCAATTAATTTTATGTGGTTCTTTGTAAATTATTGCAGCATCATTACCTCTTATTCTTCATATTAGTTGTGATGTAGATATGCAGCTATTATGTCGATAGTAGGTGATGAATTTCAATATCTGAATGAATAAATTTCTTTGATTACGTCTAATAAGGTAGATTGTTACCCCATATTTTAGAGAATTAATTTAGAGGGGTTTTTTTTTCTCCCCTTGCTTAGGTATTAATTTGACCATTAAACTTACACCTCTTTTCCCTTTTTTTTTTTTTTCCCAATTTAACCATTGAACTTTTAATTGAGTCAATTTAACCATTTTACTTTGTGGGAATTGTCAATTTGACTATTGAGCTTCTAATTAAGTCAATTCAACCATTTTACATTGTGGAAATTGTCAATTTGGCCATCACATGGCAGTTCGGACAAGATTGTCCACACACCACTTTTGAAGGTGAAATATGTTTTAAATTATAACTTGACATCCAACAAGGCATAAATTAAATGACAAGGAAAAAACAAAAAAGAAGAAAATATAAGAAAATAATGTTTGAAAACTTAATGTCTATATAATTAAATCTAACATGTCATTATATTCTTATATTTTCTTTTCTTTTTTACTTTGTTGGATGCCAAGCTATAATTTAAAACATATTTCACCTTCAAGAGTGATGGGTGGAGAAAATCTTGTCCGAACTACCATGTGATGGTTAAATTGACCATTCCCGTAAAGTAAAATGATTAAATTGACTCAATTAGAAATTCAGGGTTCAAATTGACCATTCTTGCAAAGTAAAATGATTAAATTGACCCAATTAAAAGTTCAGTAGTTAAATTGAAAAAAAGGTGCAAATTTAATGACTAAATTGGTATTTAAGCCTTTTTTTTTTTTTACTTCATCATTATGATGGTTTTTTTGTTGTCTTGATGATTTAAGAATGATCAAGGTACCAAGTCTATGGCTTCACAGAACCTTAAATTTTTGGTATAGTAAGGCTATATATTCCTCGATTGAAATTTTTATTTTCAGTTTGTGCAGATTGAAGAAACAACTCATCATAAGAAAAAAAAAAATTGAATTTATAACAAATTAAAAAATCCATTTATAATAAGCATTTACAACCTTTGTAATATTCGTAATAAATAATTTTTTTATTGATAAATATGTCAAATGTAAATATATGTATCCTTCAATTTAAAATGATTTTCAAGAAACTAGAAAAAAGAAAAAAGAAAAAAGAAAAAAAAAGGAAAACTTTGTTTATATTAGAGAAATAAACAACACATATAAATATGAAAAATAAATCACATCTTAAAATATATTTGCAATAATGAGACACATTGGCTCTACATATTTATTAGTTAAATTTTGCAAAGGTCATATATTTATTATTGATTTGGATGCACATTACTAAATGACTTTTCATATTTTTTTTATAGTAAATCATTAAAAAGTATTTTAATTTTTTTGAAAAAATATAAAATAAATTTCTAAATAAAAACTATGAGATTTAAAGATAGATCTGAAATGATAAAAAAACCTATCCATCACAAGCACTAAGATGAAAAATATTTAATCAATCATAACTTTCTTGTTTAGAGGAATGCAAGTGGATGAATAGTATTATTTATATATAGAGTAATGTTAGTGTGTGCTTGATCGTGTTCACTAATGAGTGCAGTAGTTTGTCAACTAACGGTCAACTAATGATAAACTAAATTCTAAGAGGATAAACAAAATCCTAAAAAAATAAACTAAATCCTAAAATAATAAAACTAAACCCTAAAAGGATAAACTAAACCCTAGGGGTACTTGATTAAATTTTA
>JAOXNR010000013.1:10704735-10739211 GCA_028571225.1 Parsonsia alboflavescens
AGGCCGTGAGCTTCCAGTGAGACTTCAAATGTGCATCTGTTAAGCACGTATATGGAAGATGCCGCCGTTGATTCTTGGAAGATGCCGCCGTTGAGAGCTGATGGTGAGCTGTGGACGATCGCGGGAATGAACTGAGCAGCTCCAATTTTTGTTCAAAAAAATTGCGACCCAAAACGACGTCGTTTTGTATAGCATTCAGACAAAAAAAATTTGACGAACAAAACGACGTCGTTTTTGGCTGGTTGCGTTTTTTGGTTGCTTTTTCTTGTTGCTTTCCTTAGCCAATCTCTATATATATATATATATATATATATATATAATAAGAACTTGAAATATATATGAAAAAATGAGATGGAAAAGTTTCTTTCAAATTATTATTGATAAGAATAAATAAAACAACATTATTTTGATATTATTAAGAACGCAATGGAAAAAACAATAAAAATTATTTAATAATATTATTACTAGAAATTATTATTTTAATTTTATGAGAAAAACCCATGCATTGCACGGGTAAATAAGCTGGTTATTTATTAAAAATCTAAGCCCTCAATTATCTAAATTTAATGAATGTGTAAATGAATTTAAGGTAGCATATTTCATGTTTTATTGAAAACTAAACGAAACTCTTATTGCATATCAATATAAAGTAATTTTTTGAAAAAAACATGTATTTTATAATATTTAATAAATAGATTGTTTATATTTTTCAATAAATCCATGTATTTTTTAATTAAATTAAATTAAAAAAATAAATAATTATATATTAAATAAAAGTTTCATAAATTTAAAATACTTTATGGATATTTTTTCCTATATATTATTCCTTTTCCTTCTTTTTTTTTTCAATGGGGACATATTTAAATACTTTGATACTTACATGTTTACATGTATATATATATATATTTTTTTTATTTTTAGAGAAAAAAAAAAGGAGCAACCAATTCTTTTGAATAAACAAAGCAAGCACAAGGTATAAGGCTAACAATAACTTAATACA
Organism: Parsonsia alboflavescens; assembly: GCA_028571225.1. Lineage (NCBI taxonomy): Eukaryota > Viridiplantae > Streptophyta > Magnoliopsida > Gentianales > Apocynaceae > Parsonsia > Parsonsia alboflavescens. The sequence goes on from JAOXNR010000013.1 coordinate 10,705,736, forward strand.
CATGATAAAGGGAACCATAACTCAATACATATAAAAAATCGGCATTATAGGGTTCAAAGCCAATGGGTTGTGTCGTGGTACTAACTCATCACCCAACTGCTTAAGGCTTGAAGTATCTTTTCGTTGACAATTTCCCAAAGTCAATAGGAGTTTTACTTTCCTTACAATCAGAGAAGTAATCTCATTTCTTTTGCCCATATAATTTATCAAGAACACTGATAGCTATTTATAGATTGAAAAGAGGGGAAAAATCGGCATTATAAGGTTCAAAACCAATGGCTTTTGTCGTGGTACTAACCCATCACCCAACTGCTTAAGGCTTGAAGTCTCTTTTCGTCGATAACTTCCCCAAGTCAATAGAAGTTTTACCTTCTTTACAGTCGGAGGAGTACTCTCATTTCTTTTGCCCATGCAATTTATCAAGAACATTGATGGCTATTTATAAAGGGAAAAGAGGGGCTCATGCAAAATTCATCGGAATCAAATTTTTCGTATTAAATATTGTGCAATTAGATCCATCCAGCAACATATGCTGCTCTTCAATTATTCCAAGTAAAATATTCCTCCGCAAAATATTTCACTAATAAATTAAATTGCTTTAAATAAAATTTGAAAAATCACTCAATGAGAAGCTTTGAAATGCATGTTGAAGCTTCCTCATGTTTCTACTTTTTTATATAGTATAATAATTAGATTATATTATATTAGATTTGTATATGAATAGTTCACATTTTCCCTTATGCACATCTGGAATCCGTCTACTTTCAAGAGTCCCCACTGGGATGCTCTGCGTAGTCCTACAAGATGCTTAATGTCTATAAGAATCAAACATGTAACTCCTTAATGGGATAAAATCTGGTAAGATAGAAAGAATAATAGTAACTCTGACAAGAATAAAAGTGAGTCATTTACGCTGCTTGGAAAAATTGGAAGTAGTCTCTTACATATAGAAAAATCAGAGCCATTTTGGACACCTCTCCTAAAATGGGAACGTACAACAACTTTGATACATGAGAATTCAAAACTATTGGTGACAGTAACAAGATCTCTCACAGCTAATCGCCATTTGGCCACAGTTGAATCCTCTTTCGACCTGGCCCCCTAATCTAATCTCAAAACTATAGAAGTACCTTCAGTTCAAGGATTTCCATAATCACAATTGTTTCAGTGGAATGTCAAATCAGCATAACATTGTTGCAGTTTATCTGTACGCAACAAAGCACAAAAGGATTCAAGCCATCATGCCAATGTCACGAAATGAAACAAGAACAAACAGTTTGCAATATAAACTTTTAGAAGAAAAATGCACAGCTTCCTGCTTCGGGGTTTTCTTTCTTTTTTCTTTTTCTTCTAATAAAATCGTTTTGGCTATAAAAATATTAAGTGGGTGCATCAGTCCAAAAAGTAAACGATATCGGCAATAAAAACGAAGCAATGGGAAGATATCAATATCTGCATTTCCTTGCCCTTACAAATATCAACCACCTACCAAGAATTGAGCAGTTACGAAACATTCGATGATCAATCTTCGTGTTCCTCTTCAGCTTCGGAATCTAGACAAGTTGAAGAGGTCACGAACAAGTTCAGAACTCCAAAATAAAGCTTCAAATACAAGAGGTAACCAATAGAATATATTCTTGATCATGTATATTGTAATGATAGTATTAAACAATAGAATGTATTCTTGATTCATCACTAAAGGTAGTAAGGCACAGACACGAGCCTGAAAAGCGACTACGGGCCTAGCAAAGCCCACGACCAACCATTTGACACTTGTTGCTGTATCAAAATGGATATGCCATGTCGCTGATGGGTTCTTAAGGACCATTGTAATAATCATATTGTATCTTTACATATTCACAATATGAGATTGGGGTATCACAATTAGTGAATGAAACAATTTTAGATAGATTAAATGTGTGACAGCTTATTCTGGTACTTTAATGTTGGTGTAAAAGAGAATAAAGGAGCAGACAACCAGAAAAACAAAATAAATAAAAAAAAAGAAAAAAAAAAAAAGAGGAAAAAGGAAATCAGGGTGGGAGGTTGAAGGAGGAGTTGCCTTTAGTTTCTTTATGGGAAAAGAGGGAATCAGAGGCATTTCCTTGAATCTCTAAATGTATTCTGGAGTTTGAATTTATAGAGAAGACAAGTTGCCATTGTACCCAGTGATGTCCCCATATGATATTGTACGGGATATAACCTGATACCTATGGGCTGTACCTGGTTCGTCTCAGTAACAAGGAAAGCCATATACTCAGTAAATTAAGAAAATTATTTATTCAAACTAAGCATATCCATATCAGCACCAATAAATGCAATACATATTTGCTTTTAGACTTCTGGTAAGCAAAATTGTGTGGTCCATACTGGTATAGAAACTAATACTTCGTTAATGCCATGCTATTTCCCTATTCCTATCAATGGAAAGATGGCTGACATGCCATTTGGTTGGCACAACCATCCTTTCTCCACAGAAACACACACTGATGTTCCTCCCATCATAAACAGAGTTGTGTAGTTCTTGTTCTAAGTATGCTAAACTACAAAATTTTTCATGGTTTTTATTTTAATCTTAATGTCACACCCTGGAACCAAGAACTATGGGCCTAGCAACACTTACAGTCAACTACCTAGAAATCAGCTTCATTTTGACATTGGGTACTAGTTCATTCCCATTCTAATAATCTTACCCACTTCCAACATAGAAATATGGGTATCCCACTTAACACGCCATGTATGTTTAAATTTTAAAACATGATCATCTATTTCACTTACCAGAACGAACATCTTCACTGACTTGTCCCCTAGCTTGGATTTGTTTCAAAACCATCCTATATATCAGCACCCACCAATAAATATGAAGAACAAGCAGACAGAAAAGTAGGGAATTGAATATATAGTAATAAATTGGTCCATCAACTTTGTGCTTCTCCTTATCCAGGGTCTGGAGAACTTCATAACTGTCATAGGGAAAAGAAATTTATAATTAATAAACAGAAGCCAAAAATTTGCATATCCAACATAAAATAATTATATATATGTATGTATACATACATACATACATACATATTTTTGTTTGCATTGGGTGAGAGAGATAGATAGTGCAAGAGTTGTTGAAAAAAAGCACAGTCTAGTTGAGTATCTAATGCTGCAAAAGTATCAGAACAAAGAAAGTGTGTAACTTTGCCAGAGAGATCAACAAAAACCTTCCCAACTCCCCCATCCCTCAACCTGAGGCAGTGAATGTTGGAACTAGAAATATGACAGACCCCAAGGGGACAGGTGAATGCCCATAGGCACAGGATTTTTAGGAGGCCCAGACACCCAGAGGGATTCCAAGTATAAAAGACCAAAAGCACAGCACAGTGCACTACATAGGCTCATGCTTGAAAGAGCTTGATGGAAAAATTGTTCCAGCCATCCATGATATGGCAATAACAGATAGGAAAGGCAAAACAATGATTTTATGCACTTAAGTAGCAACCATTTCACCAGCTCGAGCATTTACTTCCTCTCAACGAATGGAATATCAAAAAAGGTCTTTCAGTTTCCTCAAAGTTTGTGGTTCACTCAATTCTTTTCTTGAAATTCCCTGTTCTGAAACCATTCCTTTAAAGGTTCGTCTCAAGCAATCCTTGCAGAGGTTCCCTAAATAAGGGGCAATGGATGTACAAACTGATCTAGCAGTTAATTACTGTTCTTATTAACTTAAAAACAGATATTTAAGAAAAAGAAAGAAAATACAGAAAGCTTAGAGAAATTAGGATAGATATGCAGAACAAAATTCAGCATATACTTTAAAACCAAAGTGATTCAAAATAATACTTTTCCCATTACTACTGCAATTCATTTGACCATATAGTATAACTAAGGTCATACGATCATCGCAGCTTATTGGGTAGTAGTATAAATTTTATATGTATTGTTAAGTGATTATATTCAATTCCTCTTTATCAACTTAAGCATTTAGAGTAGGTGGAAATTTATTAATAACGAAACCAAGAGAAAACTTAAAAAGAGTATTACTGGCTGAAACAAAATGTAGATAATTACCTTGTGCTCCAAAGGACCCAAAAAGGGTAGTAAGTGAGACGAAGTAAAATCCAGGATAAAACAAACACAACAAATGCACAGCTAGCAAGAGTTTCTGCACCACTGTACTTGGACATTTTGCCTATCTCCAGGAATATATCACTGGCATCATGAAGAGCTAAAACAACTGAACCAACACGAGCAAACCTGAAAGTGGGTAAATTTTAGTTTCAAGCACAACAATCTATTACAAAGTTTGAGAGGATGGCCAACAGCTGATTCCTCTCCGAACTTTTTTGGGTCAGTTATGACTTATATTTGTACAACACTTAATATTTTTCCTTTCACCTGGTGTCTGGAAATTGTTTTTTCTATTAGATAGGTTCTCATTCAAGCACCTTTAGCATCCACATGCACTCCCTCTTTTCAAAACCTCTCACTCTTTTGAATCACTCGTCAATTTTTTACCAGTTGAGATTAAGAAAATAGTTGTTTTTAAATTTGAATTTGAAATGACAGGAGGACCTCAAACTCATGAAACCCACCTGAATACATAAGATAAGATAATTAGTATAGCAGTTGCAACATGATGGCTCATTGAAACCCCAAAGTCTGATCGCCTTGTTTCCCAAAACATAAGAGCAAATATCGAATATGTATAAAATCCACCAGCATACATGTATAGTGCCTTCAGCTTTGACCTGGAAGATGAGTTTAACCAATTGAATGACAATGAATTGGACATACAGTCAAAGAATCACTTCAATTAGAGAATAAAAGGAGATGCGGCAGATAAAAAACAGAAAACAAGAAGGATATCTTATGGAACCTATAAACTCCCATTTCTGAGACCAGGGTTACACCCATTGGCCACCAGGTTGACCACCCTTCAATAGTTCAAATGTTTTACTCTTAATCATTCTTGTTTCCCAACAGTAACACTGTAGTGGCTTAGGACTCAGAAGAGATAAGAAAAAGGAAAAGGAATCTTACTTATACTTCTGATCAGGCCACACCTGATTACCAGGCCCTACCCAAAAATATTTTGTCTTTTTGAACCAAGGCTCGTCATATGTAACTGCAAGTGCAAATGCCTCAGCTGAAAGAAAATACACACACTTCCATGCTGATTCTTTGAATTTTCTTATTTTCTTTTGTTGTTTTTCTGTCGTATGGCCCTGCACCAGCTGCCCTTTACTAAATATTAACCTCCTTGCCAATTTCTGCAAAATGTATGTCCATTTTAAACTAAACAAACTAGCTTCAATGAATAAGAAATAACATTCAGTATGGTTTGGAGAAAACCATATCACAAAGGGTGGGTTATCCACTTTCCATGATCATAACTCCTAGGAAACAAGCCTATGGACCAAAAGCAAGAGAGAATAAATAAATAAATAACAAGAAAACTTAAAAGAACCTTTGCTTAAAACAATGTGGCCTGTATTTTATTTTTATTTGTTGAAAGTTTTAGATTTAGCATGTTGTTTCAGCTGCATAGCTAGTTTTTCTTGCACACTGTTAACTTAATAGAGAAGTAGAAAGGCTAGGGAATGAAATTTGTATATTACTATTCACAAGAAAGCATACATTTTCGTTACCAAAAGTAACAATTCAGAATGTGCTAAAATTTGTTAATTACTCAATATATTCTAATAAATCAATCAACACAATCTAATCAATCTATCACAATCCTAAAAGAATCAATCACCATCTTTAACACACACCATGAAGGAAGCAAACAATTCAAAATCTTGAAGGAATCACTTAGATTTCAGTGAGAACAAACCATTATCCAAATTTCTTATTCAAATACAGTGCACAGTGCAAATCAAACATTTCAAATGTATGGTTTTATATCAATGCTCATTTGTAGCAGGGTCCCGAACTTCAGCTGATTATCAAACAGTTATCAAAAAGAAAAGAAAAGATGAAATAAGTAACTGAAACTGCTAGATAATACAACTATTATAATCAAATGTGCCAACCTGTATATCTGAAGTGGAGATTGTGAAACTAAAAAACCAAAAGAACATGTTGAATCACTGTGCAAAAGGGAACTCAGTTCAAGCAAAGGAATTGCACAGATCAAATGAGAGAGTATCAGTCGAATCACCAACACCAAGCAAGACTAGGTATTTGCCATGGTTATCACAAAAGATGTAGTTTTGCAGTATTCTTAATTTTTGAGCTAGACTATTTTCTGATTCTTATATCAAAATCTTGTTAGGCTCAACTTAACAAGAACAAAAGCCACATCACCAGGATTTCCTCCTCGGCATTTAATTGCACTTTGGGTCAGATAAGTAATCTAAACATTTAATACTTATGCATTGCACTATATTGCCATTCAGAAGCTTCTGTTTATCAAACTTGATTATTGATCAAAAATGACCTTTTGGAAGTAAACATGCCTTAAACTGCGGTATCATCCTACATAGACGGAGCAATCCACCAAGAGATTAAGCTCCAAATTCTAAAAGAAAGTTATCTAGCAATCTCACATTGCTCATCCTTTTGAGAAAAGAAAGAAATTTTCATACCCAGATAGGGTAGAAGACAACTTTTGCTAAAGCTTGAAAACTTAAACAAGTAATACAAACCTTTCATGTTAACATATAGAAATCACAAAAGTTTACGCATACATTTCAAATGCAAGCACAAAGCCAACATGGGAAATCACCATTCAAACAAAAAGTCAAATTCAGCATCGGGTAATCATGTTCAAACACCATTCATGACCAAATTAGAGAGTATGAATAATCTTAACATCAATCCAATTCAACGAAGAACAGAACAGATGAAACAACATATTTTACCTCGAATACAAATCTGTCAAGAAAATAACGCACAGTAGGAAAGAAAAGGACGAAGGCAGGAAGCACCACAAAATCTTCATACTTGGGGTAAGATTCTTGCTCCCAATCACTGATACACAGTGAATCTAAGAAACCCATCTCAAGAAACACCACAAAATTCAAACTTTTTCAAGTATACATGTAAAAATAACTATATCTTTTTGCTATATAATTGGGGGATCGATGAGAAGCTCAGAGAGACATTTAATAATTTTCTCTCTGGTAAAAGTGTGAAGCTTTTTTATTCTCGTTGAGGTCGAAGAAAAAAGAAACTACCTATCATATGGGATCAAATACGACTGGGGATAGTAAATGAATGGGTTCACTCTCCCCTTTCCTGACTAATAGATTCCCTTTTGGTAAATAGATAATTTAAGGATTTATGATTCGTCCACATTTCCCCCCGCCCCTCCCCCGCCCCCTTTTTTTTAATAAAATAAATAGTTTAAGAATGTATTTGTTTCACAAAAATGAAATACTTAAATAATTAAATTGTCTAAATTAATGGCTTAAAAAAAAAGGCTGATAGATAAAAGGAATATTAGAGAATAATTGAAGAGTTAATTTTGAAATGATGACAACATTTAGGGAAACCCTAAATATTAAGATTAAATTTACAACAATTTTATGGAGTTGTTAATCCATATTAGAATTTCGAATATCTAAAAATGTCAAATGTAATTAGTACAAGTTATTTAGTTTTGTAAATTAATGATGTTATATCGATTTGATAAATTTTTAATTCACTCTTATAATAAAATCTTGTGCAATTAAATTTGAATTTATGTATATATATATATATATATATATATATATGAATGTTACTGTATATGTTCCTCGTGTGCACGCAAAAGTAACGAAAATCTTGTGTGCATTGTGTTTTTTAAATATGTAAAGAGAAAGTCATGATACTGTGAGGTAGACAGCAGCATTCCTCGATATATATATATATAACATTTGAACAACACTCAATTAGAAAAATAAAAGATTTGAAATGGTATGGCAATTATATAAAACATAGAATATATAAATTAGATAAGTGGAGATGAAATGAGAATAAACTCAAATATATAAGTTGGACTGGAATAATAAAGAGCCAATTTAGCATAAATCCTTTCTCAATTTTTGTCTTTATTTCAATATTGTTAGTACATAAATCGAAAAATGTCTCATTATAATGAAGCGAATAAGAATATCCAATTAGCTTATCAAAATGTAATAGACATATAATATTAGTGTGTATTGAAGATATGGATTAAGCAAACAAAATTTCATTTGCAGCTTTCTTCGCTTGTTCCATACTCTCGAATATTGACAATTAAATGATAAAGCAGATCAAAACTGGAACCAATATCTAAAATTCACAGGAAAAAATATGATGATAATGAGAAAAACTAAACTAATTTATTTTGTCTTGAGATTCACACTTATTCTCTATTCTTTAAAATTAAAATGAGTTGCTTTTAATTTTGAGTTAAAATTTCTTACCAATTATTTTCAATCTCAATTTTTACTTTTAAACTTTAGAGAAAAAATTGTTTTAGAAATACTACCAGCCATATTTACGTTATCAAATGTTCATCTTTTTTTTTTATTTAATACTATAGCATTTGTAAAATGATTTTAAAATTAATAAATTCATCCGATTATTGTTGTTACTATTGTAGTTAATAGTGAAACTAATAAAATAGGATTACAAATCTTCTACTATATGTCTCAGATTTTTATTAGTGTAACAATACAGTTTAGTGTCCAAGCAATGCATAGATATTTTTTCATAATATATATTAAAATATTTTAATACTTTAAAGGGGAAAAAAAAAATTGTGAGGGCTATTTTTTTCTTCTAAAAATATACTTCCTCCATCAAAAATTAAATATCCCACTTTGACTTGCACATAATTTAATAAAATTATTTGACTTAGTTCATTTTAATAAACTTAACAATATTAATTTCTTAACAAAATTTTAACTAATTAATGAAATGAGACATTTATTCTCGAATAACATAAAATAAAAATAGGAGCAATTATTTCTGGACGGAAGGAGTAATATATAAGATTTTCTTTTTAAATTTTTTCTGAGGTTATTAGATGGGAAGGGATCTTTATTTATAGATGGATATAAGATTAGATAAGATGTGACTTATTTTATGTAACAGGTAATTAATCATAAGTTACTAAAAAAATCTCAATTAAAACATCTTTATTGAAAGATTAAAGATTATTAATCCTCATAATATGTAACTTTTAAGCTAAGTTTTATTTTAAAAGAGTTATAAGGATTATATTCATCAAATATAAAATTTTTGTTTTAATTTAATAATTATATTTTTATTGAATATGAAAGGTTATCATCATCGAACATAATTGGTAAGTATTGATTTTGGATGTCTAGTTTAAATCCATATAATAGGTAGATTATGAAAGTTTAATTCATTGTTATGAAAGGTTATATTTATCGGATATAAATAAAAAATTATATATTTTTTAATTGTAGTCTATTAATTATGAAAAAATTATGTTCATTAAACATAAAAAAAAAAATTTTAAATATAAAACTTTACAATCATTTATATCTAAAAATATATGTCTACTTGAAATTGAAAAAAGGTACACAAATTTAATAATATAAAAATAGAAATACACACTAATAAATAATTCTGTTTATACCTTTTAGGAATAAGAATATCATTAATTTTATATAAAACTATTTAATTAAAGGATTCTAGCGAGAAATGATCCTTTGATGGAACGCACTAATAAAACATTTTCTTTTCCCCCCTTTTTTTTTCCAACAAAATAACACACTCTTCGTCTCTGGTCCCCCGTTTATCAAAAAATGTTAGGAACTCAAGTGTGCAGTTACATTGGTTAATCCTCTGGCTCTGATATAAGCACCAGAAATAGTGAAAGCCATGCACCGTGGAGTCCATTTTAAGAACCAAGCATCATCCATCCTGTTCCTGTGAAGACAAACTTCAGGCACCAATTGCCGGGCAATGTTTAATCAGGTGACGGTCACAGTAACAAGAACCAGACACAAAAAAGGCAACAACAAATAGGGTGAAATGAGTGCTTGAGCCACAGAGATGAAGAAGAGCAGTTCTATATTTCACATAGAATTTAGAAACATTTAGGAGGAGTTCACTATCAAACATTAAGCAGAAAAAGACAAAACTGTTCTGATACCTTAGCATTTACAAGCAGTCAAAAAGATTTCTCCTGAATTGAGAACTTAAGACACCACTGTGACCTCATCAACACACCTCTGACTCAAACTTCAAAGAGATATTCATGCTGAAAAGCTCCTGAACCAGTAGCTTGGCACCATAGGGCACACTTGCCTTAACAATGTGTTCTGTCGACTCACAAATGCGGCAATAAGGGCCCCGTATCTTCCGCCCACCAAGCACTGGCCTTTGAATTACATTTGCCATGTTTTTGCATTTCCTGCAGACATGAATCTGCGAGCAATCACTTAGCGTGAAGAGGCGTTCGTGCAGATTGGCTGATGCACCGTGAGCTATCAGGCAGTCTCTTTCCATCTCGCCAAATCTTATTCCACCGAAGCGCTTCCTGTCTGCCACCGGCTGACGTGTGAGCGGATGGACTGGTCCAGTATTGCGGTATTTCACTTTGTCTTCAGCCATATGAGTAAGGCGTTGATAGAATGTCGGACCCATAAAAATGAGAGAGTGTACCATCTCGCCAGTGCGACCGTTGGATACTCTTTCATTTCCCCATCTTGAAAATCCACAGCTGAATTCGTATGAGAATCACTCAGCATATTAAACAAAACCAAGACCAATGAGACATCAAACATCAACATTGAAGCAAAAAATATTGCACAGATTTAATGAAGTAATGGTGAACAGCATTCTTTTCTTTTTCCCCTTTTCATTTCGGATACATTCATTACCTCTTCAGTTGCTCTGTTATGGCTTCAACTGACAATGTGGAAAAAGGTGTAGCATACTTAAGTATGCCTCGAACCGCAATCCCCTTTCCCAAAGCAGCCTCTAACAGTTGTCCAGGAGTTTGTCTTGAAGGAAATGCATGTGGGTTTATTACAATATCTGGAACTATACCTTCTTTAGTAAAAGGGAAGTTCTCTTGAGACTCTAGAAAACCTAAGACACCCTTTTGGCCATGCATGCTAGAGAACTTGTCTCCAAGACATGGAGAACGAACCTGAATAATCATGAAAAAAAAATTAGAACCACCAAAAGCAGATTGAAGCAATTAAATGGTAGGATAAATGAGAGCACAGAAGACCCAACACTGCATGTACCATAGAATAGAGAAGCATTACTACTTGTCTATCATGTGAACTGCACTCGAACTCAAGTTGCAAGTTCAAGATACTTGATGTTCTTATCCAATATATTTCTACAACCTTGAGAGGGGAGATAAACACCAGAGAGACTTTTTAAGTGATATTTAGAAATTAAAACAATAACACGTCATACTGCATCAATTACTTTATTTTTCATGTATCATTTGTGTATAGCATCTTCAATACACAATCAAGGCTTAGTTATAATTATTACCTGCCTCAGTGAAACGACTGCAAAATTCTTGCCCTCATCATTAGCAGAGAGTATAACTTTCTGAACCATTCCCCTTTCTGTATGTTTCAGTTTCACACTATGATCAGCACCCGATTCTGCATATTTTCCTATGACAATATCACCTGTCTGAAGATTTGCACCAACATATGGAAATCCATCATCATCAAGGCTATCAACACGTCCTATTTTACTCTGCACCTTTCCAAAATTAATAGAATCCTCAGGCTTTGATTTCTTGGCAGAACCTTCCTTATTATCAATGTCAGCCTTGTAACTTCTTATATGTTCCGACCGGAACATACCACGCTCTAACGAAGCACGATTCATCACCAGGGAATCCTCCTGATTGTACCCAAGGTGCACATTGACTGCAACAATAGCACATTGCCCATTGTAATATTCAGGCCGAGGCAGCATCCCCTTCTGACAACTATATGTTGACTTTCCAAGGCACTCTGAGAGTATCGTACGGAAAAGGGGCCTCTGGGGATAGTACAATTGATGGATATTGGTGTCAATTCTTATGCTTGGATTTGTTGTTGAAAACCCAATGGCCTGCTGAGAGTGCTTCTCAGATTGGTATAGCACCCTCCTTGCATGATCATGATTTGCGAATGGGATAATTCCACAGCTTAAACCCAACAAGAATGACATATCAAGTTCACAATGAGTATATCTCCTTGGTGGAATTTCTTTGTCTGCATTAAACAAGTATGGAATTCCCCATGCAGTTACACAGTCTTCTTCCTCTTCAGGTCCAATAAGCTCAATAATTCCTCTATCCAGAAGAGATTGAAAGGAAAACTCCCCACCTTTCAGAGCTCTAATTTTCCTAAGATTCTCAACAACTAGAAGAGGTCGAAGAATTCTTCCAGTATCAGAAAATATACGAACTTCTCCATGTTGCTTATCCATTTTAATTTCGACCTGCAAAGAAACAAGATAGTAAAAATTTGCATGTGACTGGAACACGGCAATAAAATGAGAGAGATAGAGAGTCCACATGCAACTGCCCCCAACCAAACAAAAGGCCTCATGTTTGTCAAAAACAGACCAACAACTCTATCACTGCTTCATTCAGAAGTAAAATGAACAAATGATGTCACAGGAACCAAAATTCAAAACTTGGTACCATGGGGAAGTAGAATGGTGCATTGGAAAATCCTAAATTTGAGCTGAATGGATGAGAGAATCATATAGAAGGATACCCAAGTTACAGATTACAGGATACAATCAATAGAGAAATGCTCTGCACAATAGGATATGGCATGCAGACAGATATATGAATCCAGCAAGCAGTAGCTTAGCTGGTACGACTGTGAACCTCCCCTTAGAGGGAAGAAGTCCGAGTTTGATTCATATTAACTCACCAAGATATAAAAGAAAGGAGAAAAGATGCATGAAATAAATTAATCAGAAAAATGTATTGCAACCATTTCTGGCCTCTTTTTTCCTTCTTCTCTCCACTCATGTGACTAGATGAATCAATTTAAGAGGAAAAACATTAAAAAAGTGAATGTAAAATCACAATGCTACTCTAGCATTGAATATCAAGCTACGACTCCTCAAGCCTAGAAGCATCTATACTGAATGTCTATGGAATTTATTTTTGTAACTAACATCAATTGTATATCACCTAGCAAAATTGCATAGCTATCACCATATAACTAAAAGAAAAGCCAATCATATAAACAAGTGAGAAAGAGCAGTGCATGTAAAAATTCTGCAGGTACATACAGGATTACCATTCTACATGTACATATTGGATTACCATTCCAGATTCAAATGAATGTCATTACCTGCTGAGGGATTTCATTGCTACGTCTCATACTTCTGAGTTCTGCAACAAACACTGCAGAATCTTGACAAGTCCCCACCCAATCCCCATCCAAAAATATCTTGTGCTCTCCATGGAGTATAGATGAAGTATCATCTGCCAACTCCTTCATCCCACAATCAAACAGTTTGTCAAGAAGAGGCTCCAAATTATTATTGCTGACAAGTCCCAAACTAGCCAAATTCTTTACCAGACCACAGTTTTCACCATCTGGAGTAGAGAGGAAGCAAACCTTTCCCCAGTGTGAGGGGTGTCTGCATTGCAAGTTCTACTACAATTAAGTTACCCATGCAATATTTAAAAAGGAAAACAAAAAAAACTAGAAGATAAAACAGGATGATCATGAAAAAAAGGAACATCCAAATCATAATGATATCAGATCTCAGTGCAAAAGGGTATGTTTGTCTCTACAAACATGCTTATTGGTTTCTTGTATAACCCTTCCTGGGAGTTCAGTTTAGTCAAATTAACAAATTTGGTGAGGTTTCAGATAACCATTGTATTTACCAATAGAGAGCATTCTCAAGCCAGGAGAAACATTCAGATCTGAAGCCTGTCATTCAAAATGTATTGCCATATCAAGTTGGTAGTAAGGGGAACTCCAAACTTCATATTTCTCTTAAGGAAAGAATTTCACTGAAAGACTTGAGTGCTAAATAGCATTTTGAAACAGATCCTTTTTACAATGACATTTCAGCTGTGATGATAGATGGAAAATATCAAATTTGGGAAGTTTACAGAGAAAGAAACTAACAAATGAGTTTCAACATGTGCTTCAAGAACTTTCAAATTTCATAGATGTGGTCTGAGTGAAATACAATCCTTAACCTACCAAAAGTTAAGCAAGATATATTAGTCCATGCAGCATGACTTCACCAGAAAATCTTCGCAGTTTTTAAACATATCACTAATTAACTTTGAATTTTGGGACCACTTAGACAAAGTAGCTCAGCTTGCAAGACGCACTGTCAGAAAGAAAGAATTTAAGCCAATTAAAAAAGACACAATTTTCTGTTGAGCAATATTTAATATTTAAGAAAAGATAGTAACCCTCATTTATCTTATTTTTGTGACACCAGTTTTCCTAACCTAAGTAATCTAGACTCAGAAGGAACAATGTTATTCAATGAATAATTTCATTTTCATTAGCAAGCACTTAGGGCCTTATCCATGTGCACAAACACTGTAATAAATAACAAAGCCTGAAACTGAAAAAGAAGTTTCCAAAGAATTGTATCAAGTATCAAGCTAAGTGCAGACCTCCATGGCTGCATTCGGATGTCCTTCAAATAGGGCTTTCAACTCTAACTTAAAGGGGTGACTTTTGCAAAACTTAAAGATAGTACCCTCTGGTAAAACAAAAATATCATGAAAGTGGAAAATCGCAAGAGTTCTTACTCGTTAGAATAGCTAGACTTAAGAAAGCAGTAGCATCAATTCATAGCAAACACAGAAGGGAAAAGTTCACACATGAATCAAAATCAATATGCAAACAGATTGGTAATTAAGAAAAAGGGCAATCATTGGGTTCAATTCCTTACGGGTATCTTGCATCACCAACTCTCCCAGTATAGGAAACCTGCTGTCTTGTTTTCCTCATATCAGCAGTCATTTGTAATGGATTTGTTCGCCTGAGGGTTGCCACAACACCAGAAACCCTTTCCATCCTCTTGTAAGGATGACACCATGCTCCTGTAGAAAATGCCCTAGAGAGACCATTTGTCACAATTGATGCATCCAAATAATGTTCAACTTGCTGCAAATCACGATCTCCATAAAGATCTCTTTGCATAGCCTTTATCATGCGCCTCTCAGCATGTTTAAGGTGTACTTTCAGCTCCCGCTCGAGCAGCTCACCAGCCAACTCCAGTCTCTTGTTTCTAAAATCATCCCTGTTATCTGTTTTCCTGCGGCCAATATATGCTTCCAAGAGACACTTGACCATATAGCCAAGGAACCGGGCCTTTTGCTTGAAGCCCGGAAGGTTTGGAAAGAGTAAGTCCCGGATGCATTCTTCTACTGATTTCGTAGGTGGGAATCTGCAGTTCTTCATAAGATTCTCAATGTGATCTACTGCATTTCTCCCTTTTCGGAAATTATCACACTTCTTATCAGCATCATAAATTGATGCAGTGAGTATATTTACAATCTTGGTGTCCTCAATATCCACATCAATTAAATTAACTACCTCTCTATCAGAGGATGCACCAAGAGCAAAAAATAATAACCACACAGGCATCTCACTAACTACAAAATAGACACTAAGGAGCTTCTCTCCTCCACCTATATTCTCAAATTTCGGGGTGTCCACTAGCTTCATATACACTCTTTTCTTTTTAGCAATTGGACGATATGCAATCATCCAATATGGACTATTGGACAACCAAAGTCTTCTCAAGCAGATTTGCTCCTGTGCAATGAAAGTCTACAGCAGAAGGTGTAGGAAATTAGCTGTAGGTAAAGGTAACATGTAGCTAATACATAAAGAAGGCAAAAAATAAGAAACAAAAGATTAGTTTTCTTGTTGCACAACAAAAAGAAATGAACATTTGGCTAAAGTAGCATTAATCTCCAACTAAATTCTTTAGAATTCATTTTTCTCTGACGACCAGAATTTTTCAAGAGAAAGTTAAATTGATTAGTGCATAAATTTGCTGGAACAAGAACTGCAACATTGATATGGCATGTAATGATTACAGGATAAATGTATTTCAATAAGATCAAAAGAATACATGAAAAACGTCTAAAATGGACATGGTGGGAAATTTTATGATAAAAAATAGTCAAGGCACTGCCAAATGATTCCTGATGCAAAGCATTGTACAATGACTTGACTGCAATTACTAACAAAGATTCAACGCCCATTTATATGTTTATATCACTTATTTCTTTTGATTCTTATGGAGATTCTTGATGCAAAGCATTAAATCTCCAACAAAATTCTTAGCATATATTTTGTCACAGACAATTAGAATTTTTCAATATCAAATTGATTAGAGAATACCATAGCAGGAGCAAGAACTGAAATTGAAATGACATGTAATGATTACTAGAAATATGTTTCTCAACAAGAATCATAAGAAAATGTGTCATAAAACTTATGGTGGAAAAATTTAGGATTGACATTTTCATGGCACTGCCAAATGATTCTTGACGCAAAGCACTGTACAATGTCTGTGACTCTGTCATTTTCTAATGTAGATTCTTCTGTTGCCAAGCTTGAATGATCATTTTCAAGATCTGAGTAAGTTTTTTCATTTGCTTTGTTTTCACCTTTTCCCAAAAACAATAAACAAATAAATAAAATAAAATAAAGAAGGGAGCAGGTTCATTCTTAGGCACCTTGTGCTAAATTAGCTGAACAGCCATCTCCAGTCAAACAATTTTAGAGAACCCAAAGGTAGAATAATAAGAGATACAGACAACAAACTCAAATGCTTACCTTTTCTGCACCCTTGACTATGAAATATCCACCATGGTCAAAATCACAGTCACCCTTTTCAGCCTTATTCATCCAACATAGCTCAGACCTCACCATAACAGGGATCCTGCCAATTACGATATCCCTCTTATCCTCCTTCTCCAATTCCTTATCCACATGTTGTTCCATGCCAGTTTTAAACTTATCGCTTCGGACAAGCCTCTTAGTATACACCTTAAAGATTAAAAAATTTTTTAGAAAATTAAAAAAAGGGGGGGAGTGGAGAACCAAGAAAAACAGTTCTCATATATTGTTACATTGTACCAAAGCCCAACTAGTATTCATCAGAAAACAGTAATAAGCATCTTAGCAGGGCCCATCATTGGTGTCATCTTATTGCTAGCTGTTGCTTTAACCATGTATCATAATCGAAGATGAAAAACCCTAAGAAAACAATAAAGAATATCAAGGATTTAAGAATGTAAAAGAACAAGAAATAAAAGCAATTCCATAACTGTCATATGTGACAGTTGCAATTTCATTTTTAAGATGAGACAAGGAAAAATACAATTAAATGCTGTATGAGAAGCTAAATTCACATTTCAATCTACTATCAGTATCAAATGGTCAATCGGCCATGGAACACCTCCCAGTTTGCAGTTCAAGCAATGTCAACATAAGTACATGTATAACAAAACTCCATGCCTAAAGTGGAACATATGTTTTAAAATTGAATGGATGCCAAGATTTACCACAATCAGACCTGTAAATTACCATTTTCCAAGTCAGACTCATGGCTACAGAAAAAGAAAAACAGATCTATATGAATTAGTAATTCTAGATTGATTCAAGAAAGAAAAGAAAGATTCAATGGGACTTTACATATTTTATAAAGATAGAACAACAGATATGCCTAAGAGGGTACAAAAGTTTCAAAACATGTTATGTAAAGATTCGAACGGCTGCTATGAAGAGAGAGAGACATCTATTAACCTGAACATGAGTCTCTACAAGCATCCTAGCTGAATATGTCATGTTCTGAAGCCGAGCATGACGAGGCAGTAAGTCCAGGAACTCTTTACCACCATCTGCAGAGAACTTGTCACCTGACCAAAATTTGGGGCGCTCAAGTTTGACTTTGCCAAACTTTACAGAGGCATATCTCCAATCACCATCACCTCTTCTTGATGGATCATAGCCGGGTTCGACAGTAATCTCCCCAATAGAATCAAAAAGCTTCTGAAGCCCAAACTTGAGGAAATCATTATAGGAGTTGATTTGATGACATACAAGACCATACTGCTCAAAAAAAACAACAGATGCCCTTTTACAGAATTTTTTCAAAAAATCCTCGCCCAGATCCTCTAAAGAATATTTGTCCACCATATGATCGTCGTCATCATCAAAATCAATTCCATCAATATCCATAAGAGATCCATTTGATGTCTTATCTTTACTACTTCCAAATTCTGTTCCTGTTTCTTGCATGGATTCTGACATACCTAGAAATCTCCAATCTCTGTGACAAATTCAAATCAAATTGTTATGCAAGTGCAGCTCAATATTGATAACTCTCACAATTCTTACAAAGGACTGCTCAATTTGATGCATGACAAAGATCCTTATTGTAATACAAACTTCTACAAGAATGTAGAAACATATTCATTACAGCCCACAAACAAACTGCACTACAAGAACCTTTCAAAAATAGCCAAATTACTGCTATAAAAAAAAAAAGATTGTTCCAAAAAAAAAAACACCCAATCCTGCTTCTTGCATTTCCTGTTTCTCTAACCCAAACAAAGTTATGTCATCTGCCCAGCATTTCAAATATCACTTATTTTATCTGTCTTTTCAATCACATGGCATAGTGGACCTCTTTCTCCTCTTCCTTCAAATAAAATTTTTACCCAAAACTTCTGAATACAACGAAATAAAACTTCAGGAAACCTTTTCTCACCAGGCATCTCAAAATGTAGGGGTTTTGGGTTTTGCTTTGTCAGAGCATGAGAGTGAATTTTTAAAAAAAAATTGAAAAAAAAATAAAAATCATTTTTAGCGCATCATAAAACCCTGAAAGTCAATTATCCAAAAAGAAGACCCGCCACAACAGTCCTACACAAAATTTTACGGCTCCAAAGAATTTGTTTCCTTTGAAAAACAATAGTAGCATATTGAAAAAATTCTCTTCCAGGGAACAAATTAATCTGGTACGCATCCGCGAGAAAAGAAAATAATATATAAAGATATAAAAATATATGAACAAGAAATCGCAGAATGAAGTCCAAACAATCCCTAAGACTGTATTCGAGTAAAACCCAAAGATTTAAAAAAAAAAAAAAAAAAACTCTTCCGTAATTGGAAACAAGCAATCAATAAAAACTATAAATAAAGAAGTATAGCAGATGGGATTACCTCAAAAATGTAGTTTTTGCTTTGCTGAAGAAGGAAGTGTAAAAAAGAACGCCTTTATACTCTCGCTTTTCAGCAAGTGGAACCAGTCCCCTTCGCCGTCGAGAAGCGGATAGCAGCTGTTAAATAATCCCGAATTGAAAAGTCACGTTGCAATGTTTGTTAAAATTGTTAGAAGGAACCATTGTCAAATTATTTTCATGAAATGCCTGACATTCAATTATGGGTACTATTTTACTATTTCCATATTTTTGGTTTAAAGGCCGTAAGCTTATTAGTTTGGGTGGATTTCTGTTGCTGATATCTTTTGTTTAACATTTCTCAATTAACCACATTTTGTATTCACTTTATATCCTATATCCACGATTCATTTTTATATATTACTTCTATTTAAAATTAAATATTGATTTGTATATATTTAAGAAAAAGTTTTACTTAGTTAATTTTAATTTTGTAACGTCACATTTCTTAATAAACGTTTAACTAAATTAATAAATGAGACATTTAATTTTGGATAATTCAAAATAGAAAATGAAACATTCAGTTGCAGGAGAGAGTATATTAGAAAAAAGGCTTAAGTATTAATTTAATCATTAAACTTGTACCTTTATTTTCAATTTAACAACTGAATTTTTAATTGAGTCAATTTAACCAATTTACTTTATTAGAATGGTCAATTTGACCACTAAACTTCTAATAGTCAATTTAACCATTTTATTGTAGGGGAATGATCAATTTGACCACTAAACTTCTAATTTAAGCCTTTTTTTTGAATTTTTTATTTTTTAATTTTACTAAAAGTTGAAAATATGATTCAACTTAATGTTCTCAATTTTTTTAAGGTTGAAAAAAATGTTTTATTTTTTAATTTTACTAATTTAATGTTCTTATTTTTTTAAAGCTGACAAAAATGTTTTACTTTTAAATTAATTAAAATTTTATTAAAAAATAACATTTTTAAGTAAAAAAATAAGTTAAATCAAACTTTTTTTTTAAAAAAAAGATTATAACAAATGTTAAAATGAGACACAAATAGAATATAGCCATAGGAATATTATGAACGTAATTTCACCTTTTAGTAAAATTAATAAATAAAAAATTTTAAAAAAAATTTAGCTTAAAATAGAAGTTCAATGGTCAAATTGATCATTTCCCCTAAGTAAAATGGTTAAATTGACTCATTAGAAGTTCAATGATCAAATTGATCATTTCAACAGAGTAAAATGGTTAAATTGATTCAATTAAAAGTTCAATGGTTAAATTGAAAAAAATGTACAAATTTAGTGGTCAAGTTGATACTTAAGCCGTAGAAAAAAAAAAAGGATTTTTGAAAAGAAGATTAAATCCTTCGATACAAAAGAGAATTTCATTCATTGAGATTGCCGAAGGACGCATTCTATTCACAAGAATCACAACGCACTAAGCTAGGTATCATGATGTTAAATATGAACTTTTAAAAATAGCAATATTTGTTTTCTTGAAGGGTACTTTTGTATTATAATTAAGGAGAATAGATGGTGGTGAATTGCTTATGAACATGTCTGGAGGCCGTTGCATGAGTTTTTTTTAGGTCAATGAGAAAGAGGAAAAAGGAGAAAATAATCAATCCAAAACTGGTTGGTTTTAGGTAACTGGCTACCTAATGAATCCATTTTCAGTGACACTAGTTTAAAATATTATGCCGGTATCATCTAAATCATCTAAAACCGAAAAAAAAAGGGGGAAAAAACCCTACCTATATGTTTCAATTTACTTTTTTATTGCACTTTTCACTTAATTCTTTTTAAGAAACAAAGCCAATCAAGATGGATGAATAGCCAATTTCAGTGTAACCAACTATTTAATCAAGTTGGTTTTAGTGAAATCAGTTCAAAATATTATGCTGGTTTCATTTAAATCATCCCGGGAAAAAATGAATCAACACATATGTTTCAATTTATTTTTTTGATTGTACTTTTCACTTAAGGTGTTTTTTTTTTTAAAAAAATTATTTTATAATTTTTAATTTAAGAAATCAAGCAAGTCAAGAGGCACCAATAGTCGATTGCAGTGTAACTGTCGATATGATGAAGCCGGTTTAAGTGAAACTAATTCAAAATATTATGCCAATTTCATTTAAATCATCAAAAAACTCGAAAAAAGGGGAAAACCTACACATATATTTCAATTTGTTTTTTATTGCATTTTTCACTTAATTTTATTTTTTAAGAAACCAAGCTAGTCACGAGGCAAGAATAGCCGATTTTCAATATAACTGATTTGGTATACTTAAGCTGATTTCAGTGTAACAGGCTTGAACTTTATGAGCCAATTTCATCTCAAGTGGTTCGTTCTCTTGAGCCGGTTTTGCTTTAAAAGAAAAATGTCTGACTAAGTAAACTTTAATAAACATAGTTTTAAACATAATTTCATAAAAATTGTCAATCATTTATTTAATTTTAATTATTTTGAATAAACATCAAGAATCAATCCATACAATCAAATTCATTTACGTAAATGGTAATTTATTTATTTATTCTTGTTAGACTATCCACATCATTTAATTCTGAGATAAACGATAAAAGAAAATTTTTGGAGATATGAATACTCTCCATGTCCAACATTCTGGAATAATCTTGGAAACATCCCGCATGAAATTAATCCTCAAGCCCCTTGTGTATTGAAGGTCACATTGTCACTCCCATCTATTCAAGTATGACAACAGGGTGGGGAAGTGCTATGTTACCTACCATTATAATTAAAACAAAGCTGTAAGTTACAATTTAAAAAAAAGAACATTAAGTAATAACAAATAAAGGTCTGAATGTCGTACTAACAAAGCCCAACAATTCTATATAAGTGGGTACTGCTACCCTCTCCCTTTTCTTGTCTACACCTCTTCTTGCTCTGGTTTTGGTTCTACCTCAGGCTCTAGCTTCCGGGAAGGAAAAAAGAGCGATACTTGTACAGTATTATACCCCATGCCATCGTGCTCCGTGACCACTTCTCAACTCTATCCAAATCCTCAACTATCCACCAAACATAGATCGGAATCAGACTAGCTAGATCGCAAGTTAGCAACCAGTGTCCCATGATGGTGGCGTATGCAATCCTCAAGACCCTGTCAGGAGGTAAGGGCAGCACTAGTGGGTCAATCGTCTCGAACATCTCCAAGGCAACCAAGGGTATGACTTGATATGTGCCAGGCGTGCAAGCTAGTGAATCGGGCTTTGACATACCTTGGCGATAGGCCTGTCCACCGGATCAAATAGCAGTCTCGTCAACAAAGCAAACTCTTATCACACGAACTTGTGTACTGCCTCGATGTGGAATCACGTATCATTGATGCAGGATATGTTAGGAAAAAAATTGTTAGAATAATAAACTTTGGCTTTGGGGCATGAAATTACACTTTCTTGAGTGTACTATTGCTTTGCTATCAAAGCAAGTTATCCCAAGATACAATAAAGCCTTTCTAAAAGAACATTCTGATGAAAGTAGAATAGAAAACGTAAGAATTAATTATGTAGAAAATAGAAAACGTAAGAATTAATTGTGTAGAAAATAGGAAGAGTAGCCTCACTTATGTAATGTCTGAAGAGACATATCCATGTCTGAAGAGACATATCCATGTCTGTAAGACATCTTATGAATGAATAGAAAAAACTGTTTTCAACCGTTATTTCTATTCACTTTGAATTTTCAAAAGATATCTCTCTCTTAACAAACTATTCAACATTCCCCCACTAGTTTGTTAACACAACAAACTACTATTCATAATAAATGTAATGCATACAAGAAGGTGTCTTATTGATTAAACCTTCAATAAGTATCTTAGGATGCTAATGAAGTACATGGTGTAAAGATTAAACCATGACTCGTTATCATTAGGATCGAAAGTACCACACACATCACACTTATTTTATTTTCACAAAGTTTCTTATATGCTCCTGGCACCATTAATGGCCACGTATTAGCAATCCCATTTTCTATGAGTATTTACAAGAGTAAAACCCCTTTAAACTCTTGTTGAAGCGGCACCACTTCATATTCATATAGGTGGAGTTCCTTTATTTGAGACAATTTCTTATTATACTCCATTAAGAGTTAAATAACTCAATTTCTCCAATTATTTGCACAAATAACTTACTTTTATATGAGACTTAATTAGTGCTTAAACAGACATTCATCAATAACTTGTTATTACCCAGCGGGTATTTCTCTGTTTCCTCTAACTCGCCACTCAAGGGATGGTACTTGCTCTCACTTATGGCTGTTATAGAATCACATAATCGGGGATTACTATCAGGATTTAGAGACTCTTTTGGGAATTCAAAAAGATTTCGAGAGAGAATTGAAAGGCTTAGAACTTCATTGAAAGGAAAACACTTATCATATTATTGCTCGGAAAATATTTAAAGTAGACACTATATAAGACTTCAGTAGACACTTTACAAAGAAAAAGCTGAAATTCGGAAACCCTAAGGACCGAAACTACTACTTGTGAAACTTCTTGATCTATGCTAAACCTCAAACCAGCTCTATGCTAAACCTCAAACCAGCTCTGTCCCTTTGAGATAACTTGTTTGCCATTTTATAAACTGAATGGCTGACGTACATGATTCATGAGGACAGATTACATTACTTAGACTGTTACAATATGGAAGTAAGACGTACAACCCGTATAAGTAAAAACAACAGGTAATACAAAGGGACAAAACCCTACAAAGACACGTAAGTAAAACATGACAACAAGACAAAAGTAACTAACTAAACATGAAACCAATGTCGGCAGCTTTGCTGGATAGGTCGAATTCTACATGGCTGAGTGGCTTCAATATTATTCTAGAAAGACACCTGGAAAACAAGACAAAAACCAAGCTGAACTAACATAACTTCAGGCAGAAGACATTGTTGTTCATAGTGAAGATGTGGTTGTGCAAATCCTTCATGTTGGACAGCTTCATTATAATGCTTGAAGGCTGAAACATCTGGTTGTTCTCAAGAGAAGACAAAAACTGATGAGAATATTCAGCTCATACTGTTGAGAAGACATGGCTGGACATTCTTGTTGGGCTGTTTGCCTCTTGCATGAGGTACAACATCTTAATCTTCTGAAAGTGCTGGATGAAACTTGGAGAAAACACAGATACAAACTTGAATAGGCTAGATGAAACAAAACACTTCAATAGTAGAAAATTCCCTTGGCAGAAAATTTTCTGTTTTGACATGCTTGCTTCTTTGGCCGGTTATTGATGCTTGAAAGAAAAACTAAAGACTGAACCAAAAACAGTAGGTAGCTCATGTGATCTTTGGCTGAAAGGAATAACCAAGAATATAAAATTTTTGCTCCATGTGAACCGGTGAATTGCAAAAAATTTAGAGGCAAGATGGAACCTTCTCTTGGTTGAAACTTTTTGCATGGGGCTGCTGAGCTTTCCTTTTCTTCTGACATATTTTTCATGGTTGATCTTGAACTGTTTTTAGTGATATGTGACGCTGAGGGTGCTGAAGAACTCAAGGGTTTCTTTAAGGCTGAAGTTGTAGATAGACACGGCTGATTTGCTTCCTTTTGACAAGGATTTTGGAACAAGGGACACCATTGATAATCCTTTGGAATGTGAATTTTCCAGTGTGAAGGATACCCATCTCAAATAAAGTCTTCTTCGGGTTGGCTATCTTGCTCAAAGATGTCCACATAATTTGCACTTGGTGGTTGCTGAAGGACATTTTTGGACTTCAAGCGCACAAAAAGCTCATCACGAGCTATACTCATAAATGGTTGAGATAACGATTCCCTGGATAGGGTCCATTTGTTGATCTGCGGAGAAGGCATAGGCTTGTAATAAATCCATTGAAATTCTGTATGCCTTGCCATAAGATAATCAAAGTGCACAATGTACACTTGATATATCTTTGTTGGACTGTCGGAGAGATTCTGGCAACAATCATGATACCACTCCTGAGCTAACCGAAAGAGTGTGAGATAACGCCATAGCAATGTGTTACCGAAGTGGTTAGGATTAGCAAAGAACATTTTAAAACTATGAATCTCAATCTCTATAGGATAGTAGCAAAGGATTGCAAGAGTCTACAGATACCGAAACCTGTCTTCTGAAATAGACTGTGCCCGAGGAAAGATCGCAATGTTGCTGAAGGGTTGGTCTGGATCAAAGGACACATCTGGGAAATGGAATTGTTCTTGGCAGGTTAAGACTTGGTGCTTGAACACGGTTTTACTGGCATATTCTTGGACCTGGTCGACTGTGTCACAATGGGCTAGTTCGGGTGGATAGAATTCTAGGATTGTGAACATGACGGGTATAGGCTTAGGCAAGCTGTAAAAGAATGGATTAAACAAGGGTTTACTTTCTGGTCCGGATAAAAGGTTGGTTAGGATATTGGGTTTTGTTGGTATTTCTGGAAAAGAGAAGTCATTTATCTGCAAGGATATTGGGTTCTGTTTAAGGGCTTGGACGGCTTTGGTGTGTTCAGGACTCCAAGGTGGCGGTTTTTTCTTCAAAAATTGTGACAACAGGCTGGTGTATTTCGAAGAGTCAGGAAAGAAGGCTTTGATGCATTTCATGATGTTGAGGAATTGTGGGATCTCTTTTATGGACAGGTTATCATTTGGAAAAGAAGGAAGGGTTTCAACAAGTTGAGGATTTGGTTGGATTTTTCCATCTGAGATTTTCATACCGAGGTATTCCATCTCATGGAGGCCAATGATACTTTTCTTTTCTGAGATCATGATACCCCAGGATTTGACGATGTCAAAGAACTGTTCTAACAGTGACAAATGGGCTTCATCGTCTTTTGAATAGAGAAGGATATCATCAATGTATATCAAAGCGCTGTGAAGGATAGGCTGAAAAATTTTTATCATTGCCTTTAGAAAAATCGAAGGAGCTACCTTCAGCCCAATTGGCATCACCTTCCATTGATATTGAGCATTAGGAATGCAAAAAGTAGTTTTATAACGTTCATTAGGTGCAATTCCTAATTGCCTAAAACCAGCTTTCAAATCAAACTTTGAAAAGATTTTTGCTCCCGCTAAGTGAGTAAAAAGATTTTGAATCCACGGGAGCGGAAACTTGTCATCTTTTAAAAAATGGTTTAAAGGTTTAAAGTCAATGACTACCCTTTTCTTACCTCTAACTTGCTCACTTCGTTTGTTGACATAAAAGGCTTGACAAGCCCAACTAGAATTAGTTGGCTCGATTAAACCTTGCTGTAGCAGTTGTGCGCACTCTTCTTGAGCAAGTTTTAGGTCATTTGGAGTCATGCCTGGATGTGTTGCTTTGGTCGGGTTGATATCTTCATTAAGCTTAAAAGGAAGCTTAACAAATAACTCTTCATTTTTCCAAAGCGGACTTTTATGCCTAAAGTCGGCATGAGAATCTGCACAAAAATTTCGTAACATGTTAGTTATTGATAGAAATTTTCCAGTAGTATCAGAAATAGCAGAAATATTAGTAACAGGAGTAAAAGGTTGGAAGTGATGTTTATATCGGATGCCGTGAGGAAGGACTCGAAGTCTTTCAGCTTTCGCGTAAACATCCCATTTGATCAGAACATTTTTACTGTGAAGTTTGTTTCCGAAAACTTTAATCCAAATTATGCAATCAGGGAAAAACTTTATTCCAACTGGATATTTTGAAATGAGACTGCCCTGGAAGATTTCTCCATTTGCTTCCTGGAGCTGGGCGTCGGTATTTGTCCAAAATTCTGGTGGTAGAATTTCGGGATTCATCATTGTCTTCATGGCTCCTGTGTCTAAGAATCCAATTACTTTGACTGGTTTAGCCTACTTAGACGTTAATAAGGAGACCTGCACATGTGGAGGACAAACATCAGTTGGAGAATTAATATTTGAAACTTCAGTAAGATTAAAAACTGGTAAACATGATTCTTGTTCAGAATCATTCTCAGAAGCTTCAAACTCAGAATCTGTAATTTCAATGGCAAAGGCAGTATCCTGGTCAGGATGGCTTTGCTAGGAGAACACTGATTCAACATCAGATTCTGGATGTTCCACCATTAATTGTGATACAAGCTTCGAAGCTTTGGCCTTCTTGTTTGGACAATTCCTGGAAGTGGCCTTTCTTTTTGCAGAAGTAGCATCTGTCTGACTTTCGTTTGAGTGAAGCCTTCTATCTGAAATATTTCAAAATTTTCTTTTACTTGTGTTTCTTTTGCTTTGAAGGTCTGCTCTTTATCACCTTGCCCCTGCAGTTGCATTTCTTTGACTTGGGGCACCTAATCTCATAGTTTCTTTTGCAGATCCTCTCAAGCTTCTTCTTTCCGTGGAAGAAATTCTCCACGACTTCACAGAGCTTCTCGAGACATGTGAATGTTTCTTGGTGGATTTCTGCAAGTCCAAGATTTGCCAGAGTGCTTCCTGAGAGCTCTATCATTTTGTTCAACTCTGGTTGGATTTCTTTTGGAAGTGAAGAGATGTACACCTGCTTGAGATTTGGGTCCTTGATTCCATAAAGGCGATAATAGATTTCTGTCATTCTTTTGTAGTGCTTATTGATGTCCTTACGCCTCAAAGAACAACATTTCATCTTGAAAAAGTCTGTTCTTGCCTGTTTGATTTCTAAAGAATAATCACCTACAAATTCCTTAAATATCACATTAATCCAAAAGTCCAAAGAATTTGTAAGCAATAAGTTCCTGTCAATGGCATCTAAAGATATAAACCAATCATGCAATGTGCCAACAGATCTACTAAAAAATTTAGACAAGATATGGTTTAGAGATACTCCCTTTAACAACTGTGTATGAACCCAGGTTGACATTTCTTGGAATCTTTCTCATCTCTTGCTAACTGAAATGTCATCAAAGGTGAAACAAGTTGTCCTCGCAGATTTCTCCGGAGGAGTGGGTTGAGGAGATAATGGTTTGTTATCTCCCATGGACTCATCATCCCTATCTTCATCGTGACTGTGATGGCCTTCAGCATATGTGGTCTATCCTGGGGGCCCTGGGGTAGTCATGAGGATCCCTGAGATGTCCATCTTTTCTTCTTCCATCGGTAAAGTTTTCTGAGGATGTTTCAGACATGGATCTGATGTTGGAGTCTGTTGAAATGTCATCAGACATTGGATCTTCATTTGAGTCTTCGGAGAGTGTTGAAACTTCATCATACACTGGATCTTCATTTGAATCTTCGGATGGTGTTGAAGTTTCATCAAGCTCGTAGTCTTTCTTGGAAGTTGTAAGAACCTTATCTGCTTGGAAAGACACCGTGAGCTGTGGAGGATGATTTAACAAGGCTGGATCAGATTGCCTTGTGGATCTTGTCGGGATAATCGGATCAGGTTACATTGTGGAACTTGTCGGGATAACCGGATCAGGTTGCCTTGTGGAACTCGTGAGAATGTCCAGATCAGGTTGTCTTATGGAGACTATCGGAAAAGCAGGATCAAGCTATCTGGCTGGAATAGGTCCTTGTTGGACCGAAGCTTTGAACTCTTCTTTTCTTGGAGATTGATGTTGGACTTCATTTGATTGGACAGGTGCCTTCGCTTTATCTTCGCGAGAATGTCTAGAGCTTTCTGGTCGGAAGGCTTCAGTCTAAGCAGTTGAGCTTGAATGCTTCTTCTTTGTTGTCAGAGGTACATATGGATGTTCTTTCGCCCAATTTTCCCAAAAGTCCGAGTTTGGCATGCTGTAGTCAACAATCTTTCCGGCTCTAGGTAGAACCGAACTCTGTGGTCCATGAAAGAGTGGAGTTGGTGTGTGAAATGTTGGATGATTGTTGGGAATGTCGAGGGAGATAATGGAGCTGGAGCTGCCTGAGACTTCCTTAACTCATAATTTTCAAGTTGTCTTTTCAAGTCTTAGATCTCATGTCATTTCTCGTCAAATTCACTGCAATAAATGGTACCGGTCCGGATCATCTCTTTGAGGTCTCGATTAAGAGTGTTGTATCTGTCCACCATGTCGAGGTAGAGCTTCTTTATGTGGTCAATCTTCTTCTCAACTTGGTTAACTCGATCATCAATTCGTGTTAGGACACGATTCTGGGTAATGGCGTTGTCAGTCTGCTAGTTAAGGACTTCTTTTGCTTGATTGAGAGGAACATGTCTCTCGTATTCATCAACTGTCTTCTGAGATATGTAAGGTCGGGAGGTTCGTCTGTCTGGCTAATTCTCTCTTCTTTCCAAGGGTGGAAAGTCTGAAGCATAGGAACTTCTTGAGGGTCTGTTCATCATGCATGGGATAGGAGTTGACCTGCTTGGAGTAATTTTTGTTGACTTCTTATGGCAAGAGGATGGCCCATGGTACTCCGTTGTCTGTCTTAAGATCTTCTTGATGGACGGATAGATGGATGGAGGATTCTCCTTGGCCATAGGCAGTAAGGCTGATCTTCTAGGATGAGGGTTGTAGAAATCTACAAAGCTAGTAAAAGGCCTTGGAACTGGTATTGCTGTCGGTTTGCCTTCATCATCATCATGTGGAGGTCGTCTGGTTGAACATCCTTCGGATTTCTTCTTTAACCGTCTCCTTCTCTTGGGAGCCTCATTTTCCTCTTCTGAGTCATCTTCTCCATACTAGCATTCTGGATCACAAAGACCAGAGCCAGGGACATCCCATATGAAATGAAAGTTGATGTGAGATATGTAGCTAGGCTCAGCCGAGTCCTTTAAAGAGGATATCGGTACCCTCTTTTGCATGCTTTGGTCTTCTGGGTCATATGGCTTGAGAATTAATTGTGTGAAGATCTGTCCGGATTCTTCCTTCGGAGGAACTCTGAAAGAAGTTTGGACACGTCCGTCAGGTAGCCTTTGGAAGGCTGAGACTGTGGCTTGGACTGGTTCTTGTTGTTGTTGAAGATTCTTGTAGTTGGTAATCCATTCTACGGGCATGAGCTTCTGGAGATCTTCCCTTTTGATTGGCCTTGGAATTTCGACCAAGGTGGGGACTTTAGTGGCTGAATCTGCCAAGATCATTAAGGCATCTGGAGATCTATTGTTCTGTAGATCTAGGGCATGATTCTGGAGCCGATAGACCATCTGATGATGCAAGGTTGCCATCATCGAGGTGGGAGTGAGAGATGTGCTGGTGAGTTGAAGTTGAACTTTTAAGGCTATGCACAAGTTCGGATCTTGGTGAGATATGACATACTTTGAGAACAGTGTTAAGACAACACTTCCCGAATTGAGCGTAGTAATCATCGTGCCAATAACTGCTTGCTTGTGACTGAGTAATCTGAATCTAGGAGTGTAATTCGAGCAGTGACTTGGTGGCCCTTCCTGCTGCCATAGGTCAAGACAAATCTGATGCCACCGACATGAAGGTGTGTGTAACCTGCGACTCTCCATTGTGCTATCATCTCTGGGAGTATGTTAAGGGTAACATACTGCCCTTTGGAAGAGTATGGAATGTCGCACTGGTCAAGCTTTGAGGACTGGATATACTCCTTCGTCTTTGGGATTGTCGATTTGAATAGCTATAGGATAGATATGATACCTGGAGGAAAAGATCCTCTCTTTTTTTAAATGTTAAATGGACTCATAAGAGGAGGGACTGATTCCTCTATAGAAACCTACTCTGGAATAGTAGTGTATTCTACTAGACTTCCTATATTTGCAGAATGTAAAGAATGCTTAGGTAAAGACAAGGAACTAGAAATATTTACTAGCTGGGAACTGGAACTAGGACTAGGAGTGCTTTCCATGACTGTTTCCTTTCTCTCCTTACTCTCTCTCTGCCATCCTTCTAGAGTCTAACAATCCTTATTTCTCCCCCCCTGCAAAACGAAAGTTTGCGTATCGGAACGCTGCATTTTGGCTCTGATACCAGCAGGGTTCAAGCACCTACCCTTGAACACGGCTCATGAGTAATTTATTACCTGTATCCATATCTTCGAATCTGGGACTTGTGAAATGACTATAAATTAGGATGAGTTGTTGACACATCTGTTTTAGGTTTTGGACGGCCCTGGTGTGTTCAGGAGTCCAAGGTGGTAGTTTTTTCTTTAGAAGTTGTGACAACAGGCTGATGTATTTAGGAGAGTCAGGAAGGAAGGCTTTGATACATTTGACGATGTTGAGGAATTGTGGGATCTCTTTTATGGATAGGTTCTCATTTGAAGGAAGGGTTTCAACAAGGTGAGGACCTGGCTGGATTTTACCATTCGAGATTTTCATATTGAGGTATTCAATTTCAAGGAGGCCAATGGAGCTTTTCTTTTTAGAGATCATGATACCCTGGGATTTGACGATGTCAAAGAACTGTTCTAACAGTGACAAATGGGCTTCATCGTCTTTTGAAAAGAGAAGGATATCATCAATGTATATCAAAGCACTATGAAGGATGGGCTGAAAAATTTTTATCATTGCCTTTTGAAAAATTGAAGGAGCTACCTTCAGCCCAAATGGCATCACCTTCCATTGATATTGAGCATTAGGAATGCAAAAAGCAGTTTTATAACATTCATTAGGTGCAATTCCTAATTGCTAAAAACTAGCTTTCAAATCAAACTTTGAAAAGATTTTTGCTCTCGCAAAGTGAGTAAAAAGATTTTGAATTCGTGGGAGGGGAAACTTGTCATCTTTCATACTTACCGGTTTGGTGTTTTGAAGTTGGGTTGCCATTATTGGTGTCTCAAGGGTTATATTTTAGTCCCATATCACAAGTAGTTTTCCATCCTTTATCTCTTGACAAAGCCTTAGTCAGTGGATCCGATAAATTTTTTGTAGACTTTACATGCACAATGGTGACAATACTATTGGTAATCAACTCTCTAATATAATCATGGCGTAGGCTTATATGTCTAGATTTTCCATTATAGATATTATTAAAAGCATTAGACATTGTAGCCTGACTATCACAATGTAAGGTAATCGGTGGCATAGGTTGTGGCCATAAATCAATTTCTAGTAACATATCTCTAAGCCACTCCGCTTCCTTACCAGCTCCTGCTAAAGCTTTAAACTCGGCTTCCCTAGTCGAGTGTGCAAGGCACGTTTGTTTTTTTGATGCCCAACTTATAGCACCACCAGCGAGTGTAAATATCCAACCCAAAGTTGAGATATTGTCACCTACTCTTGTTATCCAACTAGCATCTGAATAAAATTCTAGTACAATAGGAAAGTTGGAATAACACAACTTTAATTTTGCTGTTCTTTTAAAATAACCGAGTACCCTTTCAACTGCTTTCCAATGATCCTTAGTAGGATTACTTGTAAACCTTGATAATTTACTCATAGTAAAAGCTATATCAGGTCTTGTACAATGCATAGCATACATCAAACTTCCTATAACACTAGTATACTTCAATTGCTCTAATGGTCTAGCATCAATCTTAACAAGTTTCACACTAGAATCAAAAGTAGTACTAAACTGTTTAATCTTCAGATACTGATATTTATAAAATGAGTTTGACTTAGGACAAAACCATTATCATGCTTAGTAACTTTAATCCCCAAAATTATATGTACCTTGTTTAGATCTTTCATTTTAAACATAGAGGTAAGAATTTCTTTGTCTCATTTATGCCATGCATGTTAGTACTTAATATAAACATATCGTCAACATGAAGACAAACAATTAGTCCATAATCACTAGTAAACTTAGAATAAATGCATTTATCAGTAGTATTATGTCTAAAACCAAAACACAAAATTGCATAATCAAAATTTTCATGCCATTGCTTAAGAATTTGCTCAAGAAGATATAAAGATTTTACAAGTTCACAAACTTTATTCTCGTTACCTGGAAGAATGAAACCTTCAGGTTGTTCCATGTATACTTCTTCTTTTAAATCTCCATTTAAAAATGTAGTCTTAACATCCATTTGATGAATATACAATTTATAAATTGAAGCAAAAGCAAAAAGAACTCTAATTGAGGTTATTCTAGCAACAGGTGCATAAGTATCAAAATAATCTAATCCTTTCTTTTTAG
The DNA here is from genome assembly GCA_028571225.1 of Parsonsia alboflavescens. Taxonomy (NCBI): domain Eukaryota; kingdom Viridiplantae; phylum Streptophyta; class Magnoliopsida; order Gentianales; family Apocynaceae; genus Parsonsia; species Parsonsia alboflavescens. The sequence continues at coordinate 10,738,771 of JAOXNR010000013.1, forward strand.
TAAAACCTTTGGCAACTAATCTTGCCTCAAAGGTTTGTAAAGTGCCATCTAAATTATACTTTCTTCTAAGAACCCATTTGTTCTTTATTGGTTTTGATCAGGGAGGTAAGTCAACTAGACCCCAAGTATTATTAGACATGATTTAATCCATTTCATCATTTATAGCTTCTTGCCACAAAGTTGCATCTATAGAAGCTAAAGCTTCCTTCAAAGTTTTGGAGTCACTTTCAATGTTGAACAATACCTCCATCTTTCTTATAATCCTTTCTCTACTTCTTTCAACAAAGAAAGTAATATGATCAGGAGAAATGAAGTTTGGATCAAGGTGTTTTTCTACTCTTATCCTTTGACTTCTTCTTGGTTTAGATGGTTCACCAATTTCTTTCCTTTTATTTGGATTAGAATCCAAAACAACAGATTCAACATGATCATTCACAAAAC
>JAOXNR010000013.1:10739311-10787352 GCA_028571225.1 Parsonsia alboflavescens
TATATATATATATATATATAGACGGTTGTGCTAAGGCGCGCTTTAAGGCGCTCTCCAACCGTTACCGTAATGGAATTTTTGCTACAGTGCTCATACAGCCAACCAAGTGGAGCAAAAATTCCGTTACGGTAACGGTTGGAGCGCGCATTAAGGCATGCTCCGGAGCGCACCTTAGCAAATCCGTATATATATATATATATATATATAGATATTTTAAGCAACTCAAAGTGGTTTTGTTTTATCTTAGACCCATATTATAAATCTATAGATAAAGATATCTTCCATCCATTACACAATTAGTCATATTAAGAAAAAGAAAGAAAGTAAGAAAAAAACTCTTTCAACTTTGTCCCTTATCTTTCTATATATGTATTTTAATAAAACATTTAAATAGAAAAGAGACCTTTATTCTTATAATACTCGAATGGAAATTTAATTCGTCAGAAATTTTAATATTTTAATATATTATATATCATATATATATTTTTTATATATTATATATCATATAAAAAAAGACTATGAATTGTGAATGAGCTACTTAAATTTTATAATAATCCATATATTTTCGAAATTCAATTAATTTTATTAAGTTAATTAACATTCATAATTAAATATATATATATATTATTATAATATCATTTTTCTTAAATATAATTTATATGATTAATTTGTTATAAATAAATTCGTAGATAGTGTTGCACATAATATCCCAATATAACAGTATGTTATTAGATTTGATTTTTTTAAGATGTGTGAATTCGCACGCCACTTTCCTATGTGCCAAAATGGAAATGATGTCGTTTCGGTTTTTTTTTTAAAAAAAAAAATCTACAAGGTCTTTAAGTGGGGTTTGGGCAGTACGTGGTGGAGATTTTGGAGAAAGGTTCCGATGAGCTATTCTCCCGCTTGCTTCTTGCTCCGATCAATCCTAGATAGAAATCTCTCTAGAAGGAAGCAAAGGGTTTAGGTATTTTAGATCCCTGGTTTGTGTCAGTTCCTGGTCTGATGAAGTCTAAGATCTCCTCAAGGAATATTGATTTTGGCCGCTGCTATTAACCTCCATCTTTCTCTTTTTCCGTTTTTTGTTTCGTTGATTGTTTTGCTTTTTGTTGAATTGTGAGGATGGGGTAATTTTCTTCTCCAATTTGCAATAGGGAGTGATTTGTAGGTTTCGGTGAGGATTTGAGGGCAAGACGTCCAGTGAAAATGGTTCTCATAGTTCTGGTGGGTTAAATTGTGAGGAGGGGGTAATTTGCTTTCCGATTTGCAGATTTCGGTGAGGATTTGGGGCAAGACGTCCGATGAAAATGGTACTCATGGTTCAGGTGGCTACTCCCATCTCGCTATGCTCTGGTTCCCGACAATTTTTTTTTTCATACCAAAACAATGCGTTCAGACCGGCGTACATGGGTGGGTGTGCGACGGCTCACACCTTAGCCAGACTGTATAAATATATTTATTTATTTATTTATATTTATATATTTATATAAGTGTGTGTGTGTGGAGTAACTAATCCACCATTTTTCAATCAAGCCCTAGGACAGCAATTATAAACACCCTAGTGAGAGAATTAATTAGGTGAACTATATAATAGATATTTTTACGAGAAACCGAGCATATTCATTACACACTGCGGCAAAAATAGATAAGGTAAAATGTTCACTTTATATCCATATAATCTAAGACTATAAATAAATAAAACCCAATCCAAAACATCTAAGACAACCAAAAGCCATCAAGGATTGTACAAAAGGAAGGTTAGAAATCATTCGGTTTTTGCCACATTCAATTTTCTGGCCTTTGTTATATCCTTGAGCAAAAAGGAAGCTGGGAACATGAGAAGCTGCTGATCTGGAACATTCTTTTAGGTTAAGCTTTGTCCTAATTTCTCTTGCCTGCTTCTATAGAATACATCAATATCTGACCATTCCTTCAACAAAAAATGGGAATATTAGTGCAATTTTTCTTCATGCCATTGTGAATGCATTTAATCAAAATAAAGAGGTTGCGTTTCTATAATCTTCCATCCGCAAGATATCAAAATTTTTAGGGTTTGTACGGTTGAACACAGAAAGGCAATCTTGTAAAACTCCAATGCTTGCTAGTCAAATTGTAAAGGAGTTCTTGGAAATGAAAAGGACTCTTCATGTGCCTAGTAATGCCACTGATGATATCATCCTTGCTGGGATACCAAGATTTCCACTCATATAAATATAGGGCTCTTGGAACCAATTGTAGATACAAACATGAAAATTAGTTGAATAAAGCTATTACAAGTTTCTTTCCTATTTTGATTGTTCCTCATTATATTTCTCCAAGTTGTTCATATTTTTATATTTCCTAAATCAAATTTATAACAATTGTGATATAAAGAATCATATAATTTATTATGCATTAACTTTTAATTTATTCACCTCTCAATATAACTTATGGAAATTATTTTCCTTTAAAATGTAATTTAAATTAATAGTTAATCAACATTTTACTAAAACATGAAATAAATTCATTGAACTATAAATGTTATGGTTTATTGTATTTAAAAAAGGAAAAAAGTAGTAAATAAGAATGTAGTATATCTTATAACTCCATCAAGGAAATATAATAATTGGAAACTGAAATTAAACGGCATAAAACCATATCATCATACTATTATTAAAAGAAAGGCAGCTCATATGAATGAGTGCCATATATCCATATATATGACAAAAATAAAATAAAAGAAAATAAAAGGTAAAAAGAGAGAAAAAGAGGAGAAGGCAAATGAACCATTACATTGGAATAGGTTTATAAATATTTATTACATCTCCTAATTAAAATAAAATAAAATTTTTATTAAATTTATATATTGTAATTTCAAATTTTACAATTAAAAATGAAATAATGTTATAAATAATTATAATTGAAATTTTAAATTTTAAAAAATATATTAATCTGGACTGCGAGTGACACATTGACCTATTTTCTTCATATAAATTTTTATTTTTATAAACAAATGCATTTCATTACTTTATAAGGGAAAAAAAATCATAGTGAATAATTAATTAAATATTATTAATATTTTAAAATACAACATCTCAAAAATAATGGAATTAATCAATATTGTTTTTGAATATCAATATAAATTTTGGGTTGAAATATTTTTCAATGGCATTTAAAATTATTATCATGATTCTCTAATTAGATTAAAAGAAATTAAACTGTATGAATTAAGTTAATTGAATATTTATTGAGTTAAAAATGTTATTTTCAATATTTTCTAAAAAATTTTATATATATATATATATATTTATATATATATATATTTATATGTTTTATATATAAGACTTTTTGAAGGAAAAAGAAACCTAAATTTAGATAATACAAAAAATAAAGCATAAGTATTAATTTTGATGTTTGATGAATGACATCACTGACATGTTGTAACTTACATTTTCTTAATTACATTTTAATTTTAAATTATTGAATTAATAACTTTATTTTTGTGATGTGGGTATTACTCTATTAATTATTAAAAGGAACCACAATACCTCTGATATTGGGATCATGTATTGTTATATATGATATGTATAAATAAGGATCGACCCGAATACTTATTGTGAACTTTTGATATTTACTTTGGCATAAATATGACTATTGCCAAGTAATTGGTTAGAGGTAAGTGTTATAATATTTTAATGCAAAACGTAGACATTTAAAATATAAAGACATAGGAAAGAAAAAGGCTTTTAGCGCATTTGATCTTACATGTTTAAGACAAACTATAATTTGATTCCAAATGTTTTTTTTTTTCCAGTCATTGTGGTCCCTTCGTCATATTATAATCAATCGTTTTGATTCAAACTGTCATTATCTTATAAGTCTGTGGAACTAGTCAGGTGAGCATTTTAAAAGTATAAAAAATGTCAATTCTAACATTCCCACTCAAAATACAACCACAATATTAAAAAGGAAAAGAAAAATATGGTTATTCTGGGATTAATGGACAAATTGAATTAACCCAAAATATTCAAATCTAAATTACCATATAATTTAAATTCAATCAAAATTCAAATTAACTCTGAATTTGAAAGCAGCAATTAACATTCTTGCCTTTGAAAATTGGTCAAGTGACTTGGCAGAGAATGACAGTTTAGATCAAAATTGATGACACTAATATGATAAAGGATATAATGGTTGAAAAAGAAAACATTTGGGTTCAAACTCTAGTTTGACCTAAACATATGAGGATCAAATGGGTTAAAAGCACTATAAAAAACCCAAGAACTTAACATATGATATAATTTATAAATATCAACAATAATATCACAATAAACTTTAAAATTATATTAACTAATATGATTGATTAATTAAAATCATCTAAAAAAAATTTTTTTTTTTGAAAAAATTTATTATTGATAATACCTAAAAAAAAAAAATTAATAATAAGCATTTAAAAATTTTTTAAAAAAAGTTTTACGGACTACTAATTTTTTTGATAATTACATTTTTATTTATTATTTTGTTACTTCGTACTTATCGTGCTGGGTTTTTATGCTTAGTAAATACTAACAATAGAATTGGCTGATTCAAATTCTAAACTAAGTCAACCCTATTTTCCTTTTCGGACATGCTACTATATTTGGAAAATGTGAAACCAAATGGTGAGATATGGTAAAAAAAAAAAAGACTTGAGTGAATCTGTAAATCATAGAGGGAGAAAATTTCATTTCATTCAGTAAGTAAAAGAGTAGTGGTTTCAATAGTATCAAATTGAAAAATGGTGGTGTAATGTATGCAATGTGTTAATACTCCCTATTGTTTCATATTCACTAGAGTAATATACCTGTGCGATGCGCAGACCGTTATTAATAGTTCTTGTAGTAAATTACGAAGATAATAAAATTATAATCTGTTTAAATTAACTTAATGAGTTATTCCTCACCTTTCAAAATTAGTAACTTAACGTGTCATTTGTCATTCTTCAAAATTAGTAACTCAATGTGATAAACGTGTCATTCTTAAAATAGATATAAGTCAAAAAAAGATATTCAATTACGGACGAAGGGAATATATTATTATGTTTAACTCTAAAATTTAATATTGGCAAAGATAAACTCTCTATTTTAAAAATGCGTTATTTGTTAACCTTTTGTTAATTCTAAATAAGAGAGATGAGAGTTGAAATAAAATGAGTGAGGGGGAAAAAAAAAACAAAGAAAGAAATGCTTGCGATGAGAGCGGGGAATTGACTTGTTTCCCCTGACTTTACATCACATGCGGTTTTATGACATGAAATGAATGGATTTTTTCCTTTTATTTGTTCATTTTTCATAGATTTATAATTTATTTTTTTAGTGGGCACTTGTCAAGTTTTAGATGCACCGATTTTTCCTTTTGATTAAATGTATACCTTACATTTGGCAGTTGGATAGGCTGAATGTCCCCTTGATTTGAATAAATTTATACTCTATTAATAATAATAAGGTAGCTCATGTGTCTGACTGTCATGTGTTCACATATTAATATGAAAAAGAAACAAAAAATATTAATAAGAAAAGGGTAAAAAAGGGAGAAACCAAATGGTCTATTACAGGGAATCCTTGGTTTTTCAAGATAAGGGTTTTGGCTCATTACATTAATTACTTTATTTATTTATAAGAAAATGAAAAAAATAGTAAACCTAATAAATTAGCAAAAGAAAATATTTTTTAAAATTCAATTAAAGGTTTTTTTGAAAAAATAAAATACACATAAATTGGAGATCTTATATGGAGAATTCATGTCTTAAAAATATTTTTCTATAAAAATTAAAATCTATATATATAATTTATTCAATGATTTTTTTACTTGAATTTTAAAAAGATGATAATTTTGATGAATGGAGGATAAGATAATGAATAATGCTTTTATTACGTTTTTATTTTTCATTTTATTAGACACTAAAGGATAATTCAAAGTTTCTAGACATCAGATATAAGGGTGAATGTCATCAGTGATATGAATCAAATGATTTCTTGTTGTTTTGACAATTTCATGGGTTTAGAGACTACGTGTGCATTTTCATTTGTATATGCAACTTGTGACTATCTCATTAGAAGAGAGTTGTGGTGTGCAATGAATGAGATTAATCTTAAAGTAGTTGGTCCATGGTTGATTGGTGGAGATTTTAATGTAGTAAGGAGTCCAGATAAGAGTCCAAGCTCCCACCAGCTTCTCGTTCGATGAGGGAGTTTAACGATTGCATAGAATCTCGTGGTTTACTGGATTTGCTGTTTGTGGGAACCAGTACACATGGTATAGATCAACATTTCCACCTCCCTATATAAGATTAGACAAAGTTTTGGTTAATGATACATGGCAGAGTTTTTTTCAAAGCACCTTAGTTGAACATCTTCAAAAGTTCCCTATGGATCACTGCCCGTTACTTGTTAACTGCACAAAACCGACAGTCAATCAGGGAGCAAGGTTATTTAGATTTCAAACCATGTGGTTAAGGCATCAGAATTTTCGAGAAATGGTCAGGGACCCGTGGCAGCAATAGGTAGAGGGGAATGATATGCAGATTATGGCTATTAAATTGTAGACATTAAAGCAGGTTTTGAAAACTTGGAATCTAGAATGTTTTGGCAATATGTTTTCAAATGTACAGCAACCAGAGAGTGATGTATCTATTGCGGAAGAGGAGTATATGTCAGAATTTTCAGAAGAGGAACTCGAGAGGTTACACAAAGCCAAAGCAAATCTTGCTTACCATTTAAAGAATGAGGAGATATATTGGAGGCAAAGATCAAGAATCAAATGGCTAAAGGATGGTGAAGGTAAAAAGGCATATTTCTCTAGCTTTTGGCATACTCGAAAGTCTAGAATGAACATCCAGAAAATTCGGCTAGAAGATGGACGATGGGTCACCGATATGCCTGAGATTGAAAATTAACTGAGAAGATTTTTTCGACATTACTTGCTGCTGATCAAGGTTGTCTCTAGGAAACTGCGGACTTCACCAAATATATTCCTTCAAGCATTTCTACTTGTACAAATCAAAAGCTCCAAATTCTTCCTGATATCGAAGAGGTTAAGGCTGTAGTCTTCTTAGTAGACTATGATAGTGCTCTCGGGATAGATGGTTTTCCAGGCATATTCTTCTCCACATTTTGGGATTTAATTCAAGATGACATGTTGCAAGCATGGGCTAATGTGCATGATGCAGGACGATTTTTGGATCGTCCACGATAAACCGAACAATAATTCAAATAGGAAAACAGGAAAAGGGATGTTTAACATGATCACTCACGATTTTGGGATGTTTTACATGATCACTGATGATTTTGGCCTAACTTGAATTGCAATTGAAAACCAAAAAGAAGAGAAGGAAAAATTGTTCCTTGAATAAAAAGATCTTCTGAAGAAAAAGCTTGTTTAAAACTAAGACAAAACGAAATATTTATAATCTAAATCTATCCTAAACCTAATTGAAATTAATTAAAAGAATCATAATTGGATTTAAATAAAAGAATCCTAATCCGATTTGGAAATAATAATAAATAAAAAAAAACAACAAAATTACGAAAATATCCCTAAAATATAATTAAATCCGAAAAACACAAAGAAGAGCCTAAAAGTCTATCAAGACGATCCCGGATGGCCGAAAAAAGTCATACATCATGACAAAGAGATAAGTATTGCTCAGTGGCCAGTTTCCAGTCGTCCAATCAAGTTTCGGCCCATTCTGAGACAGTAGGTCCAACCCGCATCAGGTAGAAGGTCTGCAATATCCTTGAATTGGATCAGTTCGGATGTCCGCATCAGTGTGGATGCCACAACAGTTTACTTCCGCACAAATAGTCTTAATTCCAAAGGTGGATAATCTGGAGACATTTTCCAACTTCAAACCAATCAGCCTTTGCAATTTCACTTCTAAGATAATTGGGAAGGTAATTTCTACCAAATTGGCCACATTACTTCCTAATTTGGTTTGCTCAAATCAAGGGGGTTTTGTTCAGGGGAGAAATATAACTGATAACATTTTACTTGCTTCTGATTTGGTTCATTCCATAAACAAGAAACGTACAAGGGGTAACATGATTATGAAGTTAGATATGTTGGAAGCTTTTGATAGAGTGAGCTGGTCTTATTTGATGGAGGTTCTGAAGAAATTTGGCTTTGGTGATCATTTCCTAAATTTAATTCATAATTGTTTGACTTTTAATAAGTTTTCAGTTACAATTAATGGGAAGCTGTGTGGTTATTTCTCTTCAAGTAGGGGAGGAAGACAATGGGATCCTCTATCTCCTACACTTTTCATTTTAGCTACGGAAGTCCTTTCCCGAGGTTTGAACAAACTATTGTATGATGGAGTAATTGGTTATTTCATTTCTAACAAATTGGTCTTCCTATTTCACACTTGAGCTTTGCTAATGACATAATAATTTTTACTTTAACTTGATGGATTTTCTTGGCTTTTATCAAGATTGTTTAGGGCAACGTATCAATTTTCATAAAAGTTCTATGTATTTGTCCTCTTCAATTTCTTTGCATAAACAGGAAATGCTTAAAGGGATCACTGGTTGTGTTATTAGGAGGCCTCCTCTTGTTTATTTTGTAGAATGAAGATTTCCTACTTTGAACCTCTTGTTGACAAAATCAAAGCTAGAATCAATGGGTGGCAAAAGAAGTATCTTTCCCCGAGAGGTCAACTTATCCTGATTAAACATGTTCTATTAGCTATGTCCACTTACTATCTTGCTGTCTTGACCTCTGCAACACGTCATATCAAAATTGGGATGACTTTTTGCTCACTTTTTCTAGGGCAATTTGGACTATGGTCACAATAGGCATTGGTGTTCTTGGAAGCAAATTTGTTTGCCTTACGAAAGGGGTGGTCTGAATGTAACTCCCCTACCGCATTTTGTCCGAGCCTATAGCATGAAACTGTGGTGGAAATTTTGTACTGTGAAATCCTTATTGTCTGATCATCTTAAATTGAAATATGATTTTCAGATGGGAAAGGCATTGTTCCATGGTGGTTCTAGGGTATGGAAGCAGCTAGTATCAATTGCAGAAATGGTTTAAACCTCTATTGTTGTAAAATTAGGCCAAGGGAACTTCTCCTTTTGGCATGAGGAATGGCTGGCTAATGGAAGGCTTGCAGATAAAGTTCATTTTGATATTCCAGTTGATATTGCAGTTAATGAGCTTATTTTTCAAGGACAGTGGCAGAACAGAAATTGCTTCCTACTGATATGTGGGCTTCGGTTCTCTCTTTTCCTTTCTAAGGGGGGAATTTGAGGGATACTTATTTGTGGAAGCAGTCATCTAATCGGAATTTTCAACTATATGATTGTTTAGCATCTTTGGTAACCGATTATTCGGATGCATCAGTTATTCATACTCATTATTTTCATACGAAAATTCCCCTTTCTTGGTGGATCTTCATGTGGCGTCTGTCATGCAAATATTTGGCACCAGATGACATACGAACATATATGGATTTCAGAGTAGCATCCAGATGTCATTGCAAGTGTGCCTCTGAAACATTGAATCACTTGTTTGGTTCCTACAAGATAGCAAAGGAAGTTTGGTTTCATTTTTCTCGTGTGTTTGATCTCACTGGTGGTATGCATAATTCTTTGCACTCTCTAAATGACCGCCTATGTAGCTGGAATTCGCAGGAGAAGAGATTGGGTATTATTTCCAAAATCATCCCTATTTTGATTTGCCAGGAGATTTGGACTGCACGATATGCGTTTGTCTATGCTAAGGAGTCGAGTAACAGTGGTGGCATTATTCATAAGATTAATTGGCATCTGTTCTGCATTCAGAAAGCTTATAATTTTCCCATTTTAAATAATTTTCGATTATAGTTTTTCTTATGTAGTGGATTGATTTCCACCCACTGAGGAGTAAGGTTCTTTATGTCCCCTCCTTTATCTTAATTCTTTTCTAATAAACAGGTAAGGATCTGCCAAACCCCTAGCCATCTTAGACTGTTTTCATTCTTTAAAAAAAAAGAGATGGGATAATTCAAAGTTATAAAATATTTCTTATTGAAAAGAAAAGAAAAGAAAGAATCTTCATCAAGTGAATATATATAACAATGATAACTGATTATCAAATAACATTTTAAAATATAATGGTATAAAAAAGTAGGCTTAACATAAAATATAATTTGAAAATATCTATAAAAATAATATTAACTAATATGAACTTAATTAATAGATTTTTTTTCTAAAATGTAATTGAAAATTTCATGTAAAACTCATTTATTTTGTATTTTTTAAAACTTCAAATAAAAATATTAATTTGAATGAGTGGTGGATAGCACGTTAAATTATATTCTTATTTTTAATTTTTAATATTTTGTATTAAATACAATGATTCTTAATTATTTCCCGCATTTCCTGGGTTTTTATCCTAGTTATTTTAAAAATAATACTCCTTTCGTCACTATTTATAAGTCACCATTCGTCGTTCTTTTCCCCCCAAATGTCTTCAATTTATGATTTTAATCAAACTAACAACATTAATTAGGAAAAAGAAAGAATAAGGGTAATATAGTTTTAAAAAAATTGATTAAAATACCTAACAAACTAACAATGACTTATATTTAATTAATGACAAGAAAATTTAGTTCAAATGACTTATAAATAGTGGTGGGGAGAGTAATTTAATTAATTTTTAATATGACATTAATATTAATTTGGTTTAAAAATTTTATTAACTTGCAGATGAAAAATTTAATTCCAAATATTTTCAATGGGTGATAGCCACCTTCAGTTTTAACAACATATTGCATTTAACTGGAATTTCATTTTGTAAAATGGTGGCAATAATATATATAATTGGGCAAAAACTGAGACTAAAGGCAGCCTGAGTTTAGCCTTAGTTGCAAATTGGAATAGAGTAAGCTGAAAAAAGGGGAGATTTCATTTCTACCAAAATTGAGAATTTCATATCTAAAACTAACTTTTCATTCTATACCGATTTTAACTTTTCCTTTAAAATAGAAAACAAAACTTAACATGTATTCTCCTTTAACATGTATTTACTATCTTACCCTCAGCATTCAACACATGCAACTATCGAACCGAACAAACAATAAAAATTAATTGAAGAAACCATAACTAACATCATTCATTTGATCAGAAGTTTCAATTCATAGTTAAGAAAACTGCTCAAAGAAAAATTCCCTTATCGGAGAGAAAGGAAAAACCCAGCTTGTTATTATGTTCTGTCGTTAAGTTGGTGATTTTTGTTTTCCAAAATCTAAAAGACGAAGGCATGCAGTGTTCGGAGGTACATTGTTCTATTTGTTTCTTTGTTTTTTTTTTTCTTTGGTGTTTGGAAGCTTAGGTTTGTTCGTTTTTTATACATTCAGTAGTAGTAGGAGGAAGGAAGGAAGGTGGGATTGTAGAGATTTCAGTCCACGTGAGGAAATTTCATGTCTTGAGAGGAGTATTTCGACACTTGAGAGAGGGGATTTCAAACCTTGAGAGGGTGGATTTCGAGCCTTGAGAGGGGGATTTCGAGCCTTGAGAAGGGGATTTCGGACCTTGAGTAGGGGAATTTCAGACTTTGAAGATTGAATCGTGCCTTGAAGCCTTCACCTTTTTTTACACATTTCAGACCTTGAGGATATTTCGTGCCTTGTTATTGGGGTTTCGGAGCTTGAGAGGGGGATTTTGATCCTTCCCCTCCTTTATGTATTTCATTATACAGTTTACATTTTTTGAATAGGTTTATTTGTGATGCAGAAATGGATTACATTAGGATTGCTAATCACGAGAGTTCTCTAAGTGGAAGGGTGTGTCCAGTAGTAGTACCTTCCGAAGTGAACTACGAAGATTTTAGGATAACTATGGCAATCTGCATCAACATTAAATTAAACCAATTTGACAAATAAATTTCAATTACTTCTAAATTTTCTGATGGAAATATTAAATTAATGGACATTGAAGACATATATGGCATCATCTATTGGCAAGGGGAAGTTGATCCTAAAGTTGTGGTCGTGAACAAAATTCAAAGAACTTGTGAAGGTGGCATCGGTGGTGATACTGGCGGTAATTACCCTTTCTATCCAAATGATCATGCAAGGGACAAATTTATTAATGCGAATGATGAAATGGGGACATTTGGACATATTCGCATAGATGATGATTATGAATAGGATGACGAACATATTTGTAGCGTTGAGGATGATGATGATGACGATGACGACGACTTCGACGATGGGATGAGACAGGTAATTAAATTTGAGTAATTCATATCGGACCCTCTTACTCAGTTTACAAATATGGTCTAGAATTAGAAAGAAGAGGTAAATTTTTCGGAAGACGATACTATTCCACCAGTGTCAATAGGAAAGGATGCAGTCTTTAATAATAAGGATGAATTGGCAGCAGCAGTCGGTCAATATTCACTCGATCACCGATTTTCATATCACGTGGTACGTTAAAATAAGGGAAGATTTGAGGCACAATATAAGAATCAAAAAGATGGTACTTTCATGATATGTCCACATTGTAGAACTGAATGCCAGATTTGGGTTATTCACAAGTTTGTCCCTACTCACACTTGTATCCAAACTATATTGCAAAGCCAAAACAAGAGTGCAAGTACAACAATAATTGGTTTTATGTACACTGGTAAAATCCTCGGTGCTAATCACACCCCAAAAAATGTGATTCAAGACATGCAGTACAATTATGGTGTGAAGCTTGGATACACCAAAGCTTGGCAATCTTTACAAAGTACAAAAAAAAAAGCCTTTGGAACTCCAAAAGATTCATACAGACAACTACCGTCATACCTCCACATGTTGAAGAGTGTAATGCGGGGATAGTGACCAGTACACATACTCGAGATGAGTAGTTTCGAAGGTCATTCTGCTCACTTGGTCCTTCGATTGAGGGTATCAAGTATATGAGGCCAACAGTTATCATCGATGTAACACACTTGAAAGGTGTGTGTGAGAGTAAAATGTATACACCTGCCTGTGCGGATGGAAACGAGCAAACTTTTTTTCTTGCTTTTGGGTTTGGCGAGGAGGAGACCAATGATTCATGGGAGTGGTTTTTGAGAAGATTCCAGACTGCATATGAATTGCATGATGATTTGGTTATTGTATCCAAGGTTCAACATGCTTTTTGCTATCAACATTTGAAGGAAAACTTAAGGACAAAGCGAACATGTGACTTCTATTTTGGAGACATTCAACATATACACCCTGAAGTTCATCATTGGTTGAACGTCGAGGTAGGACACCCGGTTTGGTCACATGCATACTGTCCAAACAATCGATATGACCAAATGACGACCAATATCATGGAGTCCTTCAACGAGGCGATCAAGAAAGCTCAAAAATTGCCTATTACATTTGCACATGAAGCTTGGTTTAACAAACGTTGAGAAGCAACAGATACAACATCAAATATTATCACCAAGAGTGCTATGGAAAGAATTGAGAAAGAAGCTGTGAAGGTTGACCTGGAAAGGCTGCGGACTACACCCATTCTGAATAGGGAGGAATATGTCGTTGGAAATCTACCAAAAGAAGCAAATGTTGTGGTGGATATCATCTAGAAGACCAATGGATGTTGGAGATCGAAACTGGAAGAGATACCTTGCAAACATGTCATTGTTATTGCCAGGTAAACTTTTTGGCCTATTTCGTGCCATACTTTTTTAATTTCGTACCTCATGGATGAAATTTCAAAATAAAATTTTTTTGTCCATTTCATGACATAGATGGTCAATTTCGTGCCTCAAAGAAAAAATTTCAAAAAAAAAAAAGGGTCCATTTTGTGACACAGATAGTCAATTGCGAGACACAGATGGTCAATCTCAAAATTGACTTCTTCTTTTTTTTTGTCTTTTTTAATTCTCTAAGCATGTAATTAAATAATTCTGCAACTCATTACCTTAATTCTTTTTTATAGGGAAAATGGGGCTCACTATTACATTCTATGTCGTGATAATTCATTTGACACGGAAATACTAAGGATGACATATGTATCTTCAACACAGCATGTGCCCTTGTTTTGTGTAAATTATGTAAAAGAAAAAGACATAATTGTCTCACTTGTCCAAATGCACATAACACGGAAACCCCACCTCCCGAAGAAAAAGATCCAACATCGACTGACTTAAATCATGAAATGTCCATATCTAATCAATATCCACACAACAATCTCGAGTTTTTGGAGAGGGGTGCTCGGTGGAAAATGATAGGTCAGATTTTGTTAATGTTGATGTGAATATCTTTGATGGGGGTGTGGATTTTTGTGAAGGCAATATCAGTGTTGACATGGTTCATGGCATGTAAATGTTAGTTTAACAAACAGTGAATTTGCCATTCAATTTAAATTGCATGTTTGTCATTGATTCTTCTTCTTTGGCCACAATACTGTAACTTTTCCGAACACAGTCAATACAAAACCCTTTAAAAAAGAAGAACCATGTAATTCAAACTACTTCAAAACCTAGATACAAAACCATCAAATAAAAGCATTTGTTCTCTAAACGAAAGCAATATATGCAGCAACATAAGCCTTCCTTGCATCGTCCCATGAAATACATGCTAACTGGAAGTTTTCTGCATCAACAATGAAGAGCTTTGAAACAATCAACTCCAACAATTCAATGGGAAGATCAGCTCAATTTCTTTCTACTCCATTCTCAGCCCTATTTCTTCTTTTTCTTCTGCAGTCATGAAAACAAAAGGTAAAGTATACAAGAAAAATAAACAAAAAGGCAAAAAAAATTCGGATCTTGGAGAGGACTCAAAGGTCCGAAATATCCCATTTCGAGACTTGGATTGGGGATTTCGATTCTTAGAAATTGAATATAAAAATAAGAAATTGTTTAAAACATTTCTAGCCTTGGTGAGGATTTCGAGACACACTAATACAATTTTGAGATACACCCAAACCATTTCGAGACACACCAAAACATTTACAGAACATAGATTTTCGACTCATAACCCACAATTTTCAACCCAAGTATTCAATCTCAAATATGCACAACACAACACAGTTTAATCCATGCTTTCAACAACTACAAAATCGAAGTTAACCAACACATGCTTTCGGTACATTTCAAACTGTAAAACTGTAAAATCATGCATTTCGGTACAAACATACACTATATAATCATGCACCAACGCATTTCATTCTAGCATATTCGACACAAAATCAAAGTTCAACTGTGAAGAAAAAACATACTTAAAAATGTAGCGAAGGCAACGAAGGGGGTGATTGGCTTGAAGTGGAGTCCGGAAAGGCTTGATCGTCAATGACTATGTCGAAAAAAGAAGATGAGTTGCGGTGAAGAGGAAGTGACGAAGAAGGGGTCTCAGTGAAGAAGAAGAAAGGGAAGGAAAATGTTGAACAAGGATTTCGGATTTCTGTACTTGGGTTTTGAAAATGGGAAGGGGAAGAGTTTCGGTCCCCCTAAGTCTCGATTTGGGAAATGAGGCATAAAGGGTAAGGGTGTAATTTCCCATTTGTGGAAATCTTAGACCACTGAAATTTCGATTCGCAAGGGACATTTCGGAACTTCAAGGGTAGAAAATGGAACACAGGGGTCTTTTTTTTAAAGATAATTTTTACTAGAATTTTTTAATAAGTTAATTTTATTGAAGCTTTTATTAAGTTAATTTTGAATGGCACATTTTCAATTTAATTTTTTAAAGGATTTTGGAAAAAAATTTTATGCAATCCTTTTAAGTTAATTTTTTAAAACTTTTTTCCTAGCCAATCTTTTTTATGGAAACTTTGTCAGTTAATTATGTATGGAATTTGACACACAATAGAATTAAATGTTATAGAATTAACATACAATAGAAATCAAGAATAACATATATAATTTACATAATATACCACTTGTAGCGGGGTTCAGGCCATCTCATCTCTAATGCGCTGTGCTCTAGCTGGTAAACATTGAAACCAGGCATCTTCCTAAGATGCCCGCCCCATCATCAACTGTGCCATGTAGTAGCAGATGTAAGCGTCGAAGCTAGTCTTGTCTGGCTGAATAGGGATGGAGTGCACAACTGCATTGGGGGGGGGGGGCAAGAAAAACTGGGGTGAACCTCTGAGCTAGGAGGCATCCCAACCTACTATAATAGCCAGCCTGCTGCAAAAGTCGTGGCATCAGCGAACAGACCGACTCCATCAGATCCTCTCAAGATGACTTTGCGTCAACAGATGGCTTCGAATCATACAGTGTGATCGAAGACCTATCCAGTGAGCCTTGAAGTAACACCTAGTGGTTGTGGAGGGAACAAAGATTCAAGATCTATATATAGTATAAATATTAAATCAAATAATGTTAAATAAACCATAATTTAAACCTAGAGTTGTATAGAAAAGGAAAGTAAAATACCTCCTGTGTCTGCCACCTCTACCATGTCCTCATCTCCCCCGACCCAGCCAGTGATAAATTCATCGAAATCGTACCTCCCCAGCTCCACATGAGATGCCCTGGTAACCTCCCACACACCTCGGAGAGTGTTCTATAATTTGAGTTAATTAAAAATTGAAATTTATACATATATTGTAATGAGTAAGTTAAATAAAGATCAAAACTATTTTAAAATACTTACATAAACGTAAGTCTAAGCGAGAGAGAAATGGACTCGGCAAGTGTAACGGTCTGATTTCTCCCTCACCGCTCTCCTCAATCCCCTCATAAACTGATCCACGTGATCATCCTTGACCAAGCCCATCACAGATCTGCCTTTTAAGGTGATCCCTGACAAATAACAACGGCCCCGGTCGAGCGCCTATCACAAAAACTTAGTTAGAATTTAAAGTGGGAAAGTTATAAAATTCAAATAAATTATTAAAGATTGAAATACCTCACTGAATCTCTGGTGCTGCAGAAGGCATCCAACTATGTCAAGTCGAGGGTGTAGGGGTTCACCATGAGAGCTGGAATAACCCCCTGCACTTTTGGGGCCTCCATAGTAGGAGGAATCTCCCCCTGCACCTCCACTACTCGAGCCATCCTCACCGCTTTCATCCTTGGCTGCCCAATGTAGTGATAGGCGTCCGTGAAAGATGATCGTACACCTGGAGCTAGGGCCGTGGCTCGAAGTGTATGACCAAGCTCCTAAAAGAATGTAAAAATCAATCATTAACAAGAATCATCCTACATACATAAAATGACTATTAAATGAAAAGAATTACACATACGAAATAAATAACTATAACAAAAAACGAATGAGAATTACTAACTATAAAATTACCTCCGAAGGTTTAGGATCGCTAACTACGGGAGCCGGTGGATCTACTCGATCCTCTATCCTGCTAATAGATGCATCGATCTATTATTTAAAAAATTATCGACATGAAAAAAATAAAAATAAAAACGAATGAGAATTACTAACTATAAAATTATCTACGGAGGGATAGGATCTCTAACTCTGGGAGCTGGTAGATCTACTCGATCCTCTATCCAGATAACAAATGCATTGATCCATTATTTATAGAATTATGGACATAAATAAAATTAAAAATAAAATAAAATACAAAAAACTGAGATGAACAATAATTTACGAACTAGAATTTCCCTAGATAGTAACGTCGGGGACTATGGGAGGTACCGAGGGGTGGCTATCGCTCGGACATCAATATCGATGGAGTGCATAACCCCCTCCAACATGGGCGCATGAGGCTCCCAAGAAGGGGAATCATGCAGTGGTGGATCATCTCCACAACTGTCATCCCTCTCCAGCACATCGAGGTGACACTCAATCTGAGTGAGCCTCTCGAAGACCACATCATGCCTCTGGATGGCCCGACTCTCATACTCAGCCAACCTATCTCGGGCCCAATCCTCATACTGGAGCTAAAAGGCCTCGAACCTGGCCACGAGAAGATCAGCCCTCGCAAGAGACTATAATTTAAAAATATAGTTAGAATATATACTATGATGACGTACATTTTATTTAAATAGTAAGAGATAAATACCTGACATCCAATCCTCTCCTATCGAGTTGTGCTGGGAGATGGTTGCCTGCTCGTCCTCTCCTCAATTGGAAAACTCAACGGGGTGGCCTCGATACTCAGACTCCAAACCTAATAACAAGGCAAGCAAACCAGCAAAGTAATTAGAATAACGTTTTACTGCATCGACTAATCTATCGTAATAACATAAAATGTCATGAGATACATACCATCTGCCAAATCTTCTCGGATCTCGTCTAACTGATCCAAAAGATCTCGATCAATAATCTCCTCAGCTGAATCTCCATCAGGACGTTGGATCTGAATCTGAAATAAAAGAAAAGTAAAGTTATTATGATCTTAATATTTAGCATTATACAAAATTAACTTAAATTTTGAAAATTGTGATAGTCTAACCTCATTGATTGGTTGAACAGGTGATCACTGTCCGGCCGCATCCCAAAATCAGCTTGGGATGTAATTACCCCAACAGGTCAATGTAATATGGGGGAGGTGGATGGAAATTGGCCCAGTAAAACTGTTGCTACTCTGCCTAATCCAGCTCGATGTACAGGGAACTAGCACGCTCTTGTAATTAGCAATTTAATTTAGTAACATTATCTAATTTTCATTTATTACTTAGATGTGGGATTACGAATTTCAATATATCTTTCCTTATAAGCTTTAGAAGACAAGTAGTGAAGTATGCATTACTACACACATAATTCAAGTAATCGTGGGAAAGGGAAAAAAAATCTACATAAATAAGCATTCAACTACTAGTTCAAAAATAGACAAGTTACTCACAAGTCATGCAATTACATTAGTTTAAATTTTGTATAATCCCTGAAAACATTAATAAATTAAGACAAAACATATATTAATAAAAAGTAAAGAAATTCAAATTGATATCTTTCCCAAATGTTGGTTAGAGAAACGAGAAAGGAAAGTAAGAAAAATAGAAAGAGGATCGGAAAATGAGAATAATTAGAAATTATTACATAAGTAAAATAATAAATACAATTACATATAAATGATCGCTTTGGTTTGATTTGAATTTGGTTTGGAAGTATAAAATTTGTAACCAAAACAATTTGAAAATTTTCAAATCCAAAATCAAACCATTTCAAACAAAAAACTCTAAATTTGGTTTGATTCAATTTGATTTATTCGGTTGGATCTGTTTTGAAAAAAAAAAAAATTAACACCCTTGGAAGTATGGATGTTTAATAGTCTAGTATTGAATTTCTTCAAAATTAAATATTCCTAACTTATAAAAATTAAATTAATCGATGTTCATACTCCCAAATCGTAATTAATCAGTAAAATTATAAATAAGAATAAAAATTAGAATATTTGGAGGGCGGGGGAAGGATACATGTTGTTTACTTAGTATCGAATCCAAATATTTTTGGATGGATAAAAACCTTCTTTAAAAAAGAACAATTCACAAATAATTCACTTTTTTATATAAAAGAAAATCGAAAGAATTGGTCTTCATTGATGAACCATAATAATATTTAAGGTATTTGTTTATTTTTTAAAAATATTTAATAATGACATATAATATTTTGAGTAAACAATTTAATTTTAAAGTAATTATATATGGAAGTCTTGCAATGGGCTCTGAATCTTCCAAAAACACATCATTGGGGCTCTTAATCCGTTTGGTCCTTCATGTTTAAGTCAAACTATAGTTTGATATCATTTTTTTTTTCTTCCAACTATTATGATCCTTCATTATATTATGATCAACCATTTTGGTCCATATTGCCATTCTCTGGCCAGTTACAGTGCAAAATTGGTCAAATGACTTGCACATTATCATTTTAATAAGACAAAAATGTCAATTCTAACTTTTCCACCCAAAATCTGAACCCAAATATTAAGAAAACAAAAGAAAAATATAGAGAACTAGGATTAACATACAAACCAAATTAACCTAAAATACCAAATCCAAATTATCAAAAAATCTAAATTCAATCACAATTAAAATTAACCAGAAATTTGAAAGCAACACTTGACATTTTCACCTTTTAAAATTAGTCGAGTGACCAGTTCCGCACTATAACTTCCCAAAAAATGACAGTTTAGACCAAAACAAATGTCCATAACATGATGAGGGACCATAGTGGCTGAAAAAATAATATTTGGGATCAAATTATAATTTGGCCAAAACATGAAGGACCAAATAGCCTAAAAGTTCCACATCATTGCTACACTTCCTAATATACCAATAAAAATTTAACATGTGTCTCGAAAAGATCAAATACACGTAAGGCTTAGTTTATGAAAAATATCTAAAAAGATAATTAAAAGAAGGTGATTTTTTTTTTTTTGGCTAATGTAACCAAGAAGGTAACTAACGCAAATGGATGTGGCAGGTTGAAGATTTCCGCATGCTGGGCGGCAACAACAAATTTCGGAAACTCAAACTTTAGATAATCTGTCAAAACTTGAGGCTTTTCAATAATGTGACTTCAGGACTTGCCAGAAATCAAGAAAACGAAAATAGAATTCTTCTCCTATAAACAGACTTCAATCTAAAGTAGTTAAAAGACAAAGAAAGAAACGTAACCAATACGATAAAATTTTATCGAAGAAAATAATCAATTATGTATCCATATGAAAGAAAAAAAAAAAAAGGACAAGGTCACAGCTATATATAGCCTTATTGACGAAAAAGCTAAAATCCCATTCCGATGCTAAATTCAGGAAAAAAAATTAATAAAACATGTTTCTAAATAAAATTCTATCTAATTAAGGAAATAAAAATTATTAAGCAATCTTGATCTTGAACTCCACCTCTTCAACCTTCCTTGAATAGCCTATCTCGATTCCTTTTGGTGGAAGATGTTTCAATCGTTCTGACCGACGTAGAGTGGTTGCTGGATTATGGTCTGGCTCTGGCTCGTCTACTAGCTCTGCATCAAACTCCTCCTCCTGAAGAGAGCTTGTCCTCAACCCTGAGCTCGGGTTGTCTCCATGGAAACGAGAGAGATGTTTCACATTGAACATGTTGGAAATACTATAGTCATCTGGTAGCTCAGGCTTGTAAGCATTGCATCCCAACTTCTCAGGATTTGACAAGGACCAAATTCCTCCAATGCGACCACTTACCTCAAATGGCCCCTTCTGATCTTCAAAGTAAATCGAAACTCCTAACTTTCCAAATGACTTAACTCAAATGCCATAGTTGCACTAGAAAGAATCAAACTTCTGTGGAAAGATTTGGCCTTTAAAGCACCCCATTACCAAGGAAGCATATAGATCATAATTCCAGATTTCGTTCCTCTTTGTACCGACAGAATTCCATTCATCTGTGTCCTCTCGTAATAATTCCCATATGATGCATCCTTCGTCAACGTGAACAGCTTCTAAGCAAACTTCAACATGTTAAAAACTGTGCAGTCTTTAAGAAACTTGTCTTTGACTAACCCTCCAGGAGTGTAAGCAAGATCAACATCCTAAGGATCAAATTTCTTGGCTATACCAAGATCTGACACAAAATTTCCAGATCCCACTCTGTTATTATCTATGGTGATAGTACCTACTGCTAAGAAACATTCCCATAGATCTTCACTGAACTTCATCATAGAGAAACTAGGCTGAAAAAGTCCGTATGATTCAAGAAAATCTCCCTTCAATCTCTCCTTGAGACTGCTTCTAAACTAGGAGTACAAAAGTTAGATCCAATGGAAAATTTATACATCATAGAAATCTTAATATCTCCATTGGAAGATGATGCAATATCGAGCAGTGAAGAATGTAAGGAATGGTTCTTATCTTTAGCTGAAACCAAGCATCTACATTCCAAGCAGTGTTTCCACAGGACTGCAACCATCTGCATTTGCAAAACCTTCTTCGACAGATGGATAAGAAGCAGCAAGAAGAACCACAGTAGGAGGATCCCCAATTTCTGAACAATCATCAAGTGATTTCTCTGTCTCACTTGTACTAGTAGCATTATATTTTTCAAGGCTATTCTTCTGTTGAAAAAGATGACATTTGTGGTTAACATGCTTCTCTTCCCGAGAGACAGGCTCCTCCTTGCCATCGTCACCTTCTCCATTGTGTCTGCCAGCTGGTTCAGGCTGATCGGCTGGTTGTTTGACAGCCAATCGTAGCACCATCTCTGTTAGGGTTTGCATCCGCCTGTCCCTGATTTCGGGCTCCAGCTGTATCTCATGCCATCGTTCTTCCCTATCCAGTGGCATGGTTTTGATTAGGGCGACTAGGCTTTGTTCGAGCCTCCCTCCAGACATTGCGGATCTTCGCTCTAATACCAATTGATGCAAACGGATGTGGCAAGTTGAAGATTTCCCTATGTTGGGTGACAACAACAAATTTCGGAAACTCAAACTTTGAATAATCCGTCAAAACTTGAGGCTTTTTGACAATCTGACTTCAGGACTTGCCAGAAATCAAGAAAACGAAAATATAATTCTTCTCCTATAAACAGACTTAAATCTAAAGTAGTTAAAGGACGAAGAAAAGAAAGGTAAAAAATACGATAGAATTTTATCGAAGAAAATAATCAATTATGTATCTATATGAAAAAAAAAAGAAGGAGAAGGCCGCTTTTATATATAGCCTGATTGACAAGAAAACTAAAATCCTATTCCTATGCAAAATTCAGGACAATAATAATAATAATAATAATAAATCCTAATCCTATGTGGAATTCAGGAAATCCTAATCCTATGTGAAATTCAAGAAAAAAGATAAATAAAACAAGTTTCTAAATAAAATTCTGTCTAATTAAGGAAATAAAAATTATTAAGCAATCTTGATCTTGATCTCCACGTCTTCAACCTCCCTTGAACAGCCTATTTTGATTCCTTTTGGTGGAAGATGTTTCAATCGCTCTGACCGACATAGAGTGGTTGTTAGATTATGCTCTTTCTCTGGCTCTGGCTTTGTCTTTGGCTTGTCTACTAGCTTTGCATCAGTAACATAATGTGTATTAGAAGATTCATAACCCTTGCAATGTAATTGAGGTATGTTATAATGTAAAATACTTATAAGGATTCATATTGAATTTTTAAAGTAATTTAGCTTATATTTATGTACTTTAAAAATATGATAGTTTGATGTTGAACTATATTGTTAAATACAAATTAACTTTTATAAGTTGGACCATAGTTTGGAGAAAAGAAAAAAAAGTTTGAACTTAAATTGACAAGAAAAAGAAAAGCGGTAAAAACGATGAGTTTTGTGGTTTTTTTTTTATTTTTCAATGCCTAAATTGTCACTTTCTAAAAATATCTCTGAAATTTACGACTTTTCTACTTTTCTATCAAAAAAGATTAATGATGTTAATCGTAAACTTGTCAAACCAAAAATGTCTAAAATGGAAAATTCAGACTAAACTTGCCAAATGTAAATAGGGACCAAAAACTCCAATTTTACAAAATTATACCATTCAAAAGGTAAGAGATATGTTTGATTTGGTCCTTGACCATAAAAAGATTGAATAGGTTGATCTTTAATAGCCTCCTTTGCTCATTTTGAAATATTAATTCTATATATAACGAGCCTGTTAGCCAATTTGTACATGCAAATATACGTATCGTGAACAAGTAATAAAGTGGTCAAATGAGCAGCATCCCACGAAGAGTTTATGAATATAAACAGGTACCAATCACTAACAAGTAGTGAATTTTGAGATTTAAAATTAAACAAAGCAGTAAAAATAATTTGGAAAAGTTTAATGGAAGCCTAGGATTACAATTTCATCAAAGACAAATTCAAGTGAGAAAAATCCTTTTAAACAAATAATAATTATGCAAATTGATTAACCGTGACACATAAATTCCTTTAATTCTCTTTCAAAATATTATAGAACTTACTGAATCAATTACGAAAGCTATATGTCTATGCCAATGCAAAAAGAATGAGTAGATAAAGAACAAGCCATAATATGGTTACCCAAGGAAATTAGATATATGTCTATCCTAATTACGAATAAAATTAACTCATCACAAGTAAATTCTAACAAGAGTTATTTGTTCATAGACCTAAAAACCAAAAGTCCTCTTTCAATTCCTAAAGGTTTTGTCAATTAAAAAGATGGCCAATCTTCTTAACAAATAAAACGTGAACAAATAAACCAATAAAGCATAATCATCATATGAAGAAATAAGATTTAACTCAAATAAATTGACTAAGAATCCATTGCAATCCTAGAACAAGTAACTTAGTTGCTCATCATCATCTCAAAACAATACAAGATAAAAAATTGAAACATAAGAAGAGTAGAAAGAAATGAAGAAATTAATTGCAAACTCTTTTATCTTCAATCTCTCTTGATGAACTCCAAGATGGCTTCCTCCAAGAAATCTTGTAAGTAGAGAAAATAAGAATTTGAGAGATGAGATGAGATTGTCTTCCAAACTGCCTTATTTATAGATAACTAAGATACTAAAACTAAACTAACTATTACAAAAGAAGTAATTTCCTAACAAGAATAGGAAGCAGTTTTCATCTTTGACTTTGTCTTCTAGAATTTCTTCTAAAATTTGATTTAAGGAGCTTCCAATTCCTCTCCTTCTTGACTTCTAATTCTTCCAAGAATCCTTCAAATAGTCTTCTTCTAGGATTCTCCGTTCTAATTAAATTCCACTTTTACCCTTTTTCAATCCTTTTTTATAAAAATTCCTGCAATCAAAGAAATAAATGTGGGAGTAAAAATATTCCACAAATTGGCATAAAATAACTAGAATTATAAATAAATAATTCATTAAAATCATATAAAACTAGTTATTTTATAGCCTTATCAAACATTCCCACACTTAAACTTTGCTTGCAAGCAAATTAAAACAAAGGAAAGAAAAACAACTTGAAATCTTCTCAATAAAATGACCTTTTTCAAAGACTTTCAATTTCAACAATGACTTCTCCAAACAAATGACCTTATTGTACAAGTAATGATATAAGAGTAAGAATATCAAGGTAGCTAAGAATCAAAACTTTCAAGACTCAAATCCCACAATTTCACAAATCTCTTCCCCAAAACAAGTTAAGTGCGTGTGTGATAAGTTTGCCAATAAAGATTCAACACAAATACTCAATCAACTCAACATGACCATATAAAATATTTTATGCTCAAAACTTATAAAAAATCAAGTCTCACATGCTTATAGCAAAATGAGAAAACAGTTAAGAATTCACAAAGTAATCAAGAAACAATTCTACCCATTGAAAATTCACAACCATAAGCTTGTAAACTAACACACTCTCCACTAATGAATTGAAATTGGTCTACTTGAGTCAAATAGAACTATTGGCTTGTAATGTTAGGCTAGGGAATTGGTTATCAAACGAAGGATAAGGATATAACAAAAAGATCAAAAAAGTTATAATGCATAAATGCCGACAATCTTTCTTTTGAACCGAACAACCACATATCAATCTGCTTCATCAATAATTATAACACATCCCTTCAATAAGAACTTCATTCTTATATCACCTTCATTCAACACTTCTATTTTTCACTTTGCATTTTTTTGTGTTTCTTTCACGTTTTTTTGTTTTTTTTTTTTTTGTTTTTTCACCACCATTCTTTTTTTTTTATCAAGCCATTGAGAACCATTCTCCTTTTCAATAAACATATCCCCAACTCCAATAATAACCACTTTCAATACTTTTCATATAAACAACAAACATTTAATATCTTTTCATCAAATATGGGCTTTTAACTTTCTTGAAAAGATATTTCAAAGGTAGAAAAGTAACGAGGCTTATATCAAAGAAAATTAGAATGATAAAAATCATTCTCAATATAGGCTCAAAATTGAACCAAGGGATATAAAACAGATCAAAGAAGGCCTTATGTCATCCTCGAGTTAATCAAAATCATGAATTTCGCCTCAAGCATGTAAGAAAACAAGTTCTAGTGTGTTTCAATGACTAAAAATGCTCTTTTATACCATAGTCAACTCAAAACAAAAACCTTTTAAAAGAGAAGTTTATATAAACAGTTTGATGGTCTTGTCAAATCAACTAAGCATCAATGTCTTCACTTATAATAGAAACTTCATGAACTTTCAAAAGGAGGGGTAGAAACTTGAAAATTTTGCAAAAATTCAAGTCAAGAATTCTCAATTCCAAAAACTACTCATCAATCTCAACTCAATCATACTTGCATATATCATAGGCCAAAATAAAACATGAACATATAACACAATTAAAACTAATCATATAACACCAACAAACATAAAAAACAACACATCCCCAAATTTGAAGGGTTGCATTGTCCTCAATGTAACAAGATAAAACAAAGATAGAAACACATATGAAGAAAATAGCGAAACAAATGAAAAAGAGAAGAAGTCACTAGTTTTGAAGGTCGCGAAGAATTTCCGCATGATAATCCAAACGAGAAGTGATTTCTTGTTGAAAGGCAAAGAATTCTTCATGATTTTGCTAGAGTTGTTGTTGGATAGAAACTTGAGTAGCCTGAATATCTTGAAGGAAACTCATCACATTAGATTGTGATGAGCTAGATGGTCTGGCTGAGGAAGAGGGTGCATCATTCCCTTGTGCTATGTGATGAACTTGTTCTCCCGGATGTAACCAATGCCATGTCCCTTGATCTCGTACAATTTTAAGATTCTTTAGAATATCTTCCCTGAGTGCCTCTTTTAATTCTAACCTCTCTGTATTGACAAGAGGAACACCAAAAGCTTCAAAGACATGGGTTAGCAAACATGGATAACAAAAATCTTTTTTTTTTACTACTCCGAGATTTTGACAACTGTGTGCATTTGATCGAGGATAACTATAGGTAAGGGAAATCCAGGAAGAGGACCTAATCCTTTGGTCATCTTAAACCGAATATAAATATCCATATAGCTCAATTCACTTAAAGATGAAGGTTTAGGGACAACATTAAAATGTAACAAATAGAGCACAATACGAAGGGGAACAGTTAAATCCTTAACTAAGAAAGCATGTCTATCACGTTGTCTGCCCGTGATTGAAGGTCAAAGTCCCATCTCTTTTGCTATTGTATTGATATTAAAAGTTCAGTCAGTGTGTGCACGGACCCTTCTCAATTTAGGCAAAACACCCACATTAGAGACATGTAAGATCAAAGCAATTTGTTCTCTAGTGAGTACAATGGGAATACCTCTAACATATGTTTCTAAGGGTGCATCTCCCTCTTCTAATTTATTAACAATATTTGCATAGAATTCTTTGACTAAAGTAGGAAAATAGAAACGAGGAGGATTAAGAATTGGTTCCCAACCTAATAATCCAAAAAGATGACCAAGCCGTAATTCACTATCTACTGAAGGGTCCACAAAGCGTTCAAGAATCAAAGAATTACCAAATCTTTCATTAAACCAGCTTTGATTTTCTAAAACAAATTCATCAAAGGCAGGTGTTTCACGAATGTTGATTCTCCCCCTTTTACCCCCTCTGCTCCTAACCATGATGCAATGAGTCAATAAGAAATTTCAATATAATCCAACAAGCTTAACTTCAACAACTAACAATGAACAAGGAGCTTAAAGAATTCAATATTCCCAACCCATAATGAATTAGCAATATGAAATAATGCCACAGTTGAAATTCAACCAGTAACAACCTAAAGCATATATGCACGTAAGAAACCTCCCCACACTTATGTTAATAACTGTGTTTGGAATCACATTCAATTTCATAAAGCCAAATCAATTGCAAAGTCACAACCCTAGATCCCCAATGTCAATGTGAACTAACTACCCAAGAAAAACTAGAGAAAAAGGTGAAGAAATACAATACCAATGATCCTTGAGTGCCAGATCATGACGACTAGTTTGATTCACCGGTGCAATTGACGGGCGATGGTGCTTTGGGTTTGAGGAGATCAATTTGATTTTTAAGATGAGAAGGAGGAATTTAGGTTGTAGATGGGATGGGTTTTTGTGTAGAAGGGGAAATAGAGAAGATCATTAGTGAAAAGAAGAGAATTTTGAATTTTGGAGCAAACTGGAGGATTTTCGGTTGACTGTTTGGAAGAGAGAAAAGAGAGAACGAAGGAAATAAGAGAGAAAGAAAGAAAGAGAATTGTTTACGGTACTTTAAAAAAAATTCAGACAGCCTTTTGTAAAAAAAATTACCGGCACCAAGTGGGAAACCGGTGAAACAACTGGGCTATTGTGTTTTTTTTTCCAAGGAAATACCGGCGCAATGACCGGCGTGGTCACCGGCACCTGTTAATTATACCTTTTCTGCTCACATTCCAGAAATCGTCCGGCGTGTTGACGAGTTCTTCCTCCTGCTCTGGTTGATTTGCTTTGAGTTCCAGAGAATTATCGGTGTGGGGACCAGCTCGGAAACAGGTGCTAGTTAAGCGTCGATTTTTTTTCAAAGAATTACCGATGCAGTGACCTGTTATGTCACTGGCGATGTTAAATCCCCCTTTAAAAAAATAAAAATAAACACTATTTTATCTCTTTCCTTTTCCTGTAAATCAAAGAAGAAAAACTTTATGAGTTAAAGAAAAAGAAATCTAAAAATTAAATACTTACCTCGAGTTACCTCCCAAGAAGCGCCTTTGTCTGATCTCTCCGAGTTCTATGTTTGCC
Source organism: Parsonsia alboflavescens (assembly GCA_028571225.1). Classification (NCBI taxonomy): domain Eukaryota; kingdom Viridiplantae; phylum Streptophyta; class Magnoliopsida; order Gentianales; family Apocynaceae; genus Parsonsia; species Parsonsia alboflavescens. The sequence continues at coordinate 10,767,816 of JAOXNR010000013.1, forward strand.
ACCAAGCAGTTGAACTCTCCTCCTAAGTAAATCTTGAGTTGTTGACCATTCACTTTAAATTTAACCCCCGTCTTTTCATCTTGAACTTCTATCGCTCCATAGGGGAATACTTCCGTTACTCGAATGGTCCCGACCATCTTGACTTAAGCTTACCTAGGAACAATTTCAAACGTGAGTTAAATAAAAGAACTAACTGACCTGGTTTGAATTCTCGAACAAGTATATGTTTGTCATGCCACTTCTTTGATTTTTCTTTGTGAAATTCTTCCAACTCATTCAACTGAAGCATTCTTCTTTCTCCAGCTTTGTCAAGGTCCAAGTTAAGCTTCTTGATTGCCCAAAATGCTTTATGCTCCAATTCCACTAGTAAATGACAAGGTTTTCCAAAAACAAGTTGATACAGAGACATTCTAATAGGCGTCTTGTAAGCTTTTCGATAAGCCTAAAATGCATCATCAAGTCGCCTTGACCAACCTTTTCTTCAAGGGTAAAACCGTCTTCTCAAGGATCCTCTCGATTTCTATATTGGATACCTACGTTTGGCCATTAGTTTGAGGATGATAAGCCAATGCCGCCTTATGAGTAATTCCATACCTAGCCAAAAGTTGAGAGAATTGTTTATTACAAGAATGTGTACCTTTATCACTTATCATTGCTCTTGGAGTGCCAAAACGACTAAAGATATTCTTCCTTAGAAATCGTAGAACCATATTGGCATCATTGGTGTCATAGGCTTTGGCTTCCACCCACTTGGATACATAATCTACAGCCACAAGGATGTACTTCTTGCCAAAGGATGATGGGAATGGTCCCATAAAATCAATGCCCCATACATCAAATGGTTCAACTTCTTGTATGTTGGTAAGAATCATCTCATTCTTTTTTAGATATATCCTGTCCTTCGACACCTTTCACAATGAGAAACTAAGGTATAAGCATCTTTATAAATTAGGCCAATAAACACCAGATTGAAAAACTTTTGCAGAAGTTCTTTCTCCTCCAAAATGGCCCCCATATGCAGAAGAAAGGCAATGTGTCATTATACTCTCCATCTCAATTTCTGGAACACAGTTTCTTGTGACTTGATTTGCACAGTGCTTGTAAAGGAATGGTTCCTCCCAATAATAAAACTTAGCATTGTGCAGAAACCTCTTCTTTTGTTGGTAGTTCATATCTTGAGGAATTTGTCTACATACAAGATAATTAGCAATGTCAGCATACCAAGGAGTACTTACTGTAGAAACAGCTAGGAGTTTCTCATCAGGAAAATCATCATTTATCTCCATGGGCAAATCCTCTTCTTTATGCTTCTCCAATCGAGATAAATGTTCAGCCACCTTATTCTCCGTTCCTTTCCTGTCTCTTATTTCAAGGTCAAATTCTTAAAGCAATAAAATCCATCTTATCAGCCTAGGTTTTGCATCTTTCTTTTCAAACAAATATTTGATAGCAAAATGATCAGTGTAAACAACAACTTTAATTCCTACCAAATAGTATCTAAATTTATCAAAAGCAAATACTACTTCTAGTGATTCTTTTTCAGTAACAATGTAGTTAACTTGAGCTTCATTAAGAGTCTTACTAGCATAGTAAATAGAATGAAAGATCTTACCTTTCTTTTGACCGAGTATAGCTCCAACGGCATAATCACTTGCATCACACATTAGTTCAAAAAGAAGATTCCAATCAGGAACAATAATAATAGGAGCAGAAACTAACCTATTTTTCAACACATTGAAAGTAGATAAGCAATCTTCATCAAATATGAACTTTACATCCTTTTCCAATAAGTTGCAAAGAGGTTTGGCAATTTTTTTGAAATATTTAATGAACCTTCGATAAAATCCTGCATGACCTGGAAAACTTTGGACCGCTTCGACATTTGTTGGAGGTGGAAGCAATTCAATGGTTTCAATCTTCGTTTTGTCAACCTCCAACCCTTTTTCTGAAACCAAGTGTCCAAGAGCAATTCCTTCTCTAACCATAAAGTGACATTTTTCCCAATTAAGAACAAGGTTTGTTTCTTGACACCTGTTCAACACCAAAGCTAAATTTTGCAAACAATAGTCAACAGAATCACCAAAAACAGAAAAATCATCCACAAATACTTCCATGCAAATTTAAATTAAATATGTAAAAATAGCCATCATGCATCTTTGAAAAGTGGCAGGAGCATTACATAACCCAAAAGGCATTCTACGAAAAGCAAAGGTACCATATGGACATGTAAATGTAGTCTTTTCTTTATCTTCGAGTGCAATGGCTATTTGATTATAACCTGAATATCCATTAAGAAAACAATAAAACTTTTTTCCTGCCAACCTTTCCAACATTTGATTAATAAAATTGAGAGGAAAGTGATCTTTGCAAGTTGCTTTATTTAATTTTCTGTAATCCATGCAAACTCTCCAACCTATAATAGTTCTAGTAGGAATAAAGTCATTCGTATCATTAACTATTACAGTCATACCTCCCTTTTTAGGCACACATTGAACAGGACTTACCCATGCACTATCAGAAATAGGATAGATAATACCTACATCTAGCCATTTTATGATTTCTTTCTTTACCACCTCCTTCATGATTGGATTGAGTCAACATTGATTTTATACCGCAAGCTTTTGATTTTCTTCCAACCTAATCTTATGCATGCAAAAGTTTGGGCTTATTCCTTCAATGTCAGCAATAGTCCATCCAATCGCCTTCTTGTGTTCCCTTAGAACTCGAAGTAGTTTCTCTTCCTGCACAATTGTTAGAGAAGATGAAATAATAACGGGAAGGGTAGAATTCTTACCTAGATATTCATACTTCAAGTGGGAAGGGAGTAGTTTCAACTCGAATGTTGGTGGCTCCTCAATGGATGCCTTTAAATTCTTCATGCTCTCTAGTTGAAGTCCCAATGATTCAAAATAGGGTGATTTTCTATTCATCTTAGGGATGGAATCAAGATTGTTGACAATTTCCTGAAATTCCTCGTCATCCCTATCATTGTTAGTAACTAAAACAGCTTCCAAAGTGTCCACTGGGTGAGTGTTCTTAAAAGATTCAGAGATAACCTTATTTAAAGAATTAACATAACAACAACTTTCAGAGATATCATGTTGTTTTAAAGAAGAATAGATATTAAAGGTTACCTGTTGATCATTCACTCTCATAGTCAACTCACCTACTTGAACATCAATTAACGTTCTTTCGGAAGCTAAGAAAGGTCTTCCCAAAATTATTAGAACATTTTTATCCTCTTCCATGTCAAGGATGATAAAATCTATAGGGAGAATGAATTTATTTACCTTGATGAGAACGTCTTCAATCACTCCTCTTGGATAATTCAATGTTCGATCTACCAATTGTAAAGTGACTGATGTAGGTCTAATCTCTCCCATACCTATCTTTTTAGCAATAGACAAAGGCATAAGATTAATACTCGCATCTAAATCACAAAGAGCTTTACTAGAAAATTGAGAACCAATAAGAACGGGAATAGTAAAACTCCCTGGATCCTTCAGCTTAGGTGGAAGTTTCCTTTGAATGATTGCACTATATTCTTCTGTGAGTGCCACAGTTTCATAATCTCCTAGCCTTCTTCTTTTGGATAAGATGTCCTTCATGAACTTCACATAACTAGGCATCTATTCCAAAGCTTCTGCAATAGGAATGTTAATTGAAACTTTCTTAAATACCTGTAAAAACTTCTCAAATTGTTTGTCCGTTTTTTTCTTTTGCAGCCTTTGAGGGAATGGTGGAGGTGGATATTCGGGGGAAAGCTCTTCCTTTGGTGATTTTTCAACAATTGGCTCCTTTTCAACTTCTTCCTCATCTTGAAGCTGTCCCTTTTACCCTCCACATGTGCATCATTATTTTCCAAATCTCCACTTGGAATTGTTTTACCTGTTCTCAAAGTAATAGTATTACAATTAGAAGGAGATTTAGTATCTGAAGGAAGATTACTTGGAGGTCTATTATGCATTGCTTGAACAAGTTGACCCATTGCTTCAGATGATACCATGTATTGTTGTAACAAATCCTCCATACTTGCTTTTTTTGTCACTTGTTGTTCTTGTGATTGTTGCTGCTATCTTTGAACTTGGAGAAGGAGCTTGTCTTTGCTGAAAAGAATTATTAGAATTGTTTCTCCAAGAAAAATTAGGATGATTTCGCCAAACAAGATTATATGTGTTAGAATAAGGATTATTTTGCCTATTTCCCACAAAATTGACTCCTTCAGAATTATTAGGACATTGGAAACTATTGCGATTATCACAACAGATATCACAAACAGCTAAAATATGAGAAGGGTTAGAAGAACCTGAAAAGTTGCTTTTTCCTTCTGCCACTTCCTTTCGCAAGGCTGCTAATTCAGCTGCTATCTTGGTAACAGCATCAACTTCCAACATACCTACCATTCGGGTTGAGCTCTCATCTATGTGGCATAGTTGGTCTCTCGAGGCTGTATCTTCAATGATCTTCAATCCATCCCTAATATCCTTCATCAATATGTTCCCATTGGCAACTGCATTAAGCATCTTCTTGTCTATCTGAGTTAGACCTTTAAAGAAACTTTCTAATTGCAACCATTCGAGAATTTGATGATAAGGACACTTTTTTAGCATTCCCTTAAAGCGTTCCCAAGCCTCGTACAAAGATTCCTGCTTTTGCTGCTTAAAATTCTGAATTTCATTTCTTAATTGTGCAATTTTAGCAGGTGGAAAAACCTTAGCCAAAAACAAATTCATTAGTTCATCCCAAGTAGTAATAAATTCATCAGGAAAACTATCTAACCAATCTGCAGCCTTACCGACTAATGAAAAAGGAAAGAGATGTAACTTGATAGCATCAGAGGACACATTGTTGAATTTGAATGTCTCTATCAATTTCATAAAAGTTTTGACATGCTTTGTAGGTTCCTCCTTATCACCACCATAGAATTGATGGTTCTCCATTGTCTGGATCATTGCAGGCTTGATTTCAAAGTTATTAGCCGCTATGTTTGGTGCACTAAGGCTCAACTTCAAGGAATCAATGTTTGGTATGGTATAATCCAAGATAGATTTATGTTCATTCCTTTGGTCAGCCATGTTGTCTTCTTCCTTTTTGACCTCCGGTTTGAGTTTTCTTAGAGTTTTGTTGATCTCCAAATCTAAAGGTAGCAGCTCTGATTTTTGACTTCGACGTGCATACTTATCCAGTATATTCTGAAAAATAAAAAAAATTACAAAAGATTTGATCTTGGAATAGTATTGAAATGTCAATGTCAGCAAATAAAAACTCCCCAGCAACGGTGCCAAAAACTTATTAGCCAATTTGCACACGCAAGTGTAAGTATAGTGAACAAGTAATAAAGTGATCAAATGAGTATCGTCCCGCAAAAAGTTTATGAATATAAACAGGTACCAATCACTAACATGCAATTCTCTTCCAAGTCAAAGGAATCAAAAGGTGGAATTTTGAGATTTAAAATTAAACAAAGCAGTAAAAATAATTTGGAAAAGTTTATGGATAAAAAGCCTAGGATTACAATTTCATCAAAGACAAATTCAAGTGATAATTATGCAAATTGATTAACCGTGACACATAAATTCCTTTAATTCTCTTTCGATATAGTAAAGAACTTACCGAATCAATTACAAAAGCTATATGTCTATGCCAATGCAAAAAGAATGAGAAGATAAAGAACAAGTAACAATATGGTTACCCAAGGTAATTAGGTATATGTCTATCCTAATTACGAATAAAATTAACTCATCGCAAGTCAATTCTAACAAGAATTATTTGTTCACAGACCTTAAAACCAAAAGTCCTCTTTCAATTCCTAAAGGTTTTGTCAAACAAAAAGATGGCCAATCTTCTTAACAAATAAAACATAATCACCATATGAAGAAAGAAGATTTAACTCAAATAAATTGACTAAGAATCCATTGCAATCCTAGAACAAGTAACTTAGTTACTCATCATCATCTCAAAACAATACAAGATAAAAGATTGAAACATAAGAAGAGTAGAAAGAAATAAAGAAACTAATTGCAAACTCTTTTATCTTCAATCTCTCTTGATGAACTCCAAGATGGCTTCCTCCAAGAAATCTTGTTCGAAGAGAAAATAAGAATATGAGAGATGATATGAGATGAGATTGTCTTGCAAACTACCCTATTTATAGATTACTAAGATGCAAAAACTAAACTAACTATTACAAAAGAAGTAATTTCCTAACAAGAATAGGAAGTAGTTTTCTTCTTTGACTTTGTCTTCTAGAATTTCTTCTAAAATTTGATTTAAGGAGCTTCCAATTATTCTCCTTCTTGATTTCTAATTCTTCCAAGAATCCATCAAATAGTCTTCTTCTAGGATTCTCCTTTCTCCATAAATTCCACTTTTACCCTTTTTCAATCCTTTTTTATAAAAATTCCTGCAATCAAAGAAATAAATGTGAGAGTAAAAATATTCCAAAAATTGAAATAAAATAGCTAGAATTATCAATAAATAATTCATTAAAAATCATATAAAAATAGTTATTTTATTGCCTTATCAGAGCCACATTTGGTTGGAGTTGGTGTTCATGTGGTGAACCCTTCACCAATAAGGCTATAAACTCTTCTCATAACAACCTTTAATTATAGTATGGTAAATATATTTATTCAAACTTCCTCAAATGAAATTCTAGCATATGGTAATTGATTAGACATTAATGGACTCCCATATTAATTAGTCTGATAAGTTTGAAATTTTTATGTCAGTTGTGGTATGATTTTAAAGTCATGTGTAAAAATTGAGATAATATAGTTGACAAGTTAAGAGTAATCAAATGTCATGACTCTTAATTAAATTAACATTAAAGATTCATCAATTTTTGTCAAATTATTTTTCATCCCAATGGCTTACATGGAGTGTGACAAGGGGGATCAAGAGCATATTAGTTAACTAGAAAACATATCTTGGAGAGATATTAACATAAGAGAGAAAGTCATACAAGATGACATTCCTTCTTTTAGGTACACTCACCGCTTCACTAGCTTTAAAATTGTGTGATTTTTCTTTATACACTATCAGAATAGTTCTGATCAGTTACCCTTACCCAATCGCATCTTGAGAATTATATAATCGTAATCTTTCGATTTCAGTCGGTGTTAATTGTTGTTTTTCGACCTCTGTGAACCTCAGTGTATAATTGTCATCTTTCCACCCTTTTATTAGTACAATGACTTATATGGAGTATGACTAGGAGGATCAAGAGCATATTAGTCAACTAGAAACCATGTCATTGAGAGATGTTAACTTAAGAGAGAAACTCATACAAGATGACATCTCTTCTCTTCTTTCAGTTACACTCGTCGCTTCGCTAGTTTTAAAATAGTCTGTCGGAATAGTTGAGATCGGTTCCGGATATTTTAGTCCTTTCTACTACACCATCCAATAAAATAATATATTTTACTCGATTTAGATGAAGAATCCTTAGGATTTAATATATCTTTTTAGGATTTTATTAATAAAATATATTTTCAAAACTATACATGTATGTTTATCATTGATAGTGTAGAAGAAGGGCTAGAAAATCCAGAACCATTCAACTAAGTTATTCTTACCCACACATATCTCGAGAGATATACAATTGTCATCTTTCGAACTCGGTGTATAATTGTTGTATTTTGACCCTTTTCTCTATTTTTTTAACATCTCCTTTACTGCTATGCTCTGCTTTAAATACACTACTCATTGTGATCATCAACTCACCCCTTCATTCAAATATCATTATCACATTCTTTCTAGATCTTTGCAAGGCTAAATACTCCTATTCCATATAGCTTTTTCACTCTTCCATCCTAGTTCATAACAATGTGTATTAGAAGATTCGTAACCTTTGCAATGTAATTGAGGTATGTCATAATGTAAAATACATATAAGGATTCATATTGAATTTTAAAAGTACTTATATTTATGTACTTTAAAAATATGATAGTTTGATGTTGAAATGGATTGTTAAATCCACATTAACTTTTATAAGTTGGACCATAGTTTTGAGAAAAGAAAAAAAGTTTGAACTTAACTTGAACAAAAAAAGAAAAGCAGTAAAAATGATGAGTTTTGTGGTTGTTTTTTTTTTTTAATGTCTAAATTGTTACTTTTTAAAAATATCTCTGAAATTAACTATTTTGCTAGTTTTATATCAAAAAAGATTAATGATGTCGATGGTAAACTTGTTAGACGAAAAATGTCTAAAATGGAAAATTCAGACTAAACTTGCCAAACCTAAATGGGGACCAAAAACTCCAATTTTACAAAATTGGACCCTTTCAAAAGGTAAGAGATATGTTTGATTTGGTCCTTGACCCTGAAAAGCTTGAATAGATTGATCTTTTAGAAGCTCCTGTGCTCATTTTGAAATATTAACTCTATATTTAACGAGCTTAATTGGTTGGAGTTGGAGTTCATGTGGTGAACTCTTCACCAATAAGGCTATACACTCTTCTTATAACAACTTTTAATTATAGTATGGTAAATATATTTATTCAAACTTCCTCAGATGAAATTCTAGCTTATGGTAATTGACTAGACATTAATGGACTCTCATATTAATTAGTATGATAAGTTTGAAGTTTTTTATATTAGTTGTGGTATGATTATAAAATCACTTGTAAAAATTGAGATAATTTGGTTACCAAGTTATTCTAGCAGATTGTACCTTAGTTGATAATGACATACCATAATTGCCATAATATCTTTCATAATAAGATTTTCTTTTCTTCAAGCCTCTTTCAATCATAATAGCCGCCCGAGCCAAATCCTCAAGACAATGACAGTAAGATGGTTCAATTCTTTCTCAAATCTCGTCCTTCAAGCCTTCGAGAAATCTAGCCATTGTAGCTCTTCTATCCTCTTTAATGTTAGCTCTGTTCATGGCTATCTCCATCATCTTGAAGTATTCAAGAACACTCCTGGAACCTTGAAAGATATTTTTATAGTAGTATTTAGGCACGAGCTTCTCCATCATGGTCAATTTTAGATTTTCCCATGAAAACGCTCTTGTGCCACATGGTACCATAGCAGATCGACTGTCTAGCTAACACTAGTATACTTAGCATGTGCGCTAAGCATGTTCTCGGCAAGCACCACGGGATCTTATCAGCGCTAAAAAGTATGACAGATGGAGTCCATATCTTTACAATAACTAGCTGATGATAATTGTAATGTATTTATTGGTACCATGTATTTATTTAGAAAACAACATTAACTAAAAATTATAACGTTGAAAATATTAATTATCACTATCGAATTAATCATCAATTAAGTTTAGTATCCAGAGACCATAATAATAATCATAAATAATAAGATTTACAAGATTGGATTGGGGATTTTGAACCTTATTTATGTGATTTCGGTCCTTACTAAAATTATTTCGAGACTTGCAAAGAACAATTCAGTCCTATTTCATTTCATTTTCAAAGCAATCTCTATCAGAATTCCTACTCCCATACTAGTTTTCCAACACAATAACACATCCAAAAGCTCAACAGTTCACATTCAAGTTATAGAGAAAATATTTTGAACAATTCATGCTTCAAAAACAAAGATATAAACACGAATAGAGAGTATCTAAAACTAATTAAACAACAATGAGTAGTGCTTCAACAACGGGCTAGACCACTGGTTAGGAAAAAAGAAGCTAAAACTAAGTAAACAACAACAAAATCATACTTATCACCATTACTGTAACGTTGAGGAGTTAGGAGAGATACATACCTGCAGTGGCAATGTAATAATTTCCTTTAAGCTATTTCTTTGTCACCGACGAGCAATGGGTAACGATCACAGAAGCTCCGGCACTGGCGACGGACTGTAAATCAGATCGCGGTTAAGGGAAGGAGAAGGGGAAGGGTTTCGGTCCTCTTTGACAGGCTGGGAGAAATAGGAAGGGAAGGAATGGATCCGATTTTCAGCAAGAAGGGAAGGGAAGGAGTGTATGAGTCTCAAATGGCTTTGGTGGATGGGTCTAGAATGGTTTCGGTCCAAGCAAAGAAGGGAAGTGGGTGAGTCTAGATCTGGTCAGGTCACGTAAAGTAAAGGGAAGGAAAGGTTTCGATCATTGGGTTTTGAGTTTACGAAGGGTAATGGGGCAATTTTTCATCTGTGAGCCAACTTTTAATGTTAGAAAATGGAAAAAAACCAATATGTGTAGATAGTGAAAATGTAATAGTAGCTTTGGATACAATTGAAACAATTTCACAAATTGAGTATAATTGAAATATCCAGATTGAATTTGGGTTTTTTTGGAAATTTCTTCCGGAGAAAAGTGTGCATGGATGGGTTTACACTTTTCAAGCGCCTGAGAATCGAGTTGGGGCTTAATTGGGATTTCGCGCGGTAAGCCCCGATGGCCCCATTTCTTAGAAAAAAACAAATCAAGGTATCTATATGAAGTGCACATATGTATATTTACAAATATTCATTTTATATTGATCACATAATGTACAGGGATGCACTCCAATGTGAAGTGTACTTGTGCATATTTACAAGAGCTAAATGACTAAAGTTGGGTTAGATTGACATCACGGATATAAATTATTACAATTTGAATCAAGAAAATACAAGATTAGTTCTTGAAAAGAAATCTGATTTGAAAAGTGCAAGGGTTATTATAATTATTCTTGACTCTAAATTTACTCTCAAAGTCAATAGGCATATAAATATATCTTATTTAGTTCAAGAACATGATTAGCATTATGTTCTTGAAATAACAAATCCTTTCATCGCTTAACTTGTACTCTAATTCAATTAATGGATTACACATGAAAAGGTGGGATAAAATCAGGAAGTAATCATTTCCCAATTCCTTATTAGGCTAGTTGTTGTACTGGGAATTCAAAATAATGCAGCCTCACATGGAAAATCTGTCATTGAAATATGCAAATAGTCCAAATTAGGAATGCTCCTAACCTTTTTCCTTAAAGTTTTTAGTAATGGAAAACAAGATCAATGAAAGCTTTGATGGGCACAGCTCGCCAAAAAAAAAAAACACTGAATCTTGAAGGATTTGTGTGGCAAATGGCAAATGGCAAAAGGCAAAAGGCAAAAGGCAAAAAGGCACCCACATGAATTTGATGATTCTTTCTTACTTAACTTGAGAACATTTATAAAACTAAAACACGAAAATGTCAGCATTGACACACATGATGCCTGTATTTCAATTATTAAGGTAAAAAGAACACATAATACAAACAAGCAATGTATTCAATCGAATCCCCAGCTAAGGTAATGTTGTCCCTTTTGTTAGAGCCTCCAAAAATTATCTTGAAATGGAGCCCAAAACCAGGTACAAGTCAAGAAGCAATCAACCAAAAGGATAGGCATTATAACACTCAAGAATAATTCAAGGGGCCTCTCTCTCTCTTGTCTAGTCTCAGCAGATAAAAAGGCCAAAAGGAAGAACAATATTTTGGGTGGAGAAGGACTTGAGAAATGATACAAACTATGCTCTTCTGGATTAACCTTGTTAATGAAAGCTCCTCCCCACCATCACAAAATGCCATTTTCCTGATGGTAACCGGTGGAAACTCAACACTACTGACTGATTTTGATCTCAAATATTGAAAGTGATTTCTCATCAAGATTCTTAAAAGATCAAAACTCAATGGCTTGATTACCATAAACACTTGAAGGATGAAATGAAATGTTATAAAAGAAGGATGGAAAATGTAAAATTTATGCATTCTAACATGGAAAAACTAGAATAGATGACCAAAAGAGTAATGGTGTAAGCAGAATAACACAAAAGACACAACCTTGCTTTAGAGAACAAAGACAACATCCAAACGAAGGCCACAGCAAATCCAGAAGAAGAAAACCATGCAATACAAGACGCCAAAATACAGTTGGGCTCACTGTACATTTCACATGAAAGGGTGCTCTTGGTAGATGACAAAGAATTAAAGGTCTTAATAATAAAGGAGTGCTAGATAATAGAAGAGCAGGCCCTCTTCCAAACCATTTGAGATCATTGGTCTTTTGTACATTTTTTTCCCATTAGAAGAGTGGGGTACATCTGCAATGCCATTTCAAAAGCTGCTTCACATTTATGAGGTAGACAGAGGAGTAAAGAAGATGGTATATGAAGGTCTCAGTTGTTACTACAAGAGAGCAATAGAAGAAAAACAACTCAAGGATCAGTTTACCGGCATATTTTAAGTCCTTTTTTTGCAGATAATAAAAAAGAGAAAAGTTTTATATATGTTGTTAGTGGTACAATTCTACTTGCTTTAAATGAGGATGGTTCCTTCAGCACCATGAGAGGAAGTTCTCTGAACTTCGTTGCATGGGAGAGTTGCATTAGCCAAGGTAAGGTATGTCTCTTATCTAGCAAGAAATTGAAATATTTGTCAGAATACTTACTCTTTCTGTTGCCATAATACGTGTTTTCTACTACTTCTACTAAACTTCCGGCGGCAGCAGTAGCAGCAATGGAGTCATCTAAAATCCACGGGGAAACAGAGGAATGCAGCAGCAGTGAATCTGGATGGACAGCATACATAGCTTCATCTATCCATGAAAACTATGATGACAGCAGCAGTAGCAGCAGTGAGAGAAAGCAAAACAACAAGTATCAGAATGAATATGGAGAAGACGGCGAAAGTGATGACTCCATGGCTTCTGATGCCTCTTCAGGTCCAAGCCATCAAGGCCATCCTCCCCTTCAAAGCCCTGCAAAAAGCCATGGCCTTGGCAAGAAGAATGTGCGAGGCAACAAGGAACATAGGAAGAAGGCTGACAGGATGAAACCAAAGGAAGAACCAGGATATAAGGGCAAGAATCTTACTGCAAATTCTTTTAGTAGAGGAAAGAAAAAGAAAAAATAAGTAGAGGCAAACTATGGAAAACTTTTGCCAGATATCCATGCCCCCAAGGACTGCTTCCATCTGCCCTCAGAATCATCTCGGAGAAGAACTGCTGCTTCTAATTTCTTCTATCTCATATTCAGCCCTTATTTTTTATTGGGTTATGCATTCTACTCAGTTACCCTGTAGAATGCATGCATGTATGCAATAAATTTTATGCATATCTCCATCCTCACTTGTTTGTGTTTCTTTCTAAATCTAAGCTGAAAAACATTTTACAGCTGCTTCATCAATGGTACAATAAAGATGTCTCAAAATAGAAAACAAGTTATAAAGTTGCAAGCCAGAGGAAGAGAGAGAGGACACAGATCCACATTTCCAAGATAACATGAAAATCCTTGCCATTTGGCAAGATTTCTTCTGTCAAAACAGCTTATGTAAGTGCTAAAATCTGTGGATCAGGTTAGATCTTGAATGATAACTACGGGAACGATTGCTGCAGCTGGGGCAAGCATATAATTCAAGATAAAATGAATCATCAAGACACAAGAGTGTTACATAAACATGTTATAGAGAGTGCGAAAAGAATGAGCAAACCCTGAACAAAGCTGCATATGCATGGCTACAATGTCCAAACTGAGAAATTGTCAGATATTGAAGACAAGGAAATGTTGCTCCAGAGAACTGATCTCAAACTTGAACGTTGATGTCTCTAGTGGTTGATGAAACCTTCTAATCTACTAAGCAAAAAAATTTTACAGGCACAAGGAGTAATGCATTGCTTGACACAGAAAGACTAGGTTTCATGATTTTGGAGAAAATCTAGATGATACAAAGTAACTGACTATAAAACTTTCTTCACATAAATAAGTCCTTCAACAATGACAGGAAACTTCAGAGAAAAAGAGAGAAGAAATTAGATCCTTTGACACAAATTAGCAGGAATAGGAGGAAAAACGAATACTTAATTAAAACCAACATACATCAAAACTCAATTTCATAAAAAGCATATATGAAGACGACCATCTCTACATAAAGATAAGACCATATATAAAACAAGAAACAAGAAGATACAACAAATTGAATTATTCTCTTCAGCAGTTCCTTTGGATATTAGATGGTTTAGAATTCGAAAGAAGATAGAAAAAAGCATGTAAATCAACAACAAAATGTTCGAGACAGACATAAATAAGATCCAACTATTCTGATAGATTCAGTTGATCGCTAATCTCAGAGTGATCGAATCTTCAAATGATGGAAGGATCATCTACTAATTCCGTATGAGGAAGAGCATTATTCGAAAAGACACTGACGGTTTAAAATCATAGGAGATGACAAAAAATACTCAGATCTTTGACTGTTTGGCAATCTTGAACCATTCGGTATGGAAAGATCCTGGCACATCAGTCCTCTCATATGTATGAGCACCAAAATAATCCCTTTGAGCTTGGAGCAAATTAGCAGGCAGTCTTCCCCTCCTATATGTGTCAAAATAAGCAAGACTTGCTGACATACCGGGAGTGCTAATACCTGAATTGATAGCAAGGCAAACAACTCGGCGCCAAGCAGATTGTCGCTCAAGTATCTCCTGAGCAAACTCTGGATCAATAAGTAGGTTTGTAAGTTCTGAGTTCCTGTCATATGCCTTCTTGATACGATCCAAAAATATGGCACGGATGATGCAGCCACCCTTCCAGATTCTTGCAAGTTCCCCCAGTTTCAAGTTCCATCCCTTTTCGGTGCTCTTTGCACGAATTAAATTCATTCCCTGAGCATAACTGCATATTTTGGATGCATAAAGTGCTTGTCTCACATCATCAATCAACTTCTTCTTGTCCACATTTTGGTCCGATAGGATGTCACTGACCCCACTAGATTTGAAGACTTTAGCTGCTTCAATCCTTTCCTCTTTTAATCCACTGAGGAATCTTGAATCTAATGACGAGGCAATGGTAGGAGCAGCAACTGAAAGTTCAGCAGCTTGTTGCACAGTCCATTTTCCAGTACCCTTCATGCCAGTTTTATCTAGCACCTTGTCTACTAAGTGCCCATCATCTTTGTCATCCTTAATTCCAAAAATATCAGCTGTGATCTCAATCAAGAAGCTTAGAAGCTCTCCCTTGTTCCACTCTGAGAAAACTTCATGTAGCTCCTCATTGGTAAGCTTCCCAACTGATTTTAGGACATCATAAGCCTCTGCAATAAGCTGCATATCACCATACTCAATCCCATTGTGAACCATTTTAACAAAATTACCAGATCCTCCTTTGCCAATGAATGTGACACAGGGACCACTGTCAGGAACTTGAGCAGCCACCTTTAATAGAATGTCTTCTATGTTCTTGTAGGCTTCAAAAGAGCCTCCAGGCATCAATGATGGTCCGCGACGAGCACCCTCTTCACCCCCTGAAACTCCCATGCCAAGATAAAGGAGACCTAATTCATTCATGGCTTTCTCTCTCCTCTCGGTGTTCTCATACCATTCATTGCCACCATCTATTATACAATCTCCCTTTTCCATGTAAGCAGTAAGGGTTTTAATGGTTTGATCCACAGGAGCACCAGCCTTAACGAGAATGATGATGACACGAGGCTTTTGGATTGACTGAACAAAGGCCTCAGGGTCATGGAAGCCAAAAACTGGAAGGTCTCCCTCTTGCTTTGCTCGTTCCACTGTCTCATCAACTTTCGAAGTGGTTCGGTTATAAACAGATATGGGGAATCCTTTCTCAGCAATATTCAAGGCAAGGTTTTGGCCCATCACAGCAAGACCACAAAGGCCAATTCTTGTTGGTTGAGCCATTTCTTTTCCTGTCAAAATTATTTGATCAAAATGAGAAATACTTTAATCAAAAAAGAATAGAAAAGTGAAAGCGGGAAAGGCAGCCCAGCGATATCACCATGAAAAAGCTCCTGAAGGAAAATTCAGAATGCCACTACGAGCACAATTGAATGACTTACTCTATATCAACAGTGAATGCAAAGAAAAAGTAACAGAAGATGCCTAGAATCATGCTTGCAAGGTAATTTGTAAGACTTTAAGTGGCTCTTCTACGGGTAACATACAATCATTCTCTTTTCCACATCTTCCAACTACAAGCAAGATTTGGATAGGCAGGAGAAACCAAAACCTTCAGATGTAATCATTTTTCGAAAAGAAACAGAAAGTGACTGATATCTGCCAACTTAATGATCATATAAATGCTAGTCGGACATAGATCCACAGTTAGTCAAGATCAGTAAAGAAGAAAGTGAATGATCCACTAAAAGGTAAAAAATGCTGAACTATCAGACTCAATAAGGAAATCATATTTCCCCACCTTCTTCCAATTTTATATTTATTTTTTTCCCAATGCCATTAGTAGATCCACCCAAGAATACAATCCCTCAACTCATAAGTTAACATCAAAGTATAGAAAGTTATTGGTGAAAATTGCTCCAAGCAAAATAAACTTCATATAAGAAGCATAAGAGAAAAAATAGATACTGCAAACAAAAGAAACCCACAAAAATAAAATGATAGCATCGCAGATTCCCAGATCAAGCAAATCCGTAGAAAAAAAAAACGTCAACAGGTTTCCATACAGATACATAATCGTTCCAAGGAATGCCTTTTTCATCGGAAAGTCGAAAACAGATATCATTAAACAAGTCCCTCGACTATAATGTAACGCAAGTTAAAGAAAGATTCACTCTTTGAAGACGAAGACTTTTGCAAACAGAGAGCAATTCAAACAGATTAACGATCAATAACGAATCCAAAAAACTTCAAAACAATCAAATCAAACAAGAAAAAATGGACCAAGGGAAGGGAGCTATTACCTCAAAGATGAAAGGACCGAGAGAATTATTATTACTTTCAAAGCAAACACAGAAAATTAAGAGCTGAAATTTCAAGTTCACAAATCAAATTGGGATAAAAATGCTATATATAAAGAGAGAGAGATGGGAAGTATGAACTCTACATCCACCTACCAGGACGAAAAGGTGCGGGTATGGAAAGATTGGTCTTGCCTGCGCAACTGGGGTCGCCGCTTGAACAATGAATTCAACCAAGGCTGCTCTTACAAATATTAAGGCTGCTTCCCCGAATCAAATTCGACTTAAATATTATATGGGCTTCAATTTTGGCTTCTGAATTTTCAGATTATATTAATAGGATATTTCTGTTTATTCATTTATTATTACTTCAGCGTATACTTCTAAACCTGAGAATCTTTTTACGTTTAATGAATCATTAGAAACAAAGGTACTTTCCCTCCAATTTCCCCTCTCTTTTTTTTTCCTGACTTTCACCTCTTTGACACGTTTATTAGAATTCCAAATTTTATGAAATTTTTAAAGAAAAGAATTTTTTTTCTTTTTTTTTTTTTTTATATTCCTTGGTTACTTTTTATTGTGTTTTTTTTTTTTTTTTGAAAAATATATTATTACGCTCCTAAATTCGGCTTGAGCTCCCAAACATATCTGATGGACTTGTATTTTCTTAACTTACCTTGTCATTTCTAGCCATGAAATGATTTAAAATTTGTATTCGTTTTCATTTTATTTTGGAAGGTCAATATGACTATGGATCCCTTTTTTTTTTGGATACTTTCTAGTACACTTAATAAAAATTTTATACGTATTTTTTAATATTTAGACATTCTCCCACGTGACATACATAATATGATAAAGATATTAATGTCTTTATTACCTCTATGAAAAAATTAAGTGAATAATTTAAATTATATCAATGATCAATATGCAAGAGGGTCAATAAAAAATAAATTTAAATAGAAATTTAAAAAAATTAAGAGAAAATTTGTTCCCAATTGAAAGTTTCAATATATATATTTTTTAAAAAACTTTGCAAGAAAAGGAATGCTTAACTATTAGTAATAACTAACGTGAGTATGATAAGTCTAGCATTCGATTTCATTTCTAAGAGTATATTAGAATATCTGAAGCCTTATGATATAATTATATCGAATGAAATAAAGAATGTATTAAATGGTCCAAAATATTTAAAAGAATTAAATTATTTTTAGTTGAAATTTAAATAAAAACTCAGTCAAATTTTTTTTAACTAAAATTTAAAATTAAATTTTACACAATTTCATGTATATTTAGTTAAAAAGAACTCATTCAATCGAAAGACAAAAATGTATCGACCATTGAAAAGGTTTTACGTCTTTTAATTCATGCTTAATGTATAATTACATTATACCGCTGTGGTGGCCCGGGGGGATATTGGATTTGGATTGTTATGTTAGGTCCACCACACCAACAAAAACGGGTCAACATTCTACCTTAAAAAAAATGCGGGGTAGGTGAAGGAGGAATCAAGGCACAGGTATACGTATCATCTAAAATTTGAATATCACATTTTAAATTATAAATAATTTTTAAAAAATAATTTCATTTTAACTTTGCTAGTAATTTTTTTTAAATAAAAGTTTTATTAATTTAGAAAATAAGATATTTAATTTCGAATGAAATGAGTATATTCGAAGAGTTTTTAATTTTTCATAAAAAATATTTTGAAGTGTAATTGCACCAATGGAGCAAAAAATTTACTAAAATGACTAACCTTATTTGAAATCTTAATACATAAATATGTTGCTACCAGAATTAAATATATAACAACCAAAAGGACTATCTTACTTTCTTAACCTTCCTCTTAAAAATTGTATTTTTACTACTTTATTTAATAAAAAGATGTTTTTAAAATAAAAAAAAAAGTTGAATATTAATATTTTACAAAGAAAATCTAGGCAAAAAATTAAAATTTCAGTATTTATTTGTGCAATGGGTTGGCAGTCGCTTCTTAATTGTTGCCGATTTGACTTAGATTAATATGCTATAGTTTTAATGTACCAGAATTTATTACTTTTGTGTTTTTTTTTTTTTTCCAAATTTGGCTTTAGTTTCACCATTTTGAGCTAATATTTGCATCACAAAATACCCTTTTGAAAGGGGATTTAAAAAATTAAAAAAAAAAATGGAAGTATTATTTTGACCAAGAATTCAAAGCACAAATATTTAAGTCAAGATCATACTTTCTGGAAGCGAAGGAGAGATGAAAAGTTTAAGAGTCATTCATTCGCTTTCTTCTTTTTCAATTAATATATGTATTCATCATCGTCTGACTTTTGAACGTCAGCAAATTCTGGAAGCTTTGATCCGTCTGTTACGCGGCATTTCCTCATTCATTTATTCTTATTTTGTGGAATCAAAAAAGATTCTACTGTATGTTATTCTTGTAATGTAGTCATGCACTTAATATTAAAGTAAAAAAAAAAAAAATTTCTTCAAAATATCCTGATCAGAAAGAATATTAAGAATAAAAGAGCAAAAAAAATTTAATGAAAAGAAAGATAGCCTGCGAAATATTGAAAAAAAAATAAGAAAAATATTTACTAAATTATCAAAAAGATTTATATTAAGAGACAAAAAGAGTAAAGTCTAATCAAATGATCTATTAGGGACGAATAGAGTATATATATAGCGTGTGGTGGAGTGCATTAATTCTCTTATAGAAAATGTGTTTAAGTCAACTATTTTTTAAAATATATATATATATATATATATATATATATATAAAAGATATATTTTATAAACTAAACATCAAAAGTAAAAACTAAATCGTAAGGATACTTTATCATTTTTTATTAAAGAAGATAGATGACTTAAACACTATTTATTTCCAATATTATACATTTAATCGTGCATTT
>JAOXNR010000013.1:10787452-10819693 GCA_028571225.1 Parsonsia alboflavescens
CCTATGCTTGATTTTTGTTTGTAGGAATATTTGGTTGAAAAATGCTCAAGATTTTATGAAATTGTTCCAACGGCACTATTTAACGACAAGATTTTAATCTTATTTTACTTCCCCATGGCAATTGACCTACGGATTGTTTCTTATTAACAACTTTCTCATCTTTATTCTCTCTTTTTAATTAGCTTTTTAATTCTTTGTTTAACTTTATTTTATAAACTCTTTTAAAGATTCCCCCCCTTTTTGTTACTTATTAATTGGTTTTATTTAAACTAAGATTCAATTCCTTGTGGGTTCGACCCTACTTCGCCTAACTGCATTAGTTTTGGTAGATAGGTTTAATTTGTTCGTGTTACGACACGCGGTCATACTTCCAAATAGCGTTGATATCGAAAGGATTGCCACCACAACATAGCCCTGTCCTTAAACCGAATTGCAACCAACGCTACTTTCTTGTCGGCCGGGACCTTTTTCAGCGTGAAGATTTGTCCACGGTACTTATCCAATCCAGAAACTCTTCCGGCACCAAAATTCCAATAAATTCGGGAACTTCCAGCTTGAACCCTACATCCTATCGCGGTACATTCGGCTCGAGATCCAAAACCCTAGGAGGCTGATATCCGCCGCCTCTCCCATAGCCACCTCTTCCACCCCTTGGGTAAACCCTAGGTGGTAGTTCTCTCGCTGGCAACTCAAACTCCTCATCAACGTCGCCCCCTTGTTCCCCTTGCCTTCCGATGGGTTCTTGTTGTGCAGGTTGTTCGTTCACTACTAACTGCTACTTCATTCAGTTCATAGTTTGCATTTGTTGATTCTGCTTCTCCACGATCTGCCGCATGGCTTGATCACGCTCTTCCTTCTACTTCGCTCGTGATTCTCGACCTCTGTGTAGTTCTTCAAAATCGCAGCCACAGTCGGATCTATATTCCCTCCTGACATCTCAGATATTTGCAGTGATACCAACTAACGCAAACGGAATTATGGACGACTAATAAATCTCCCCTATAATAACCCTCATTCGAAAGTTGTCACAGGAAAAGAAGTTCAAGAATAAAACAACAATGTTCTTAAAGAAAGTCGAAAAGAGAAATCTTATTGAATATTGTTTAAACAATAAAGTCTGCTCTCATTCAAGAGAAAACCGCCCTTAAATAAAAATAATTAGACCTAAACCTATTCGGAAAAATAAAAACAACAACAAACTATGAAAATACCCTAAAACCCTAAAAATATTCTAGAAGATAGAAAAAAAGGCCCGAAAGTCCCTTAAGATGACCTCGAATAGTTGAAAAAGGCCTTGCATCACAGCAAAGCTATGAGTCTTGCTCTCTGGCTAGTTCTAGGTCGCCCTGTCAAATTTGTGTCCATTCCGAGGTGTGAATAGTGCCCGCATCACTCGAATTAGTCCGGATCAGGCTTGTATTCCCTGCAATCACTTGGACTTGCGTAGACTACCCGTTGTAGGCTTGGCCGGTGTAACTCGCCTTTGTTCCCCTGGGTCATTCTCCTTAACCAGCTCTGTGTCAATTTTGTCTAGCATACTACCTACTTACTGGTTAACAGAAAATGCCTAAAAACAAAACAAAGAAAAATGAAAGACAAATTCAATTGTAAGTATATATATACACATAAAATAAAATACTTACTTGTACATTCTTCAAATGAAAATTTGTCTTCAAGTTGGCAAAGTTCATTTTATTCATAAATTGTAATTCTGCATCGGGGAAACAATGCTACATAAATTCTTCAATTGTTTCAGCTTTAGCACTCACTCGATAGTTATTGCAAATGTTCCAATTCGGAGCAAAAACTTCTTCATCCATTCTGTCCACTTCTCCCACTTAAACTTTTTCAACAGCATTTTATTTTCCTTTGCACTTTTTCTGTGCATTTTTAGTTCTTGAAGAATCCACTTCTTTTCTTTTTCGAGACACTTGTTCTGAAGGCTCTTGAAGTTGAACACCTTGATTGTTCTTTTTTGCCTGATCAATTGTTTTAGAAGTTCTATTCTTCGGGTCTTTAGGCTTATCATGCACTTGTTTGCTTCTCTTTTTAGAAGGAACCTTTGGGTTTTTATCCTTCTTCTTTTGCCATTTTTGTTTTTCCTTCTAAGCTTTTTTCTCTACAAATTGACCAGGTATATAAAAAGTATTATGCATACCTATTTCAAAAAGTATAAATATTGACTTTTGATACTTCATGTATGACAATATAAGAGATTACATTACCCGCAGCTGCTCTAACTTTAACCACCATTTCAATTAAAAATTATTTTCCTACAAAGGTATACACATTTAGAAAAAACAAACTTCAAGAAAACATACTTATGCAAAACAAACCATAACATAAAGGATACATACTTAATTTGACATAGTCAAGTTCGGCCATTGAGAGAATCCCTCTTACCCAAAGCAAATTAACATTCCATGCTTCTCCATCTGTCAATTCCCATTTGAATATTCCTTTTCTAATTGATCATATTCCAAAGAGGTTTATTGTTCGAAGATTTTCTAAAGTTCCATGTATACCTTAATTCTGCAACACTTGGATCTCAAACATATAAGAATTTATGTTTCCAATCATGAATCGAATTTGGACCTTTGTAGATGTTCATATGATTCGAAAGCTTTTGACAATAAAAAAGGCTCCTTCTCTCTTCAATTTTGATCCTTTGACAAATCACAAAAAGCTTTCTCCATAATTTCAAATTACATGTAATCCCACATGTCTAATGTAGTTAGGGTTCAGTTGTCCTAACTAAATCTTAAAAATTTTCAAAATATCAAAGAATATGAGATGTAAAGGAAAACTAGGTCCAGAATTAAGGAAACCTAGGTCCAAAATTAAAGTGTGCTACATAAGTAGTCACAAAACCAGTAGGTGGCCTAAACACCCTATTTGACTCTTCAGAAATTCTAATTTCACAGCTTTGTCTAATGTTATAGTGAGACCTAAATTGTTGGTTATACTAGAAAACACTTTGTGCAGTTAGGTATTGCAGTGTAATCTTGTTTGGTCCTTCATCACAACCAAGTTGCTGAGTATCATTTGAATCCTCCACAATTATTTACCTAGGAGGTTTATACTTTGTTACCCTTTGTTATTTGCTTCATCACAAAAAGGATAATCAACATTTTTGCTAAATAAAAAACACCTAATCCCATGGAATTTTGCCTTTAGATGACTTGATTCATCCACTTCACCTACTCTCTCAACATGCTTTTGTGCATCAGTAATGTCTTCTTTATCAACCCTATTAAGTATAATAGCTGAACTATTGGCTATTCCATCACCTACATCACCACCAAACATTTGCCTGATCTATGAATCCTTCCTATCCTCATTGAAAGAATTACCCAAAGTCATATTTATAATCTTAAACAACTAAACACAACAAAATGATCAAGGGAAAGATCAAAGTACCTGCATTAGAAGCCATGAGTCAATTTCTTCAAAAACACTTGACAAAAGGATATATGTATATACAAGCCATCTATTGTAAGCGCCTATGCCCATTTTAGGCTGGGCACCTTTGACGTCGTGAAGATGGAGGGATGAAAACAGCTGACGACGTCATTTTGGAGGAGAAAAAAAAAACAAAAAAAAAACAATCACAACTCCTGCCATTTCCACCGCCCGTCGCAACACCCCTCCCCGTAACTCCTGCCATTTCCACCCGACCGTCGCAACACCCCCATAGTTTTGTTCCAAAAAAAAAAAACCACCAAACCAAACAAACACAGCACCCACCACCACTCTACGAACACTGCACCACAACACACAGATTTGGGGGGGGGGGGGGGGGAAGAAACCACAACACAAATCTGGGGGAAAAAAAAAAAACCCCAAAACCCCCAATTAGATCTGGGATTTGGAATCGACCACTAGAGAACCCCACAACACCACACCCCTTGCTGCCCAAAAAACCGCACTCACCACAAACCCGAACCCTCAAACCACCGGTGAGTAGATCCAAGAAGAGAAGGAAAGAGAGAGAGAGAGAGAAAGGAAAGAGAAGGAGAGGAGAATTCTGCACGTTTTCTGTTTGGTGCCCAGCATAAGTTGGGCGTCAGACACCTATAATAGCAGAGTATTATATTAATATATATATATATATATATGAAATGTACAAGTCCTTAAAATCAAACCATAAGATCTTATAAAGTCCGAAGCCTAAATGGTCCGTTTTAAAGTCATTTATTTGTTTACACCTTTTGTTTATTTTTTTAAAGGGCATATAGTAAAATAATATTATAATCCAACTTGTAAAGGATTTAACATTATTACATTGCAACTTAATAGAAAACAAGTTAAATTTGTCTTCCTAACTTATCCTTCATCTCTTACTATATAAAGAGTTCAATAGTTCATTCTTAAGCTATGTTTTTCTCCCTGTAAACTTTACTTTCTTTCTCTAATATTTTCTACTCTCTCTCACTTTAAAATTTGAGTTGTCTTTGTAGGTCCGAACGTCGTGGTTTTGGTCCCAGGCCGTCCGATATGCTTCGTCCCTGAATGGTCTATAGAAGTTGGGGCAACATCAATCCAGAATTGGGTGTTAATTGTGATAATATTCCTTTCCATAGTACATTCACAGGTTTTCTAAAGTGTAGAGAAAGATATCCATTCCATAGTACTGCACTGGCATGACGTGGTGCAGCTGCACCCAAAAATTTCTCCAGAAGAGGACCTTCCCTTGCAGGAGAACCACACACTGACTTATTTAAGTTCCCTTCGCAATAATAATTAACTCTCACAAATGCTACTCGAACTCTCGAAACTACGTAAACTCTCACGAACCTACTTATAATAGAACTCAGATAACAGAATCCTTATAATGCTTCTTTTCAACATCTCCATTCCTCTGCGCCCCTCTCTATCTCTCAAAACCACTCAAACCAGGAACCTAGTCGTTCTGGCCCAGCAGCAGCCACAGGCGCCGGCGCCCATAAAGAACTTCACCATCTCCGACGAGGCCTTAACATCCCGCGGCTTCAAGTTCCGGCGAACCATTGACGATCTCAACCTTGACCATCTCAACTCGGTCTTCGTCGCCGTCGGATTTCCTCGCCGGGATACGGACAGGATTCGTGTGGCGCTGGAGAACACGGACGCTCTGTTATGGATAGAGTACGAGAAGACGAAAAGACCCGTGGCGTTTGCTAGAGCGACCGGGGATGGCGTGTTCAATGCTATAATTTGGGATGTTGTTGTGGACCCCGGTTTTCAAGGGATTGGTTTGGGAAAGGCTGTGATGGAGAGATTGGTCACCGAACTGTTAGATAAAGGGATCACTAATATTGCCCTCTATTCGGAGCCCCGAGTGTTGGGGTTTTACAGGCCACTGGGTTTTGTTGCTGATCCGGATGGGATCCGGGGGATGGTGTACTCTAGGAAGCAGAAAAAGCAAAGGTAGAGATGGAAAATGTTAGCACAACTAGGGGTGTTGGCATTTGGATTGGTTCGATTTTATCTATTTTTCAAATCGAATCAACTTTTTAATTTGGAAATTTTCAAATTTAAGTCGGACCATTTAAGATCAATTTGATTTAGTTCAATTTGCATAAAGTTTGATTTGAATCGGTTTGGTTTAGTCAATTTCAAAAAAATTACTTTCGATATTTCCATATACTATAAAAGACAACACAATATTTGACTTTTTTACACAATAAAGATGCTCCATCAAGTGTAATTTTTTTTTTAGACTTTCTATAATAAAATTTTCACTTAATACTTAGGATTTTTTTATTTATAAGATGTAAAAGATAAGCAGTAAACAAGGCATTACTATATAGATAGATAATTCAACTGATCTTGTGAAAAAAAAAAATTTTATATTTCAAGAGAGAAAATCAACATAGTTATAAGGATTCAAAAGCTAATTCAAAAATAAATAAATCAAAGAAACAAAAATTACTAACACACCATGTAATTACGTCAATTTAAAATTTACACAAATCCAACAAATCATATGTTAAAAAAAAAAAAGGAAATTCAAATTGACATCTTTCCCAAATGTTTCAAGTAAGAAAATGAAAATAATTCGAAATTATCGTAGAAGTAAAATAATAAATATAATTATATATAAATGATCGGTTTAGTTTGATTTGAAAGTACAATATTATTAACCAAACTAATTTGAAAATTTGAAAATTTTTCAATTTATAGCCAAATCAATTCAAACCAAAAACTATAAATTCAATTTGATTCAATCGATTGGATCAATTTTGAAAAAATTTGAACACACCTAAGCATTACCACCGAAAACTGGAGTTGAAAAGGTTCAACAAGAATTTTAGACCCAATACTTGTGTTCCCCTAAATTTAGCCACAAATAATACAAATTCTTGTAAAAGGATTCAATCAATAACTATAAAACAAAAAAAATCTAAATTGTTATTATTACCTTAGAGACTGTTCATGACCATTCCCCAACCAAACTAATTTTAGGAATCACTTTGCATAAGCTTTAATTTTGTGACATTTATTGTTTCCAATCATATACAAAGTTAAGCAAGTTCAATTACCAATTGAGTTATTTATCTTATTGTTAAAATGTAAGATGGCATCAGAACAAAATCTATAATGCAATCAATATAACATAAGATGAGCAAATTAGTACCAAAATTCTAAAATGCCAACAAATGATTGAATATTTATCAGTGCATATGATGTTCGACTGAGAAGATTGAACTTGCTCAACTCATTGAGAGGTTAAACAATTGTTAGCTTATTGAGCAGTTAGTTTAATACTACATAGTTAAAAGCAGGACATGGATTCAGCAAAGATGCATGAAACTATTACAAACTAAACTACAGCCACCAAATTTATCACTTGAAACAGACAAACCAAAGGGAACTACAACAATAGGACTTCTTCATATGGTGTTTGCTGCACCACTAATCAGTGCTGCAAATGAGGCCTCTTTATTGAAGTACATTTCTTTGGCGAGAATGCCCTGCAAGTATGCTGATTAAGGAGAAGTCAGATTCAGTGACCATTGAGAAAATGCTATTCAGTGACATAATAAAGATATCAAGGTCTTAGCATAATGGGTGGAAACTGGAAAGCATTTGCATGACAGAAGGGGAGCAATATGGTCACAAGTAAGGGAGAGTATGGTAAGAGGGCACCAGTTCTTTGCAACTACTTTGTACAGGTATGTGCATCTTCAAGGAAACCCTGAAATCATCAAATGCTCTAACAAGAGTTTTCCAACCCCATATCCTTCCACCCAGAAAAGTGCTCAATTTTTAGCAACCACCAATGAAAAATGGTGACTACCTGGGTCTATGCACCTATTAAAGATCTTAATGGACCAAAGCAATTGCCATCTTCAAGGCACATATTTCCTTTCAATTTTATAATTAACCCATACCAATGAGACAAAAGACCATATAATCTTTTCGCGTCAACCAAATCTTAAAGTTGATAGAATGAAATTTAGTATCAGTTGGACAAGTGCCAAAATAGTTGCTCAAGTACTTCCATAAATTGGGCTCCTTATCTGATCTGAAAGATCATTTGTCAACTGCAGTTTTTATATTTCTTTACAAGTTTTTTGTTTACATCATTTTTACTTTTTGGGGCCTCAAGAGACTAAAGGATCCTTGCTGAATGTGCCGGTTGAAACTGCAAGATCTCAATTGGAACAAATCTGTTTCAGATAGCAATATAAATAGGAGATGAGTTTTAAAAAGTGACCTATTGCCACACTCTCCATAATTATACTGACTGAGAACCAGAACTAAGAAAAGAAAATGTAAACATCCAAGCTGTGATATGACTTTTTAACATATAATTCTTTCCAATCAGAATTTCTTCTTTTATACAAGAAACATTGAATTTCAAGACTTTCCTGGACCTTTTACCCCATAATACATAAATCTCTTTAGGAGCTCCACAAAAGGGTTCTCATGAAAGCACTAATGTAATAAGAAGGGACACAAGAGAACTAGCAAACACCATGTATTACTTCTAAACAAAATCATCAGTTGGATTTGTTACTGAATGGTAGAGTCCAAAATCTGGATGGATCCAAACTTAATGTATGCACACATGGTGCATGAGTACCCGAAGATACTCTATCATCCCAGTGGTACTAAGATATATGAAACATAAACACATGCATTTACTTAGCAACCAATCACTCAAAGTCTATGCAATAATAAAGTTGAAACAGGATATACAATTGGCTCAAAGAAAACAAAAGCATAGCATGAACTTGTCTCCATTCCTCAAGGCACAAAGACTTTATTATTTATTATTCTTTCTAAAGGAAGCAAAAATCTATTAAAATTTTCGCAGGGTAATAGGTAAGGTAAGATCCGAATCATTTCACTGGGAACTTTTAAATCTTTTAGTACCTGCAGATGATCAAAATATCCCATTTTCCCTGAGACATTGAAAGAAAAAGAAAATGCTCTCTATGCAGTAAAGGACCAAAAAAACAACATTAAAATCTAAATTAGGTCGTTACCATCTAGGACCGAAAGGAAAGAGATAAAAAGAACATCCTAATTTACATCTAATTGATGGTAAGGAAAGCAAGCATCTTTATCAACATAATCAAGGAACAAAAAACAGGTTTGAGAGAGTGAGAGAGTGAGAGAGTGCGTACATACATCCAAAATTAGGACTGAATCAAGAACACTCCTTGGCATTTTGCAAGAAAGCAGCAGAACAAAGGATTGCCGCAATAAAAGTAAACAAACCCAACCCAAACATCAGCGAGCATCCGGCAACCACCAAGTCCATCAAACACTGCAAACTCATACCCATAAACAACATATTCTTTCTCCCTTTTATCTTCTTTTTTCTCCACTATAATTCTCCAATTCTAATAGCAATCGACCCAGAATTGTTCTCCTCCTCGGAGTGATTATTTCCAAGAACAAGTTTGCATCTCCCTCCTCATACACAGAACCCAGAAAGAGAGAGAAAATAGACACAGTGCGAAAGTGAGAGAGAATAGGCGGTAAGATTTGCAGAAAACGCCTCGGAATGCGAACACGCGATCAGCTGACACATGCTTGCTTCTGCTTGCAACGGTCCAACCGCACCGCAGTGCAAGGAAGCTGAAGACTCAGATGGGCCTCATTTATTAGAGTGGACTCGAAATATCAGGCCGTTTAAATAGGCCCAATTTAGTTCAACTTGACCTTGACCATGGTTCGAAATTCGAATACATTGGATTTTAAAATAAAGGGTAAAAATAAAAATAAAATGAACTTATAAAAGGATTAATTATTGCAGCATGACCTATAGCTCAGTTCCTGAACAGTGATCAAGAAATTTTACCTGGCAGGAAAGAACTGGAATTAGCTGTGGCTTTTGGTATTTCAATATAAATTAATCACTATGAAGGAAAGCTACAGCAAAAACAACTTTCACATTTCTGAGATGGGGCGGAACCTCCAGAACTCTTCTTGTGGCTTTCATCAGTCATTTGAGTATCTCCAGGAGCAATAGACTAGAATTGACAAGCAAAAAATAACTTAAATTTTAAGCTAAAAATACTAGATTTTTTCCTTAAAAACATTTTCACAGCTAATACTGAAAAAAACGCTTTTATTATAAGTCTATTCAAATGGCCCATGTTCATTCATATTAGCTATAGCAGCAAATGTTTGTGATCTACAATAAAAGACTAAAGGAAGACTGGGTTGCACAAGCTTTACTCTCTTCTTTATGCCAAATGCAACTAAGCTGATTTATTTCATTGCAAATGTATTGACAGGTTTTCAAGACCTTAAAATGGCACCACCCACAGGATACTGTGTCGATCCAGCTTACTATCTCATCTAAAGGTTTTAAGTCAATACAGAGCAGAACAATTTATACATAATCATAGAGAATGTGGCAAGTTGGAGACTTCCTTTGTGCATCTACACTTGGAAATAAAAAAAAAGGACAACTAATGAAAACTGCAGGTTGTTCTTGCAACATCGATCTGCAATAGATTAAGGAACTGTAAGAGACAATTGGACCCCACACCTGCATGCCACTGACTTTGTGTTTTCTGATTTCCTTCCGGTTTTTCACATCTTAAAGTGATCTTCTGGCAGTCCAATCCTATTGACTGAGGGAAATTTGCTTAGTCTCTCCACTTCAAAACTAATCTACAATGTTTGTTTCAATTCCCGTAGCATATTTCAAAGGAGAAGAAACAAATTTGTCTTGAGCAAGCTGAGTTTGAGCTGTTTACTCTCCAAAGTCATTCACTCATCAATATGCTTGACACCTCTAGTTTTTTTTCCTTATTCCCTTCCCTGCACGAGGCATTGTCCTGGAGACATGAATGTTTCATTTCTACAAACTTAATTGAGTAACTGAAGTCTGTAAACTAAACGCCAATTGGTCCAATTCCTGCAAGATCAAGGGAAGCAGAGTAAAGAACACTGGAAGCTTTAATCACTAGTGGCTTACAGCCAGTGAATGACCAATTTTGTATAGAAAATTTTAAAACACATACCTGAGGTCGGTATTGGTTGCCTCTTTAAGTTGGTTATTGGATCCTTGGTGTCAATAATTATGGCATTAGATGTCAAAAAGGTACTGGCAACTGATGCTGCATGTTCCAGGCAACACCTTACAACCTATACAACAACTTGTTTCCGTAAGCTTTATACCTTTTCTCCTCAAAACAACATATGTATTAAGAACATTGGAAACTATGAGCACTCAGTTGTAACTGCGAAAAGAAAAGGTCACTGTACACATCACACAAGCGTTTGTGGTCCTCTAATAACCTCTACTGTCTCTCATATCTGAATATGTAAGAAATAAAAGTTGTACTCGCAAGTGACATTCATTGCGTGGGAGGTGGAGCGTTAGAATAGGGTTGTGAGACACAAAAAATGGGTAAGATTGTATAATTTAAAGAGCAAATGCAGCTGACCAATATCCTTAGTAGAATATTGTCCATTTCTAAATCTTACCTTTGAAGGATCTAAGATTCGAGCATCAATCAAATCCTCATATAGGTCTGTCGCCGCATTGTAACCAAACCTTGGATTATCCACCGATAGGACCTGCACAATATATTTAGATGATTGTTGACTAGATTTGAAATAGAAGCATCATGAGATGATCAAGGTATTTCCATATAGATACCTTCTCTATAACAACATTTCCATTTCGCCCAGCATTCTTAGCTATCTGCCTTGTAGGGTAGAACAAAGCTCTTTTAAGAATGTCAGCTCCTATCTGTAGTTATAATTTCAGACTAAAAGCATTGCTTGTTATCAAGAGACAAATGAAATAGCACCAATTGATAAAAGTATAGGCACATTCACATCCTTATCCCAAGATAGATCTCACTTATTGGACTAAGTTGAACATGGCTATGATGTACTGTACCTTCTGCTCTTCATTGTCCAAAAGTATTTTGACATTGTCCACCTTTGAAGATAGTCTCAGAAGGCAACAGCCACCACCAACTACTACTCCTTCCTCAATGGCTGCCTGAGGTAGATGTAAAGTTTACCATTCATATCCAAGAGGCAATTCAACCATCAAGAAAGTAGCGATCTACCTTAGTTGCATTTAGAGCATCTTCAATTCTCAGTTGCTTGTCCTTCATTTCGACCTGTGTTTGTGCTCCTACCTATTACAACATCAATTTAAGTGAGTCAGAAGGGCTTGAATTGAAAATTTGATGGCTCACTGCCAAGATTCCAACTTTAGAAATTCAGTACCTGTAGAATAGCAATTCCTCCTGATAATCTTGCTATCCTTTCATTCAGAATTTTCTTTTGAAAATTTTCGTCAGTGTTCTGCATCATTTTGAAAAAACTTAGTTATATAGATAAGTTTAATCATTAGCCAAAATGAACCTTGTGACTCTAACCAGAAGAAAGATCAACTATTGTATCTATGGTTCCAACTCCAATCTCAGGGAGGAACTTACTCACTCAGTATACATACAGTGCTTAACGACAGAAATAGAATGAAAGAAGAGGAAACTGAGCGTGTTGTACTTGTTAATTTAGATGATAACATTACACACCTCAACAAGCCTTTTTAGGTGAGAAACCCTCTTCTTAACTTTCTCCTGAGTTTTTCCATCTGTCACTATCATTGTAGACTCTTTGGTTATCACCACCTTAGAAGCAGTTCCAAGAAATCCCTTGTGAGCATTCTCGAGAGTCAAACCACTTTCATCTCTAATCACCGTCCCTAAACACAGGAATAGTTTTCATATTAGAAAAAGAGAAGGGCTATACTAGAACTTTGATGAAACTTCAGGCATTAACTTCCAATTTCATTAGATCTCTGATACATTTTTCAAGCCAAATTTGGACAAAATCCATGGCTATGCCAACTCTAGCAATTGATAAGAATGATGGTTTAAGGATCCAGGCATGAAGTAGCTATAATTAGTTTTTTATTAGTATGTTATTACAAGATAATTCACTATTTCTTTTCCATCTCATATCCGTATATTCTTTCAGATGGAAACAATCTCACTATGCTTAAAGCAATTTAGAGACTTCATATTAGTGGACTAGTTTCTCTACCTCCAGTCAAGATGGCAATGTCATCTAGGTAGTGACTCTTGAGCTCACCAAATGCAGGAGCCTTAATAGCCACTGCCTGCAGTACACCTCTAAGTTTGTTCCTAATTACTGGAGCCAGAGCTTCCTGCTCAATTCCCTCTGCAACTATTAGAACTGGATACTTCTCCTTCACTGCATTATCCAATATTTTAAACATCTCCTTGGGATTTGTGATTTTTTTGTCAACCAAAAGCAACTGCAGCCAAAGAATACTCCACCTAATCACTACGCATCAAACCATGAAATAGCAGGCATATAAAACCTCCCACCTTGCAATTGTGAAGTTCTGCTATCCTTCTTCGTCTATCAGTAACAAAATAAGGAGATAGATAGCCGCGATCAAACTGCATCCCTTCTACAATCTGTAGACTGGTCTCAGCTTGGTTTCCTTTCTCAATTGTCACAACACCTGTTCTACCTACACAATGAAGAGCATCAGAAATCATGTTTCCCACTGCATAATCATTCCCGGCACTAACAGCAGCAACATCTGCAAGCTCATGATCCTCAACCTGAAATATTTCAAGGGCAAGGTTCCATGTTGGTAATTCTAAAAATGTCAAACAATCTGTTTAGTTTCTAAAAAAGGGGAAATTTTACGTCACTATCCTGTTTACCTCTCTTGACATTTTTATTATTTCCGGAACAAGGGCTCTAGCAGTTTTCTCAATCCCACGTGAGAGTTGTATAGGGTTCATCCCTGCTGCAATAACCTAAAGACACAGTTGAATTTCGAATTAAACTAATGCATGAAGCTTTTCTGTTGATACTTCTGAAGAGGCTAACAACTGCAGAACTTACTTTTAAATTTGCTTGCAGAATAATAAAGATAAAAAGAGATTCACATTGCTTGCCACATAGAATGAAGATATGAAGTCCCTAAGATCATAAAGTTTGATTATGTACCTTCATGCCCTCTGCAATAATACCCTGAGCAAGTACTATAGATGTGGTGCATCCATCTCCAGCAAGTTCATTTGTTTTTGCACCAGCTTGCCTTACCAATTTAACTCCAACATTCTCTAAAGGATCCTCCAATTCAATCTGTGCTAGTGAGCAAAAGAAATTGACATAGAGTGAAATGGATTTCCTAGAAAAACAAGAACTATTGAAGATAACTTGTGCCTAGTCAATTTGAACCGGTCAATTAAAAAGCTATCAACTTCCAAAATAAACTATAAATCCCACCTCTTTAAGAACAGTTTCACCGTCATTAACAATCTTAGGAGGTCCATACTTATTCTGCAACACCACATTCCTTCCTTTTGGACCCAAAGTGACTCCAACTAAGTCTGACACCAAATCCACCCCTGCCTGAGCAAAGACTCAAAAATTTGTTAACAAGATCAGGTAATTTTCTTCAGTAAGTATGAAATATCAAGAACAAAATTTGACCTGAAGCTTCTTCATTGCTGAACCATCGTGGTTGAAATAAAGTTCCTTAGCCATAGCCTTTGCATTGAAAATGGAACCTAAAGATCCCTTCTTGGCTCTCCGTAGTGATGGCTTATTTAGAGAAATTGATGGTATTGGATAAAGAGAAGAAACCATGACGATGCCTGTACTTCAACTGAAAGAAATTGATTCAAAGTAACAATTGTCCGCTCAAGATTTTAAAGAGGCTTAACAGGACCACTGTTCATTCATGAACGGGCAATGAATAATGATAAGAAATAAAGGGGATAGAATGGAAAAAAATATCTTTGGAACATGTTTTGGCGCTATTCTGCATAATCGAACTTCCTTGTCACATAAAAGAGTATGGGCCAGTTCAATTTGGGCCAGCATGTAAAAGTCCATAACGGAAGGTGCCAGTTGCAGAATTCCTTTCTCTTCACCGGTTCTTTTTGGCGGGAAATCGGAGAATAACTAACCAAACCGAAACGGCTCTCCGAATTCTGACATCACGCCTCTTTTATTTGTGCTCTTCATCTATCTATTGACTTCTTTCAGATTAGGTCGCTATTATTTTTCGAATTTATTTCTTTATCAAATATGTCATACACCGTGCTCATTAATTTGAATGCAGAATTTCAAATTTTAGATTTCTTTTTTCTGGTTTATTATTTAATATTTTTTGTCTGTGAATTAGGGTTCTAATTTTGATCTTTTGTTATCTTCTATAGATTTGGAATTCTTTTTAGATAAATGTTTGTTTTGTTTATTCGGGATTTCGCTCATGGGTATGTGTGCATTTCATTCAATTAGATGATATTGTGATCATGGCTGTAAATTCCAGGAAACTGAATTGTGCAATCGTTGTTCATGAACTAGTTTTGGCTGATTTTGATTATTTTATGGGTACATACTGTTATATACTGTTATGGCCTGGTGTTGGATATTTGTGTTCACAAGATATGTAAGGGTGATTCCCATTAGGAATTGACGTTTAGGTTTCATCCTATTGAAAAGTTAATCTCTTGCTATTTAGCTTCAACTACTTGAGTTTTCTAGCTGCATTTCAGGCCTTGCGTTACTGTGTTTATGTTATTTGAGTGTTTAGAACATGCCAATGGAAGAGGAAATGATTGTATTACACACAATCTACTCTATATGATTAATACACACAGTGCAATTCCATATATATATACACAGTTGCTGTCAGTCATCAAGTTGTGTTATTTGTAAGAAGCTTTAGTTATGTTGTTGTAATTGAGCTTAAATAGGTTCAAGACTTAATAATAATGGACAAAAATTGTGGTGATAAATCACTGCCAAACAGAGTTCAATCATGCTTCCAAAGAGTAATAGGCTACCAAAAGTTACCATCTAGAACTTCCAAATTAAAGAAATGACAAACAGTCTAGTGCGGGATTCTTTTTGTGTTTTTCATTGGTAATCATGAAAATGATATGATCCCACCAAACCCTGCTCTCGTCACTTAACACAATAGGTTGTATTATTTTTGTTTGAGTGACAAAAATCATATGTTTTAACACAAATGTGTGAAGTTTTCTCTGAGATTTTAAGTCCAAAGTCAAAAGTTCTTGGTGGGTTGATTCACCGAGCTGGAAATTATTCAAACCTTTCACCTAGGATGACATTTAAAAACTGAATTCATGTGCTAAGAATAGTGTGTGATGAGACCCGACAATAAACCTAGGTTTATAGAGGTTTGTTCATATGATCATATCTACAGTGTTGTTTGAGCTGGATAACTGATGTATCTACAACTCTTACTAAGTTGAAAATCAATTTCGTTTCATTGAACATTCTGAGTGCGTACTGAAATGCTTTAAGCTGGATTTACCATGATCGTTAAGAACAAAAAACTTCCTGGTTTCTTGAACAAAGTAGTAAGTAGGCAGTCAGTATTATGCTTATAATGAAAGAATGTTCTGTCATATTGCTGATCAGACGCCATTTCGATGTAAGTCTGATAGATAATTTACTTAGTTTTGGTCCTCAATTTTTTTACGATGGTTTATACTAGATAAGGAGAGAAGCAATGTAAGTGGGATCCATTACTACATACCTTTCTCTGAAGTTCTACATGCAAATTGCTACAAATGCTATCTGATATTTTGTCCTTAACATGGTACCATTTTGTCTTCTCAATAATTGTTCGAGCTGAAAGGGCCTGAAAAATATCCTATTTTTTGGTATGGCTTTGTTTGTTATACTAGCAAGAAACCATGAAAAATGGGAGGTTCATTTGATGGGGTTTGTGTATGCTTTGGACAGAAAGAAGAAAGATTTTGGGAGAACCGATGAATTCTTCCTGTTACCCTCTTAGCACGTGAGAAAAATAAAACATTTACATTTTGCAGACTAAAAAAAATCTGTTCTTTGCTGCAAAAAATCGAAGCTGATAAATACTATCAACTTATGGACCTGGTATTGACATTGCGAGTTTCAGAAAAATTTAGAAACAGTCTCTCTGCACAGTGGGTAGTACCTGGTTAAATGTTTTGCTTGTCGTAGTAGTTGAATTATGGGCCACTATCACCAGCGCCTCCACCACCATTTGTCCATTGCCTATGTGCAACATACTTCTGTTCATGGGGCCTTCCTGCAGATTACCACAGCCAGATCTATTGAAAGTCACTGTATACCTCTTTTCTCTTTATTCCTTCACCTCTTTTTTCCTCACACTTCCGGGAAAGTTAATTTGGGCAATGATACCGTTGGTTGTCCATTCTGCTTTGTTGTTTTCATTCAATATTTCTGAAGGAATTGACTGCCAATAATTTCGTGGTCCATGCCTCAGGTGCTATTTCATGATCAAGTCTGGGTTTCATATTATTCCTGATGATAAAGTTTGTCATTTCTTCTTGAAATTTCACTTTCGCAAAATTCTGTTTTTTGGCAAACCCAAGTGAGAATATGGGGACTGTCATATTGGCTTAAGTGATATAATTGTAAGTTAAGTTGGAAATGAAATGTTAAAGAGAAGAAGAAGAAGTGCTCTTGAACATTCACTTCTAAAATACCATGTCGTCTCACTGAACAAAAAAGGCTGACAAAAGTAACACATACTAAACAGAATTAAAATTAAAAGGCAGACAAACATCTCTATTTTTCTCTCTCTGTCTTAGAGCTTGCTTGTTTAGGTCTATCTTTTAGTGAAGCAGACTTGAGGATGTATTACTAAGGGATTTTGATGATTCAGCCCTGACATGAGCTGTGTTGCATGGAACCTCATCCAGATCTCTTAAATCATTGTAAGGACTTCCAATTTGGAGAACAGTGAGCATCTGGCGGAGGTCGGAAGCTTCCTCCTTAAGACGTGCATTCTCTTGAAGAACTCTGTCATGGGATTCAGACACATGATTCAACTTGTCTATGAGATTGTTTTTCTCTGTCCTAAGGCGGAGCACCTGTGACCACAGCTCGTCGAGGTGCCTCTGTTTTCGCATCCTTGATCTTCTAGCCGATTCTCTATTAGATATCATTCTCCTTTGTTTTCTTTCATCAATGATTCTAAGTTGTTGGTCCTCTGCTTCGTCGGAGGTTGAGTTGTTGCTTAAGCAGGATGACTGAGAAGTGAAGTCTTGGATGGCAGCTGGAGAGTGCAGATAATTTTTTGGTAAGTTTGTCAAAAGACTGCTGTATTGTAGTTCTGGGAAGCTGTTGTGGATCAAGTTGATGTTAGAGGGAAAAGGCATCATGTGATTCTCAGGGGAGAAGAAGTGGATTCCTGTGGCTTCAGATGGAATCATGGCTGACTGCTCTTTTGAAGCTGACGCTTGAAGTTTTTTCTGGTTTGCAGTTAGCGATGAGGAGGTAATGAATGGATCATTGCATGAGGATTAGACGGCTTTTATAGGCAGAGAAGGCTAGAGAAGTGGGCCAAATGTGGAATAACAGTATCCAGGAGCTTACAACACCCACTGGAGCAGCACATCAGTCATCATGTATGTATGTAAGGCTTTGTGCTGTTTTTCTTTTATTTCTTTATTACCTCATTTACACTACCCTATAAGACCCTGACAGCCAATGGATTTATGGTTTTTGATCTCTCATCATGTTAATACCATGGTATCATGTTTATGTTTAGTTATTCAAGCTGGCATGATTTTTCCTGAATTTGATCGTAAGGACATGTTAACGCTATAATGGGCAACAAAACTAGAGTTATGGTGGGTTCATGTGTGTAATTTTTGTGGTCAATACATGATTAACTCTATGAAATTACATGCAAAAATCCAATATAATTTGAATTTCGTTGTCCACTATAGTATTCTTTTGTTTATGGATAATCATTGAATGTAATGCTTACATAGGGTAAAAAAGAACTTAGTGGTGGGGGAGGTCTTCGTTATCTAAAATGGAGAAGTTTTTTTACCAAAGGTGAAAAAGCTAATGACGAAATTGTTTACAGTAAATCTGAACAAATAAATAAATAAAATAAAATAAAAAAATCATCGGAGAAAAGGTTTGGCGATTCAGAACCGTATGAAACTCTAACAGCTGATAACTGGTGATTGATGATGACGAAAACTAGTCAATTCAAAAGGTGAAAATTATTAAAGAAAAGAAAATTGTTGATGAATGTCTTTAACATAATTTGATGGGCTGAGAGGCCACTTTAATTTTGGGGTTGAAGGGGGGGTCCCATGAGGATGTTATTGTCTGGATTCATGCGTTCGAGCAGAACTTCTTCTTGCGCATAGTACTAATTAAGGTCTCTTGTCTCATCCTACATTAAAATATAGTGGTACTACTTCAATTGACTGACTTGCTTAGCCATTCTTATGTTTGCCTGAGACAGCTTAAGCAAGTACAACAATTCTTTTTTGTACACTACCCTAAGTTGGTCTAGTAATCACACTATCAGATAAGAAAAAGCCTGAACTGGATTTCTTCCTGGTCCTCTTGTCTAAATTTTTCTATTTCAAATTATATGGGACAAAAGAAGAAGCTGATTTTAAGATCTTCTTTGGAAGTTTTCATTTGATCTGCATTCCTTTTAGTCATCTTTATTAACAATATGATTACTTAAAAAGGAACTTATCTTAATAGTTAAATTATCATATTTACTTACACTATATGGAATATAATAACAAAACATCATAAATTGTTTCAAATCTGAAGGAGAATATTCTGCTATGATGTCAAAAACTAGCAGATACTTCAACATGATCCTAGACTAAAGAACTGGTAACTTAATTTGATAAAATCTCCTTATCCAAATATGAAATGTTTCATTTTGATTTATATAAAATTTTTTTAAAAAAGTTGGATCGTTTATTTCTAACATTATAATGTCAATATATTAGTAAAATTTTCGGTAATTTAATGAGTAGGAACCTCTACTCTAATTACAAATGATTCAAAATCAAACTCATGAACATTTAATTCCGATCCGGTAGAAAAGGGAGTATAAAACTAATGAATTGATTTATATCCAAGTATCTTATTTTTGCATATATTCAGGGAATCATTTGATCGCTTCATATATTCATTTTGTGAGGGCTGGAAGATGGAGGTTTACTTCAACATGGATAGCCTATACACTACACGGAATCGGCTCCAAGTGGTACGTACGTTCCTCTTGGGTAGATTAAAATATACTGAAACCGGATAAGAGAATGCAAGAAAAGTTTCTTTGGTTATATTAATTCGTGCCTTTTATATCCATGCATTCCTTGTTCTTCTTTCCCAATAACTCCCGGTGAGTTTTTTCTTGCATTAGTGGAGTTAGGCAGAAGCAAGTTTTTGCAATTCTCACCGCACTGATCTGCTAAAAGAGATTCGCTATAAGCTACAAATCATATCAAAATATTGTCGTTTAAAATATTCCACACAATTCTGTTTTCTGTCTAATTCTTCGGACAAATCAGTAGCTTCCCGCCCACTAAGAACGGAAATTGCATCATCAAAGCACAAGGTTTTTTCATTTGGGAAGGAGGCTCCAACCGTTGGTTCTGTACTTACGTGTTTGGTTCTTCACGTTTCTTTATTAATTTAGATTTAAATTGAATAGTTTATTCTGAAGGTTCAATTTTGGATGGGTAGAAAATTATATCCTTGTTAGTTGTCAGTATAATCTGAGCATAAATTAAACTTAAAATTGTTAAGACAATCTACTCTCTATACTCCGGTTATAATAGCTTATCCGATATCAAAAGGTGAAAAAAAAAAAACAAAGAAGTCTAGGAAAATCTCAGCCATAACTTTCAGATTGTGAATCTTCCATATGGGGGGTCTCATTAAACCGCAAAATGCCACATCTCCAATGCATTTTTCTCCTTCCTCTTTACCCACCATGGAAAAACCAGACCCCTAAACAGCTGCAGTTGCTTCTTGTGCCTATAATCAATCATCTGAAGAGAGATACTCTTAAAACTGCAGCCGCATGACAACAGTCTGTCTCTTGCTAGTGTGTCTTTTTGAGTTTGTGGTCCAATATTATTTGCAAATATTTTAAGTGTATTGCTGCAAATACTTAGTTGCCTGATGGCCACTACCAATTTGTAGATGCATTAAAGAAAGCCATTATGGGTGGTATCAAAAAAGTCTTGGCAAATCCCTTTGGTAGCAACTTGCAACCGCAGATACTTAATATTTTTTTCTTAGGTAATTTAATAAACAAATGAAACAAGTTTAGTAGTCCACCACACCACCAAGAGTAATCCTTTATGCATATTCAATTCTGGTGATTCTCCTATAGAACAAAGTTGGATAAGAATAATTAGGAATAACCAAAGAACAAGGTTCCTTCTAATCCATGTATAATTTAGATAACAATTCCACTAATGTCTAGTTTAGAGTACGTTTTTTTTTTTTTTTTCCTCTTTTCCTTTTTCTTTTGTGATATAATCAATGGATAAGATCATCATATTAAATTTTAATAAACAAATAATAGTCCATGAAAATTAACCATTTTCTTTAAGAAAATATAAGTTAGCTTTGACTTGACTTGATTATGCTCAACTCTCTCTTTGATCTGGAACAACTCATGAATGAATTGTTCTAAAATTTTGAGAAAATGTTGTAATAGTTTAATCCACTTGAGATTGACTTAGATAAAAAGAATGAAGAAAAAACAAAAAGATGTCAAAATATGCCTTGGTTTTCCAAATGAAGAATCCAGGGTTTAATCAATAAAGCAAAGGGGATACACTGCCTGGTAATGGCTAACAAGAGTATCGGGGACCAAGTATTTATTTCCTCCTTTTGCCAGAAGCACTCCCTTGATTAATATGCCTCATGTCATTCCAGCTATCTCTTCATCATCAATTCTAAAATTCTTGCCATAACAGATATGACAAAACTTTGGAAATTACAATGAAAAGGAAACATGATTTCGTCCAACCAAAAAAAAAAAATTTAATTTAATTTAATAAATTTATATATATATATATATATATATATATATATATATATATGTTTCTGAGATACAAAGAAAATGTTACACCAATTACTTAAAAGAATGATACATAATTATCCAATTTTTTTAAAAAAAATAAATACTCCACCCTCTGAAATGTCTTTGAAGAGACATAAATATCCTATTTTACATAGCTAATTTTTTCTATGAATTAGGTCTTTAAAAACTAATTAAAACTGTACGTGAATAACAAATACATTCTTTTACATAACTATCATTTTTATCTCTATCTAAAACTAACAACTCATACGTTTAAAAATAATAATCCATAATGTTTATAAATCTATGGAATATTTTGTATTATGCTATTTTTTATGGGGGGTATAGTTATCCAAAAAAATATTCTTATGGACATTTTTTTAAAAACCCATAGCTGTAATCAAAATAAGTCATTCTCCCTTAGCCTTTTTTTTAAATTTTTTTTTTTTTTTTTTTTATGAATTAAGTTTTTGTAAACCTCGAGATTCTAATTAAAATCAGTTGATATAATGATAATAAAAAAAATACAAAAACTTTATATAAAAATTGCAAAACATCACTTTAATTTCTAGGAAAAGAAAATGATCGTGGATTGAGAATTGACCCTTCCATATTCATATATGGCGACAACCATGCAGTAGTAATGAAAAACATAGTCCCTCCCGGAGAAGGTGCTAGAGTTAATTAGGAGAAGATGGTCGAACAGTAACCGCAAAAAGATGACGAACGTGTCATACAGAAAGGGGACTGGATTTAACTGGTACAGAATATTGCACCAAACAAATTAACATGAAAGAAAAAGTTGTTCTTTTTTTCTTTTCTTTTTCCTTTTTTTGTAAAAGGGGTATATAGAGAGGGGGTGGGGGGCATAAATTCCATAAACGACAGAGAGATAGGGTGGCATGACATTGACTAGGACGGGGGACTGGTAGTATTTTCTGATATCATTAAAGTGGGTGCTCTTTGCACCATTTTGCCACCCAGTTGTCTCTTCCCCGTCTTCTCAACCTTGTACCATTTTGGACCCCAATCTTATTCTTCGGAATGCTGCTGCCAACTTCTAATTTTCATTTTCCAAAGGAAAGATTTTTTTCTTTTTCACCAAAAAATTCGAGTTTATGAACTTTTTAAAGTCTTAACAAAGGAATTATTTATGAATATTTTCAAATTATACCTTTATTTGAACCTCTCATATTAATTTGTTCAATAA
The DNA here is from genome assembly GCA_028571225.1 of Parsonsia alboflavescens. NCBI lineage: Eukaryota > Viridiplantae > Streptophyta > Magnoliopsida > Gentianales > Apocynaceae > Parsonsia > Parsonsia alboflavescens. The sequence continues at coordinate 10,810,036 of JAOXNR010000013.1, forward strand.
CCCGAAACTTTTAATAATCAAAGTTACTTTACTTCTGTACTTATAAGTATCAACTTTCCATTCTTTTGAAAAAAGAAAGTTAAAATATATTGAGAAAATTAAATAAAAATATTTTTGCTCCTTTATGTCATATACTTCAATAATTTCTTTATGCTTAGAAATACTAACCATCAGCACAAAATAATTTTAGCTCTTGTTGCCTGACCTCCTAGCTAGCTAGACACATATATCCTTTGTGATCATCGTACAAGTGCTTAGATTTGGTTCCACCAACAGCAGATGAAAGGAGGTATGTAATATAGAGCTCACTGTTCTACGTTTCTTATGAAAGTGCTTTCCTAAACTGATATGTTCAGCAACACCGCAGCTTCCCTTAGGAATATATAAATATAACGCTTCTAAGCACTCTATATGAAGCATATTGTAATTAGTATCCATCTAAATTAATCGGCCCATTTTGTATACCATTCAGCATGAAACTATTAAATAACTTATTAGATATACAAGATGGACAATCAAAAATATCACCAAATCCCCCGCTCTTTGGAGATGCTCTTCAGCCTATGGGGTATTAGCAGTCGCTTCTATCTTTTGTTCCCCTCTCAAGGGTAGGTTCTTATGCATTAATCATCTATCTGCCATGAGGAGGAATTCTCGTCTGATTAGTTAGTTGCTGAGACAATAGCTTACCATGGCAATGATAAATATAGTGGCTGCAGGCTCAAAAAAGAAAAAAAAAAAGAAAAAAAAGGTGACAATAAATAACAGATCCGAAAGGATGATCATTCACATTAGATGAGACACCATCCAATTTATATTGACTCTGGTTCGTTTAGAAAAATGTACTAGTGTATTTTATAATATTATCCTATATATATAAATATATAAAAACTGTTATAAAGTGCATCCGTCAATGCAACTTATATCTTGTTTGGTAGGAGTGAAAAAGAGGAAGTATACGAGAAGGAAAGGTAAATGAAAGATATACTTTGTTTGGTGGAAAGTAAATCAAGAGGGGAATTCCTCTAACTCCAAGTCAGTTTTTTCATCCGACTCAATTTGGATGGATTGACCATTTACTTCTAATATAATTATAATTACTTTATCATCCTTCTATCTCACTAATATCTCTCTCTCTTTTTCACTCTTTTCCTGCCTGACTTGTTCTTCCCACTCTTCTCTCTTGAATTTTTGAATAATAATATTAATAACAAATTTTTTGAAAAAAATTTAATTCAATATTAATACAATCATAATAATAATATTGATTAAATATATTAATTTATTACTATTATATATTATCAAAGCAATTTAAGAAAAAAATCAATTTATAAAATGTAATTTATACAAATATAAAAACAGACATTAATGAAAAAGACCATGTATATAATGATGTTCATTTACTCAAATGGATAACCAAATAAGAAAAAGTATTTTTTATTTACTTCCCTTCCTTGTATCAAACAAAATTGAAGTAATTGTAAATACTACCATAAGGGAAGTAAATTGAGTCCTTTTCCTTCCCCCTCCCCCTTGCATACCAAACAAACTCTTACATGGATTGCATTCGTGAGTATTCATAATTTCACATAGTTGATACACTATTGAGAGCACGATTTATTCCTCTATCGAATTCTAATTCTTGGTGTTAACATCTTTTGTGTTTCCTATTAGGTTTAGGATTAATATCCTATATAAGTTGTTTTAGGGTCTCATTATAAGGAAGCTATTATTATTTTTTATTTTGATAATCATATCGAAAGAATGATTTTTCATCCCTGATTCAGAAGCCCGTAAGAGTTGATGTCCTCCTCTTCATCATCGAATGGATCTTCAGATTCTACTTTTTCTTCGGATTGAATGTCCAATCTTGCCTCCGAAAGTTGTCGTTTCAAATCCTGAATTCGTCTTCGCTGTTATTCAATTTCTATGTCTCGCATTTCCCTTAGACGAGGTTCTTCATCTGCTTCATCTGCATTTAATATTGCTATTAAGCTTACAGTTAACTATTGCTATTAGATTTAGGGTTTACTATTACTATTGAGTTTAGGTTTAACACCCTTTGCATTTCCTATTAGGTTTAGGATTAACACCCTATATAAGTTGTTTTATAGTTTCGTTATAAGCAGACTTATTATTATTTTTTATTTTGATAATCATATCGAGAGAACGATTTGTTCCTCTATCGAATTTTATTTCCTGTTTAGCCAGTCTTCTATTGCGTTTCGGCATTAGGTCGGCTCCATCTAGATACACACACCATAGCGTTCCTTATAAAGTGTTCGAGTTAAATCTCTAAGATTTAGTTTATCCTTTTAAGATTTAGTTTATCAAAAATATTTGAAAAAATAATTTTTTATAGGAGGAATTTTTTTTTTTAATAACTAACCGTTAATTTTGACAGTTAGAAACTTAATTGGGGTACGTACTTCGTAACATATAAATATAAATATATATATATAACGGTTTTGTTAAGGCGCGTTCCAACCGTTACCGTAAAGGAATTCTTGTTACAGTGCTCATATAACCAACCAAGCGGAGCAAGAATTCCGTTACGGTAACGGTAAGAGCGCATCTTAGCAAATCTGTATATATTAATATTAATATTTAAATTGATATATTTATATTTTTACACTTACACATGATCAGGTGATCTCGAAGCCATATCATTATGCATGGGAAACAGACATTGAATCCATGATTTAATGACCGTTGATCATCGCATTGCCACATTCGAAGCTTCCATAGCCTCATGTTTCTTCTTCTCTGGAAGACTGACTTTACTCCGCAGTTCTGATTTATAAAAATTAGGGTATGACCATGAATAGGTTACTCAATCAAAGTCATATTATAATTTTTTAAGTCTTAAAAATTTAAATAAAGCATCCATCTTGGAACTTGAAGTTTTTGGTACCATCACCTGTACCGTATGGTGCGTTGATCTCCACTTTCTTCCTTCTCCACTCAGAAGGTAAAAAAAAAAACCCTACTTTTTTCCATTTGTATTCTTTTTCTGAGGTCATCACATATACTCTCATTGGTTCATATAGGATAAGCTCTCACCATCCTTTTCACAAAGTTTCCTTCATCATCTTAACTCTTCTCTTTAATATAATAATTAATCTTTTGTTTTTTGTTGCCCTTCTTGTCTTCTTGAGAATAATCATTTCAATTTTTTTAAATTAAGCCTCTCTCTTATCTGACTATACTTAACGTATTGTACTTTGTCTGATTGGAATAATTAATTGGAGATGGTGCGGTTTTAGAATATTGCTATAATTAATTAATTACCAGCACGCACCCATGTTATTTTGTGCTTACGCTCGTATGATCACAGAGGTCATAATCCACTTAGAATGTGGATAATAATAGTACGTTAATAAAATTAATTGGTTAATGTTGTTCTTTATAAATAGCATATATATATATATATATATATATATAACATATTATATATATGGCATATTATCTTCCGTATATCTTGCTATTATTTATGATCCTGGCGTAATGCTAGTATATTTGATGACAATTTTTTCTCTTCTTGACATGGATGTATGTATATAGATTCGGATAGAGCGAATACCTCCTTGTAACATCTTCTATTTGTTTTAATACAATTTTGATCATTGTTTCCAAAAAAGAAAAAAAAAAGGCGGGGAGGAAAGAAAAAAGAGAACGGTATAATTAAGATTTTATGCCTCCCCTAGCTAGCTACCATTGTTGGATCTCCTTGCCATGTGTGTATTCTTGGAACCATATATTTCTCTTTGATTCGCTTATTTCCTTTAATTGGTTGAATCGAATGGTCACCATCATAGTCTAGCCAAACTCTTCTACTTCTTATTCACTCTCCCTCAATTCTCATAGAGTCAGCTCGTTAATTATCTTTCTAAACTTTATCAATTGATTTATATTCAATTGAACATATTATTATCGTCTTGATTAAGAAAATTGGACTGGATAATATTCTAAAATTAATTTGTTTGCGAAGTTTGTAATTAACCACTCGATCGTTAATAATTATTTCATAGGTCAGTCACCTACATCACTAACTTCATCTGAAGATGCCTACTCTAAATATATAAGTTAATCGTTGCATTACAGGTTTAAAATCTTCAAGAAATGCATATATATTCCCAACTGCGTAAGCCATCTCTAGCTCTGCCTAAGCCGTGGAATTCTTCAAGGATGAAAACATAAATATATATATATATATATATTTATATTTATACACACAAAAAGAACAGAGAGGCTGTGTGTTAGCATTATGTGTATGTGTAAGTGGTCTGTACATATCGTCAGCTTTGAACCTAACACAAAAAGGTGGAGCAAACTTGTCAACTTCAAAGCTTTCTGTGCCTCCATTACTTACTTCATTGCCTCGCTTATATATGTATCACTAACCAAAATCTCAACCTCCCATTTCAATATAATTCTTAGAAGGTTTTTTTCTTGAAAAAAAAGAATTATCATGTCTTTTAGGGTCAAAGTCACGAATTGAATTAATGTTCATTTGAGAGTTTGAAATATATATATATATATATATACCAACCCAATAGGAAATGAAAATATTGTAGATTTTTTTCTTCTTCTTCTTCTATATATGTCCATGAGAGGCTGTTGCTAATGAGGTGGTTCAAATTATGAGATGTAATCATTAACGGGATGGATGTATGGAAATATAATTTGGGGAAAGTGACTTCTCCATTAGGGAATTACCAGAAGTCATCTTTCTTGATGTTGGAAAGATTTATTAATGGTGTTTTCAAAGTGGCATTAACTTTGCATCACATTCACAAATATATATACTAGTAGAAGATTTATGGAGAATCAACTAATTACATATGCACAAAATTTTGTTGATTGAATGCAATGAAAATTGGTAGCAACAAATTGACAAACATGCATGGCTCTTCCTTTATCTCCTCTAAGACCATGAAAACAAGCAGAAATGGTAAGGCAAAAAACTACCCACTAAAGCCAAAATCAAATATGGTCATGGGTGGCAATATGAGTGCTCTTTTGATTGCAATTTTTCTCTCCATAGCCAGACATTTCTGCTGATTCTGGCCTACTAGCCTTCTCCATTTATGAATACGACAATTCTCTTAATTAATTTCTCGAACTTGCCCTTCAATTACCCATGGAAAACAATTTATGAAAAGAAAAATGAGTTATTAATGTATATTTTAGGACTCAATTTTCACCTTTTAGAAATTTTGGTCCTTAATATTTTTTCCCTAAGTAATTTTTTTGGAGATTTTGATCCTTTTGACCTGATTCTTCATAAAAACAAAAAAATTAATGGATTTTGTAGTCAATGGTCACCTAATCAATTCAACGTGAGTGTAATGGTCACTTTACTATTTAAACACAACTTTTTTTTTTCAAAAAATTAGAAAATCTGAAATAATCTTTCGGGACCTTTTTGGTCAGGAAAACAAATAAATTTACAGAGCTACAACCACAACCTTCCACCAAAGTTCAACAAATTGCCACCTGAAATTCCTTCTTTTTTTCAGTCTTTGATTAGTCATTGTCTGTATCACATTAGAATTGAAAACTCAAGGTCCTTGTGAGCCTAAATCACAAGGAAAATGATGACCAGTAGACTGACTGTCATGAATGAAGATGACACCGGTTATCCTATGAAAATAGCTTGTGTAGTTCTCAAAGTATACTTACTAGCCGGCCTTTTCGCTAAGAAATTATTTTACCCGATTGATTGAAAAGCTTTACAAATGAATAGGGGGTTGAGGCAGAAAAGAATTTTCTGCATGTCATTCTTTGGTTGTCGTTGTAGGTTGTTCTCCATTGTTTGCAACATTAGTTGACTTTTGGCTCTCTTCCTACTCAAAGAGGCTAAGGACTTGGGTCTTGTGTCCTTCACAGTGATATCACCAGGAACGGGACGAATTGACCAATGTTCGAAGCAAGAGAAAAAGTGGCCCTCCTTGCTAGCAACAAAGTTCCCTTCTGGGAATTCTTTCACCAATGATCAAACCATTGTAGAAAACATTGTATTTGAACGGTAAAGTGATCATTATACCCTCATTAAATTGGTTAGGTGATCATTGACTATAAATTCCAGTGATTTTTTTAAAGAATCGAACCAGACAAACCAAAATATCTAAATAAAAATTATTTAAAGATTAAAAAGTTCCAAAAAAAATGTTAGGAATCAAAATTTTCAAAATGCGAAAGGTTTAGCTCTAAAATTTTTACATGATAAACTGTGTAATGACTAGAATATTTCTATCCTATTTTGGTTAGATCCTTGTTAACTACAAAATTTGGTGATTTTTTTTAAGAATCCAGTCAAAAGGATTAAAATATCCAACTAAAAGTTGGATTAAAAATATTAAAAAAAATATTAAGAACGAAAGTTTCCAAAAGATGAAGGTTAATTCTGAAATATATAATAACTCAAAGAAAAATTAAAGAAAAACAAAAAGACGGTATGGTACAATTACTACTATCTGTAATGTAGTGATTTTTCTTGGTTAAGGCTATATATAGACGATTCATCCATCGAATAGGAGTGATTAATGTTTGTCGTTGTCATTTGACCAAAGTATAGTGGTTTAAGTGTACAAATTCAATTATTTGTTTTTCTTTCCTTTGTTTTTTCATATTGGATAGCGTCACCTCCAATTAACCAAACTTTTCTCACTTTCTCTCAATTGACATTTTCAGCAACTTCAAACCTTTTAATTAATGGAACTTTTTTGGAGAATTTCAAATAAGAGTAATTGGGTGTTTTGGAATTTAACTTTTGATTAGTTTTGCCCTTTGATATATTTTTTTTCTTTTTATCATGTTGATTCTCGAACAAATTTTGATTAAACAACTTAATCCTTTTAATTGTATTCCTGAAAAAAATCACCAAAAAGTTCTGTCAATGACATAAACCGAAATTTAATTCAATTAGATTTTATTTAATACTCATTTTCTGACTGTTTGAATAGTATACTACGAATTTGCTCATGTTAATTTAGACATGTTGTCTTTGATTGATCTTTTCGAGGTTGATAGTAACTAGAATTTATCTTAAAAACATTTCAATTAATACCTATTTCTATATATTTGAATATTATTGTTGAACCAAATTTGCTTGTATTAGTTTGGTCAAGAATTGTTAACTAAACTTTCCGGTGATTTTTCCCTCAAGAATACGGTTAAAAGAATCAAATTATTCAATCGTAATTTGTTTGAGAACCAATGTGACTCAATACAAAAAAAAAAAAAAAAGGATTAAGAATCAAAATGTAAAACTAACCAAAGGTAAGGTTTTAAAACATCCAATTACTCTTAGAATAACAATTCTAACTTTTCTAAACTACAACAGACCAGCTAGCTAACCTATATCTTGTGCATATTATTTTCCTATGCATCTTTCAGCACTTGTCAATACTCCTTCCATCACTAAATATAAGTCACTAGCCATCATTTTGCACAAATTAATTTAACTTTTTTTTTTCCCTAAAATATCCTCTCATCATCCTTTCAAAAATTTGAACTTCATTTCACAATACATCATTAAGGGTAATATAAAAAAAATATCATCAAATATCTAATTAATTAATAAAAATAACTTATAATTAATGACAAAAAAAAACTTATATTGAGTGGCGGAGTTACTTATATTTTTAGTCGTTTAACAAATTTATCTTGGGTCGTCATTCTTGATCTCACGTCATAAAGGTTTTCATTTGTGTTGAAAAAGTATTAATATATAAAATAATGGTATTTTTTCTAAAATATCACTTACATATTAGTCAGTGTTTGTCACATTGAATATTGTAATTAATAATTAATCCAAGAAACTAATAAAATGATAAATCTTTTTTATAATTCTTGTGAGTTGGAAGGTTACAATTAAAAGGAGGGAAAAAAAGTTGTAATTGAGTTTCGTTAGAATCTCAATGGGGAAAACTAATAGAAAGATTATAATTTTTTTTTTTCTTTGGAGAGCAAAAATTAGTGTTAAAAAAAGGTAATTATTTCCACGTTCCTCTGAACTTTTTTAGAATTTGATTTTAGTTCCTCAACTATAAATCATTTGATTTTAACCCCTCAATAATGAAAAGCTCTAAAAATGGGTCATTCCATCTATTTTGGACGTTAAGCCCTAACGGAAAGCCCCTATATGCCATTCATGTACCAATTTATTGGGATGTTTTCGACCACTAATTTTTCTCTTTTTTTTCCCTCTTCTTGCTCTTCCTTTCTTCTTTATTTTTCCTCTTCCTTTTCAATTTTACAGTGGCCATCACCGCTACAAGTCAACTCCATTAAATCCATCCCTTCGCCAGCAGTCGCCACTGCTGCGACCGCCTTCCTGCCAGTGGCAAACACCACCAGATTTACAGTAATATGTAGTTTGACATGAAGAAGTGCCCGTGGTGCATAACAATGAGGAGAGATAAGATATCTTTATATTAACTCAAATCTCCTTTCAAAATTCTAATTCACTTGAGATTTTGAATTCTGGAAATTAAAGAAATCCAACAATGGAGTAATTATTATAAACTACAGGATATGTAATAATTACTTTCTTTCTATATATATGTTCAATCGAGCTTAATTAAACATTGATTATATCTATTTCTTTCTTTCTATATTATCAACATTGATTTTTGTTCTCATTTCCATTGATCAGTTCCAAACACGACAAGTGTGTTCAGTTTTTCAGATAGGAAACAAAAATAAATAAATTTTAAAGTCGCTTTCAAGTGTTTGGTTGCAAGAGTGCACAGAATTGGCACTAAAAAGACACAAGAAAGAAAGAAAAAAGCACAACTTCAATTCCTTCGAGCTCCGATGGTCCTCTTATCAATTGGTAATCTCTAACTCCCTTTAATAAAGTTGCAATACCATATTGAACTACTCTTTCGGATGTCCAAAAGGTCATCTTTTAATTATTACTTTTTTTTTTTTTCCCTAAATCGATAACGATCGATTTCGAACTAGACTTATTTGAGGGAACAGGCTACCTAACAAAGGCAAAGTTCAAAGGACACTGCCATTCAGGATTGCTTTTTTTTTTTTCTTTTTTATTCGAGGGAACAGGATACCTAACAAAGGCAAAGTTCAAAGGACACTGCCATTCAGGATTGCTTGCTTTTTTTTTTTTTTTGGAGCTGGCTAGGTTATGTTGTCTTTCTGCAGTGCCCTAAATTAAATTGCATTTGCAGCTTCAGATTGATCAAGAAAGGATCATACATATAGTTATGGAGTGGGTGAGGCTCATTGCCAAGTCTTGGGCCCGTCAAATCAACACAAATGCCGTACATTTGCTTCAAGAAGCATGCATGGCCCTGTCTTAATTACTATAAGGGAATTGTTGAACTTTGTCCGTAATATAAATATATAAATATATATATATATATATATAGCTTTTTGTCGAGTTGGTATCAGAGCCAAAGCTTAAGCCTCTCCTTTCCTTAAAGTCGTGGGTTCGAAACCTAACCAAGGCAGTAGACGAAATACGCGCCATACTGATATCATCATGTGGTGGAGTGGCAGGACTTAAGTGGAAGTAATGGTCCTCTGGCTAACAACTATAGCTTTTAGTCGAGTACAATTATGTGATATCTGTGAAATCGATAGATATATTTGTGTGTTTCAAGATTATTATTATCATATTTATAATAGA
>JAOXNR010000013.1:10819793-10851473 GCA_028571225.1 Parsonsia alboflavescens
AGTAAATATCTAAATTTTCATCATGTACTTCTATGTTTATCTCGACATTTTCTATGTTAAAACGGGCTCTGATACCAACTCAACTAAAAGCTATAGCTGTTAGCCAGAGGACCATTACTTCCACTTAAGTCTTGCCACTCCACCACATGATGGTATCAGTATGGCGCGCATTTCGTCTACCGCCTTGGTTAGGTTTCAAACCCGCGACTTTAAGGAAAGCAGAGGCTTAATATATATATATATATATTTTATAAAAAACGAAAAAAATAAAAAATTCACTATTTTTTGATTGGAGTAATGTCCCAAAACAATGAAGGGACTACTAAAACAACCTTTTAGAATTTGATCAATTTTGACTCTGCTTGAGTTAGAAGATTTCAAGGGAAAAGAACCTTTATTGATCAAAAAAATAAAAAAAAATTAACATGTGTCCAAAATAAATTATAAATTACACTAAAAGTTTAGTATAAAAAATAGGATAGGAACTTCAAAAGTTTTTAAAAAATTATTTGGGACCCAAATGAACCAAGTAAAAAAGATTGAAGAGAATTTTCTCTTCCAAAAAAATTGAATCAATTTTGGGGTATTGAATGAATTGGGAGTTTGAGGGATTAAATCAGTTGAGAATTTAATGAATTGAATCAGTTCGGACTCACTTTAATTGTTTGGAATTGAAATTAAGGAATTAAGAATTTTATTTTATTGTTTTTAAAAAAGACATTTTCCAAAATGTCCTTAACGAAATTTTATATAAATATATATTTATATATTCGAAAATGCTATATAATGCATTACTACATTTCGTATAAAGTGTACGGTTAAATCTTTAATGGTTAACTATTTTTTTTTATTTAATAAAATATATAACCCCTTTGTTTGCAATTGAATGTCCATATTTCCACTTTGAGTTGTCTAGAAATAGATGTCCTATTTCCTAAATTGGTTAAAATTTTCTTAAGAAGTCAATATCGTAAAATGTAAAATGAACTAAGTTAACTCATTTTTTAAAGATTTGTGCAAATCGAAAGAGGACCTTCAATTCCGGATAGAGGCAGTAATAAATTTGCTCCGGTACCTCAAAGTTTAGTTTATCCTTTTAGGATATAAAATATACTTTTTAAAAAATAATTTTTTTATTGAAGATTTTATCTTTTAAAAATAAAATCAGGTGTTGACTATTGATTTTGACCATTAGAGACTTAACTATGCACTCTATAATATTATTATATATATATATATATATTTATGTTTACATAAATACTACATTATTATACTCTATATGAAATGTACTAATATATATATATTTACATGGAGTTGACCATATCAATATATACAATTACAATTGGGAGGGACTTGGTCATTTTGTCTTTTTCTCTTAAGATTAGTAAAGTAAACTTGCAAATTTGTCCCTGATGAAATATCCATTTTTAAACAAAAGCGTTGACTCTGGTGAATTTTCACATGAAAATGACAAAAAATTAAAATAAAAAATGACCAAAATCATGTGAAAATGACAAAAAAACGCAACTACAAAAAATTTTAAGAATCTAATAAGTTTACAAAGCGTAAATATTTTGTGACTAAAAGCAACAATCTCCCTACTCTTCTCCCTTCTATTTTCATTCTTAATCCATTAGGAAAATAAAATTAATATATATTATTTTCTCCAATCAACTTCATTAATTTAACTTTGACAAAATATTGAATAAAGAGTACATAAATAAGAATATTATTTTGGACTAATCGAATTGATTTTTATTTCTTAGAATGAGGAAATAAATGGAATTGAACCTTTTTATTATTATTATTGTACAAAAGGAGAATTTAGACTTTTTTAAAAAAAAAAAAAAAATTAAGGGAGAAAGAATATGTATTAAAAAGATTACAAAGTGGGATGATATTCCTCCAAATTACAAACTACTTGAGCTAAATCTTGCACTCTCCCAAAAATAAATTTAATATAAGAATTTACATGTGATAACTGAAAATCTTCCTCAAATAAGCATTTATTCCTCCAAAACCAAAACAAATGAGCCTCCGTCCTAAACATAAAGTTCTAAGGGAAAGAGAAATTAGGTACACCTTAATACAACCCAAAAGCTAACATGACTAGCATTAAAAAATTCAAGATAGAATTGAGGGGATAGCAATACCTTCCAAATCCTACTGAGGAGTCTTCAAATCAAATCTACAATAATGTCAACCAATCTTATACAATTCTCAATAAATCAAAACAAATTACATTCATTACTAAATTAGATTGATTGGATAAATTTTTTGGGGACAATTAAATTTTTTTTGTTGTTGGATGAAAATGTAAAAAAACGTTTATATTTTTATTTACTAATATGTTAATAATAAACATATTATATTAAGGTTCTACAGTTATTTTGGGCAAAAATGTAGGACTTAATTGTGGTTTGAACAATTTCTTTTCGTTTTTACAAAACAAAAACAAAAACAAAAATGGAAAAAAAAAAAGTTAAAATTATCAATTTAACCACTCAAGTTGTATGTGTTCTAAATTTGTTCATTCAACTTTCAAACATGTCAATTTTACCATTTAACTTTATGAATTTAACCATTTAGCCTCTCAATTTTATGAGATTTAACAATTTAACCACTTAACTTTGTGAGTTTTAATAATTTAGCCAATTAACTTTGTAAAATTTTTCTAAAGAAATAACCATATAATGGACAATAGGTCAAATCAGTTAAGTTGAGTGATCAAATTGATACATTTGAAAATCGAATGATCAAAGTGAAAAAAGTATAATTTCTATGATTAGATTAGTAAATATACCAATAAAAATTGGTTAGATTTAAAATCGAATGAAATCCAATCTAATTCGATTTGGATAATTCTTGTGATACAATTGTTTCTGTTTGTTCTAAGAAATCTAAGTTTACTAGAAAATACAAACTTAGGTCATCTAGTCATCTGCTAGACTAATGAAAAAGGAGCTAGAGTCTATGGTATTTAGAAAACTCAAAATGTCTGTTCTTTCCCTGTTTATTGCTATGGTTCTAATACTAAACTGTTATTTGAGTCACAACATGACATGTGATATAAGTTTGTCCATGAGAAAACCTTCACAGCTAAAAAATGGATTTTTTTAGGAACATTTGATCAAGTATAATCTGTTGCAAGCAAATAAAGATAGGTAGATTCTATCCACTACTGTGTATGCAAAAAAGATTAATCATTCTTTGGTGGAGCATTTTTATTGTGCTTTGCATTTACCACATTGTGCTCATCTCCTCAAAAATGATCTGAGTTTCTGAATGTGCCATTTGCTTCATTGGGCGATGTGAAGGTCTTGGTATAAATGTTAATTTGGATAAAGTTGTGAGTAAGGTGACTTGTGGTAATATTACATCTTCTCCTACTACTGACATATTCAATTCTTCTAAGTTAACAACTTCATACTTGGCTTTGTATAAAACTTGCCTCTCATAATTGGATCCTCACTACAAATGTGTCTCTCATGTTTTTGTTGATGTATTGTATTATGAAAGTATATGATGTCAATTTGGAAAAGATTATGTTCGACAGTCTTATTCATGCTACCAAAAACAAAATAAAAAAAAGTCATCACACAAGGCTGCCTTTTCCTTCTCTCCTTACTAGCTTTCTATTCATTTAAAGGTCCCCGAATTTGAATTGGACATTACTATTGAAAAGTACAAAAATATCGTTTTGAGTTCCAAAAAAATTGAAGAAGACGTATTCCTTCATCATCCCGAGGAAGATCATTCACCATTCCAAATTATGATTTTGAAGGCTGGCCTTTATAAAGAACTACCTTTAAAGTGTTATGTTACTGGGGCTGAGTTCAAAGTCCTGAAACCACAGTGTTCGAACTCTAGAACATGTTAATTGAAGCAGATCTCAATGCCAGGAACTTTGATAGATTGTTTCAAGATCTTCGACAGCAAACCATCAAGATGTCCAACACTTTGATGGATCATGAACGTGCACCTACTCCTATAACAAAGTCAAGTAATACGAATTAAAATTTGTTAGATCAACAAAAAGGGGGAAGATGATGTAAGAACTTCAATGGCATAATTCTTCTTTATACTTTTGGGTTTGTACTGGATTATTATGACATCTCTATTATGGTATTTTATCTATGGTTTTCTTTTTGGGTCTGTATTAGAATATCATGACTTTGACATCTCTATTATGTTGGTATTGTCTGGACCGTAGATTTTGAATATCTCTATCACAGACTTATTTAGTTATGGATATGTTTGAGATTTCTAAGGCAAAATATTGTTAATGGAATATGTGCTTGAAGAATTTTTCTTGAACCAAACAAATGCCAAAGGCGGAGATTGATAAAGATAATATGATTGGCATCTTATTTGGTCAAATTATCTTTTGAAAGGAAACAAATTATCTCCCAATTTGGAATAATCATTTAAAGCTTACTTTCGTATTAAACAAATTTAATTGTCTTATTTTATTGGACTATATTTATTTTACTTGCACTTAATTCTTAATCACTATCACACAACACTTGTTCATTAACTTGCTTTAAGAATGATTCCACATACCAATATCTTTCAGAATCTTTTTGTTCTGTTTAAATTTGGTACATTTGATTCAATCTAATCTGTCCAATTTAATATGGTTGGTATTAGATCTAATGGAATGTAAGATATTGAATGAATTTAACAATAATTTTGCTCAATGATTTAATAGGTTTAGTTAGATGAATGAGCATATCCAATCAAAACTCGATGAACAACCCTAACCATAGTATCTTTTAAAATTAACATATTGGACAAGAGTGTAAGTTATTTAAACTAGATGTACATTTTGCTAATGTTTTGAGATGGAAAATTGGCATTTTTGATTTTGGATGAAAAACTTTAAAAACAAGTAAATCTCAAAGATATTTATGAAAATTCAATATTTAGCACCAAAAAAAAAGAAAAGAAAAAAAAGAGAGGAAAAACATTAACAATCCCCAAATGACCATCCCACATTGCTTCTAATTTTTCTTGTACTCATCATTTTGGCACAACACAACTTTTTCATCCACCAACATGAGAACAAGTTGTATCTTGTTGATGATGTTTTATTATTCATTATGTTATCCTTGTTTTGTATCATATCAAAGGTCTCATCAATTACTATTGGAAGCTGATTAATTGTATAATACTAATAATTGGATTTGCATTCTTCAAATTCTTATAGGAGTCCCATTTCCATTTTATTATATTGCATATGTAACACCCTTAAATGGAGCATACCTACTTCTTGCAACAATAGTTCGCGTTTGAGGGAAATGGGCACGAAGCAAATATGTGAGAAATGATAGACATTTTGATGGAGTTCAATATTAGGAACTCAAATGGGACGGCAAAAATCCCAGACCTTAGTTAATGTGGAAACTATAGGTGGTTGGGGTTAGACTTGGGATGGGTAAAAAAAAAAAGAGGTGACTTGACAAAAATTATAGCGGAGAAAAACAATCAAATGGAGAAAATTGCATGACATCTAGTTAAAATAAAGTTAAGATCTTTTTTCAACACATCATTTTAGGGTAAAAACATCAATGTGAAAGTCTAGGAAATTTTTTTTTTAAAAATTTGCATGTTATGCCTAGGGATGCTAACATGTTAGATGCATCGGATGACATATTGATTAAATCTATAATCTAATTCTCGAAAATAAATTTCACCCTAGTTCGAGCCTCAACCTAACCCTAGTAACTCCCTAGTCGACGGGATAATCCTTCATGATCTTGAACAAAACATTAAATGGGATAAAGAACGAGGGAAAGAATGTATATTAATATAAACTAGGTGAAATCTAGCACTTTGCTCGGCATATATTTATTTTAATAATTATCATGATATTTATTCAGTAATAATGTTTTAAATTTTTTTTAAAATAAAAAATTTGAAAAAAAGGACTATACTATATACTCAAGGAACAAAGACTAATGATAGAAAATCATAGGAATTTATGAGATACATGAGATATAGCGATAAGGTAAAATTTAAAAATACATACAATTGATAGTTGTTAAAAATTTAAATATACAATTTCCAAATCTACGGTTTGCAACAATTATAGAAAAATAAAGTTTCAAATGTTCAATCTTTTAACTATAATGGTGGTGATGATAAGATTAATAATAATAACGATAGTAAAACTTGATTAAAAACATCATAGAAGGATAACTAAATTTACATATACCTATGTTGATAATAGAGGCATCCATCCCAAAACATCATGAGGCTGACCAGCAATTAGTAGAAACAATGTTTGCAAAGGTGAACTAGGCGCTAACTGACTATGTGCCATGTGCTTCACAGTCTCAACATAAAAGAACCTGAGAGTCTCCAATGACAACCTTCCATTTTTGAAATAGGAAACATGGTGGCATTTCTATTCATGTAGAGGGAAGAAAAAAAAAAATGAATTGTGAAATTAAGAGTGATGTACTAAACCATTTTATAAATAAAAGAAGATAAATGAAGAATTTCATTGGAAAATGGGTAGTTTTATTTTTAAAATAAGTCATTCATTCAAGAAAAAATAATATAATATCTGATATCAAAAAATTCCACAGAGATAATTTTTAATTCCTCCCAATTATGTATATGGTATTTGGTTATATCTTTTAAAAATATAATATTTAATTAAAATTTTCTATTGTTGTTTTATTATAAATATAAAAATATATAGATAAAACATGAAAATTCTTTTTGCATAAATTCATTCTTTGATATATAATATAATTATATATATAAAAGTAGAACCACTCTCCAGAAAAATTTAACAACAACTCATAGTATTGTGCTAAATTAGTGTTTTAAGTGATTTGGAATCACCTCATTCAACGACACTTTATTTTCCACCAAAATTAAAGAATTTCAATATTTTATAAACTATTCATTTCTAGTCCATGAAAGATATATATATATATATATATATATGTATATATTTTATAAAACCGTTATGTTGCTTATACTTCTACATCTCAATAATGGAATTCTCATGGAACTCTCTGCTATCTTATGCTTCCTTCTAGTATATTTTATTATGGAACTCTCATCTCTCTTGTGCTACCTTTATGATTCCTTTGAGGTATCTTTTAATATGATTGAGTCTTCTTTAATTTGCTTCTTTTTTCTTTTGCTTTAGGGATCTTTATAGTATTATTGATATTATAAATCCCCAACTAAAGGGTTCAACCTCTCCAGAATTGTTAACCTCCTTTTAACTTTTATATATTTGTACATGTTATAAGAAACTCATATTTTAGATATTTTTGTTTTTGATCTTTTTATTTTTAGTGGATCATATTCCATGACAAATAAACTCTCCTCAAAAAATTGCAAGTTTGGCAACTCTTTATGCTTGTAGTTCATTGAGTCCTTTTATTCATGCCTTCCACATAAGGTAAAGGTTGCAATTACCTATTTAAAGGATGATAACTTAATTGCATATAGTCTTTATATCTTTTATAATTCGATAAGATTAAAAAAATAATTCATATAACAGTTTATATCTTAATCAAATAAATATTTTATTTTGACTTTTGAATAAAACAATCAATATCTTAATCGGAATAATTGGGTAATATATATATAAATATGTATATATATATATATATATTTGTATATATACTAGTTATCTTAATTTATGTATCTTGAATTGTATATATCTTTAAATTTTACTATATTCTATAATAATGTCTTTTGTATATTTACTTTTGTCATTAAATATTCATTAGAAAAATCTACAATCATCATTTATTATATATCAGAAAATAAATATTATAATAATAATTAAAAATAAGACATCTAACCTATAAATATAAATAATAATATTATAGTCATATATTAAAGCTGACAAATCAGCTCACCAAAACCTCCCAAGTCATGTTATTTAATGATTTGGAAGCACCATATTTTTTTTTGACTTTTAAATTTTCTATTTATTACATATCAACTCAAAATCTTTTGTTAATAAGTCTTTTAAGGGGAATCACCTCACTAAGACGGAAAAACTTCCCATAAAATTCTTCATTATCTAAAACTCTTTATTTACTCTATTATTAATTATCTCTAAAATTGTTAAATAAATCTACTTTCCTCTTACAATATATACAAATGAGTTAATAAATATAAGTGTGGAAAGTAAATCACACCTTAATATGTTTATAGGACTCAGATATGTATTCTTTAATTTCTCTGTAAAACAATAATAATAATTTAGAGACTCTTTAATTTGTTAAACCGAAATAGAAATATACATGGATCAAATAAATAAGATCCTATAAGACCCACATTCATGATATAAATAAACATAAGTCACAAAATCCTCAATTTCTCCATAAAGCTATTAAATTTGAATAAAATACAAAATATTTATAACTTTTTTAAAAAATCTCTTATTAAAAAACTGTTCAATTTGTCTGAAAACAACATTGATTCTAATAAAACATAAATATTCATAAATAAAATTAAAAGTTAAGTGTCAAATTAGGAAAGAAGCAGAGAGGAAGGCAATATATTTTTTAATCATAAAAATTTTATATATTTGTCTAAAAACAACTTTGATTATAACAAAATATAAATATTCATAAAAAAAAATTTTAAAACTTAAGGGCCAAATTATCCATAATCGGTGGAAAATCATTAAAGAAGCAGAGGGGAAAGCAATATATTTTTTAATCATAAAAGTTTTATATATTTAATATTTAAAAATTTATCTTAAAAAATTTAAAATAAATTAATATGCCGCGCTTTAGCTTAGTTCTTCATCTAGTTTACTTAATTACTATTTAGAAAATGAAAAGGTCAAGTGAAAATCAAATTTTTTAATTAAAAGAATTTTTAAAAATATGGTTGAGGTGACATGCTGATTATATAATTCATTGATTTTTTTAATAAAAAATTAAAAAAGAAACATGGATGAGATGACATAGCTAAGATGCTAAATTAATAGAAAAACAGATGTTTTTTAAAATTTGGAAACTTATTTTACATATATATACAATAAACATATAAAATTTATATCATGTAAAGAAAAGAAATGTTATACAAGTTGGATCCCTCATGTTAAAAACTATACAATAATTCTAAATTTGTCAGGTTTTGATTTTATAAATCATAATTGTAACTCTCAATCTTTTTATTCAACTGTATATCCACTTTTGAGTTAGATTGACTTTCGATTCGAGTTTAACCTTAATCCATTGACATCCCTAATTCCCTAGTTCTGCTGAAGTGATGTGAATTTAAGGAAATGGTTGTTTAAGGATTAAATTAAATATTAGTGGATTTTTTTTTCAGTTTTTTTTTTTTTTTTGAATTTTCATAAAGACTCGAGGAACTTAAGGATTTTTAAAGTTTTTCATTCAAAAGAACGAATGTTGCCAAATGTAAATTTGTCGGAACCAAAGAGACTCATTTTCCGATTTGAGATGTAAAAGGTAAAATTGAAAGTTTGTTAAACACACGTGTTTGCAAAATCGAAACATTTGAAGGGCAAATTGTTAAAAAATCCTGCTCTTCGTATCTTTTGATTCATTTATCTTATCCCTCCAATGCTCCAACTCTCCCTTCACACCACTCCCGTAAACCTCTGCAAGCTTCAACAGATATTACTCTAAAATCCCCCTGAATCTCCTTTGAAGTTTGGAAAAATTAATCCCAAAACGTTGATAATGAATCCTCAAGCTCTAGTGCACCATCGAAAACCTTCATTTAGTATGCTTTTAAACTCTCTCCCTACTGAGAGAACTGTCACAATTTCGACCTTTAAGTCTGCTCAATATCGTTCTTTCAGAACATCCTTAAACCCTCTCAGTTCTTTCTTTAAGAGACACAAAATTCCAAGTTTTAAGGTTCTTGAATATGAAAACTACAAGTTTCTTGATATTTTTCCACGTATTAAATTCTCATTTTTGAGGGTGGCTTTTCTTTTTTTATGTGCATAGGCAGTTAAATGTTCATGGAAAGAAGATAAAGTTTTGGAGCCTAAAGATGCTGCATTACTGGTTTCAACTTGCTTGAGACGGACACTGCCTCCTGCTTTGACTCTAGAGCAAGGATTACTTAGGATTCAGGAAGCTGTTGAAGAAATGAAGACAAATCCCCCTTCTTGTCCCAGTGGGGGAATGGTCACATTTCAGGTAAAACTTTACAATTGCTTACTTATGCCATTTAATTTTGTAACTCCTATTTGTATCATAAAAAAGTATATTTGTTTTCTTAATGCAGTGTAGAACTGAAAAATGCAATCACTAGTTGCTGCTAAAATTTAGTTATTCAAATTGGATTAGTTGCAGCTCTTATCTTGTTTTTCGTAATGTCTGCAATGGATTTACATCCTAATGGAGTTAGTTCTATTATAATTAACTATTTTCTCACCAAATATGAGTAAGATTTCTAATTTTGTGCAAATTTTGGAATTCTCTTTTAATTTTCTTGTTATAATATGATCATTGCAACTCAAAAGCGATTAATGCAATGTAGTTTTATATGACTATGTATGAGGACCTGAATTTGTAGGTTGC
The DNA here is from genome assembly GCA_028571225.1 of Parsonsia alboflavescens. Lineage (NCBI taxonomy): Eukaryota > Viridiplantae > Streptophyta > Magnoliopsida > Gentianales > Apocynaceae > Parsonsia > Parsonsia alboflavescens. The sequence continues at coordinate 10,830,344 of JAOXNR010000013.1, forward strand.
AGTGCCGCCAAGTGCAAAAGCGTTAAACTGGTTTTGCAGTCAACATGATAAAGCAGGGGTCTTTCCACTGTTTTTCCTTTCCAAAGAGGAGAATCCATCATATAAATCAATAGCTTTGGGCAGAACGCGTGGGGTTTTTGGTATTGGTGCAGCTATCTACTTCAAGGGTTTTTATTCAAATGCCTCTAGAAGTTATACTGAACTTAAGAGGTACTTCATGATTTTTCTGTTCTCCGTGGGCACTTGAATGTTAAACTGCCTTGAAATGACAATTAAAAGTTTGTCTGGTTTTCTATTTTATTTGTTTCTGTTACATCTTCCTTTTTCTCTAGTAGAATTGCTGTTTCTGATACTTAGCCTTGTGGAGAACTTATTATTCACTTGAAGGGTGGTTTCCTTTGAATTACCTAGAAAAAGAAAAGGAACATCATTCATGGTTGTTGCTAAATTTGAATGAATTAATCACCAAGGAATTGTAAAATCCCTTTAATAAGTATTCATTTTATTCTTTCCTTCCTCTTCCCAAGTGGATTCCAACTCTGTTTGGAATTGTTACCTTCCTTTGGTGGTCAATGGACTCACATAAGTTGGGAGTGGCTACTAGGTTACTATATGTGATTTTACTTAAAATTTAGATTGGGAATTGTTTTGCTATTGTTATTTTATTATTTTCATTTATTTTTGAAAATATTTAGTGACCATATCAGAGCCATACCTTCACATCTTACACAATCAGTTCAAGAACTTCTTCCGGTAGAAAAGTTTCAGTACGGAATGACAATCTTGAATCTCCATTGTTCTACATTCCTTCAGTGTTTGAGTAGTTTAAATTCGACCTTCTGTAAATTTACTCCATGAGGTGTTTATTTATTTATTTATTGAGGTGTTTTAGCAGATATCCTTCAACTGGATCAACTTTCCCAGTGGTTTATGGTTTTCTGGATGTCAATTATGACAGAGTGTCATCCTCGCTAAAGCCCCAAGCTGGTTCATTTCACTTCTTCATTCCCCAGGTCAAACTGCATATAGTTCCTTTTTTTTATTAAATTTTTTACTGTGAAAGGGTTATCTGTATGAAGAATTTAAATTACAGAGTTGTAAACTTCTAGATTCTTTCTGGGTTAATGAATGATTTACTGATTTTTTATCAGATTGAATTACATGAATTTGAGGAGGTTACTATCTTGGTTGCCACCCTGGCGTGGAATAACTCTTCCATTTGCAGCTTTGAGGAAGCTGTTGAAGCTTATGAGTTCTCTCTCTACAAGGTATCCTAAGGTTGTTCTCTTTCACTTGTCAATATTTCCTTTTTGTTACTTTTCATAGCTATCTTTGGTTGAATATTTCTTCAGGCTTTCTGATGTTATCTTAGTTGAGAAATTGGAGTCTGTTTGTGATCCTGTTCAGATTCAAGGCACCATATTCACAATTTCCACCTAAGTTTCATTTCAATCGCGATTATATGATACAATATCTTGAACTGAAGATTGTATTAAGCAATAATAGCAAGATGAATACTGAAGAAACCAACAGAGAACAATGAATTAATAGTAGCTTTCCAAAACCAGGATTGAGTTTGTATTCTCTGGAATGAAACATAGGGTTAAGGTGCTGGACAGGATAAATTTGATTTTCTTCTTGGTGTTTAGACCAATTCAAGTATATGTAAACATATTTTCTGCTGTAGTTTCTGAATATCTATTGCTCACTCCATCTGGAGTTGTTGAATGTTCCATTTTGACTTAGCACAAATTTATGAAAAGAATTTTGACTTAAATTTTTAATATAACGATGTCAAGTTGTTAGTCAATTTTTAATGTAGTTTTTGAAATGAGAGACTAAATGTTGAACATTCCAAAATGGAAATAGTGACATTTAATTCCAGGGGAATGGAGTATAAAATAAGATCATGATGTCTGCACTTGATTATTTGCTGTGGTTGTTTAAATATTTGTTGAGGACCAATTTGTTTTGTTGGTTTCTAATTAATATCCTGGGGGTGGATGATTGATACAAGTTATGGGGTTTCAGCATTATTAAACCTTTAATTGTAGTTTTCCAACAAACATATTTCTTCCTTTGTTTCATATTATAAATTGCTTTAGGCTTTCAAATTTGTTTCATATTATAGGTCGGTTTTATAGAATTTTCATTTGTATTTTTTTCTTTTCCAATTTTACCCTTTGGGACTTTCTTACTTTAGTTTCCAAGGTAGTTTGACTAAAGATTTTGTTGGTAACCAAGTCAATACTTTATTTTTTGTATCCTTGATACTTTTGCAAAAACCTTAGATAAGCTATATTGTGAACCAGAGGGAATACTTAAAATTTCTAAACATAGGCAGTGTGGGTGAAGCATATTGCACTGTTATTCTTTAGCATTACTTCAGCTTCCCTGTTAATACTTTCAGGTCAGACATCGTGTTTGGTCACTCAAAGAAGAGGATAATGGAAAAACCACAAAATCTGGTTCTAGGAATGTCAATATGATGGACGAGAACATTCTGGAGATGGTAAAATATATAAAATTTTACTTTATTATTGCTGAAATAAAATTGTAACCCACTATTGGCTCACTGCTCCCTATGTGCTTTTGTTCACTTAATCTTTTCTTCTATACATATATAAATATATATATATATATTTTTTTATATGTACAAACCCTACAATTGATTTTTTTTTCCTTAAATTTTGACTTTTATCTTCTTACTATGCCCATGTCATGCATTTTTCTTGGAACAAAAGGACCCTGGGAGCTCTGCCATATTTGGGAACTGTTTTTAAGAATTGCAATGAATGAAAACCATAAGGATGGGGTTGACAACCCTTTATATTAGAATGCCTTTTCTTGATATGTAGGTATGCATGAGTGCACTTCGGCTGGGACAATGTATTCTTCAGTCTGGCACTCTGGAACTGGTATCCCCTTTATCCCGGTAATTATCTTTCTTGGAGAATTTGACTACTTTAGTAGTTCACTTCTTAGAATTAAACTTTATGTCCTTTATGAAGATTGATGGTTTTATATTCTGGTGTTAAGCCTGACAAATGGGACTTAAGAATTGCCAATTTTGACTCTCACAGAAAGATACTTCGTGTTGTTCCAGTCAGTTCTCTGCCCTGCTTTCACCTGCCATAGCTATTGCCAACAATATGGTGAGCAACCGATTTTACTGAATTAGCTTGCTGAATCTTCCTCTATCTCATATTAGATATTAAGTGATAAACAAATAGTTTCTATAACTATTAGAGGTGGACCTTTAAGCAACAAAATTATTTTCTCAATTGACTAAGGTTTTTTGCTTTAGGACCAGGTAAACGACTAATAAATGACACCTTTCATTAGAGGGTTACCTTTGCAAAAGCATGATACATAACTAGCTGAAGGATTATGTAAACAACTTCTCTACGATTTCCTTTTCCTTGATTCATGCTCCTTGGCCTGACTCAATCAGTTGAATGTTTTAAGGTTAGAACATCAGATCTGATTTCTGCCGTCACTCTCATTTCTTAGGTCTTAAGGTGTTTTTCAGCATAGCTTTTCTGGTTTACCCTTAGTTTATGATGCAGTTAACTCCTTGATCTTTTTAATTACGTAAGTTTGGAACAATTGTAATCCTTTAATTTTCTCTCAGAATCAGAGTCATGTTTTTGACAAAACAACCTACTCTGCCCCGGACTGTCAGAATATCAATTCCTTATGGGCTTCACTTATAATTGAGGAATGCACAAGAATTGGTTTGACGGTGAGCCTGTATGTTAACGATCTGCCATATTCATGGAGGTATACTTATTTCTGATTTATTCTTCATCTAGTATATTTGTGTAGCTCCAGGATCGAGATCCTCTCCCCTTGCAATTGCTGCTTCAATTCATCCCCTTACCACTTGTGTTGCATGCATTGATGAGCGCTCACTTGCCTTTCATGCTGTTGGTTATGCTCGAGGTTCCCATAAACCAGCAGTTATTATAACATCATCCGGCACAGCTGCTTCAAATCTTCTACCTGCTGTAAGTTTGCTTGGAAGCGAATTTTCTAATGTTAAATTTTATTTTATTCATAAAGTTGCCCTGAGGGTACTTAAACCTCTATAATATTTAGCTAATCAACTGAATGTCCTGCTGAAATACCGTACTTTTGAGTACATTTCTCTGTTATCCCTTTAATGTCAATCTATTCTTTCCATCTCTATGAATTGTAAGAATTACGTGATTTGATATTTCATTGCAAAGTTATTCAAGTAAGAATATGCAGGTTGTGGAGGCAAGCCAAGATTTTGTACCACTCTTATTACTTACAGCTGATCGTCCTCCAGAACTGCAAGATGCTGGAGCGAACCAAGCAATTGATCAGGTTTTTCTCTTAAACCTAGGAAGTCTCTTATAAATAATTGTGATACGTATAAACATTTTATCTTCTCTTGAAAATGTTTTGAGTGATAATGGAAAACTTCCCAGTAAACTATTACTTCACCTAAGTTTGGTTGTGGTGGAGTGTGGAAGGAAAAGAATTGGGGGGAAGAAAATGGCATATTCACATCATCTGGTTAGGATAGAAAAGATGACAGGAGATCAAATAGGGAGGGGTAGCATTCCTCCATGGTAGCATTTCCTTATGTCCAAAATTTTAGTGGTTGTGGCAGAGAAGAGAGAGTGAAGCCATTGATAAATTAAATAAGAGAGAATAAGGGATCAATTGGTAAGTAAATAATTTCTTTTTTTTTTCTTTCATCCATCTTCCCCTTTGATCTCCTCTTCCCATACCAAACAAAAGGAAGGTGATAGTTTGCTTAACTGAAGCATTTGCGCCCCTCCTCCTTCCACTTCCTGTTTTCTTCCATTGTGCCTTGGGCTTGCTTAATCTTTGTTCAGTGAGCTTTACTAATGATCTCTTTATAAAAATATGCCTTTAGGAGTTAGCTGAAAACTGTTACTTTACACTAAATTTTATTTTTATTTTTATTTGTTATACTTTTTGGTTTTTTGCTTCTAAAGGTCATCCTGCATATTCTGTCCTTAGGTCAATCACTTTGGTCCATTTGTGAGGCAGTTTTTTGGACTTCCTGCACCAACTGATGAAATTTGTGCAAGGATGGTACTTACCACCCTTGACTCTGCTGTTAGTCTTGCGACCTCTTCACCATCTGGTCCTGTTCATATCAACTGCCCTTTCCGTGAACCGTTGGTAAACATTCCAAAAATGTGGGATCATAGCTGTTTGAAAGGATTAGATCTCTGGTTATCAACTGCCGAACCATTTACCACATATATCCCAATACAACATTCTATTATATTGAGTCAAACAAATTGCCAAATGGATGAAGTTATTAAAGTGATACAAGGGGCGGATCGGGGGTTGTTAATTCTTGGTGCTCTTCATACAGAGGATGACATATGGGCAGCTCTTCTTCTTTCCAAACACCTATTGTGGCCGGTAGTAGTTGATATCCTGTCAGGATTAAGAATCAGAAAGCATATTGCTTCCTTCACAGACAAAGAGGAGAATGTTTTGTTCCTCGATCACCTTGACTATCTGCTGCTTTCAGACAGAGTCAGGGGTTTTATGCGGCCTGATGTGGTTATCCAGGTATTCATTTACATTTGTTTCGACAATGTATTCCTGTTTGCTGTTTTGATTGAATCTTGTTATAAGGAGAGCTTGGAACGGTGTTCTACTTGGTTGTGAACAGGTCAATTTGAATTCACGGTAATTATGTGTAATAACAGTATGGATAAGTTCCCAAGATAGTGTTCTACTTGGATAAGTACATTATAGTGTTGGATTGGGAATATTTATCTTTTTGAACGATATACAAATCAAGGATTCTGTGTGGATTAATGAGTCAATGAATGTGTTGGGAGTTGAATCTTACCTTCAAAGCTATATTTTGTGTTCTTTCTTTAACGATAGCTTCTTGTCAAATGTTCAAACTGAGCTAAATGATTTTTGTGAAGGATAGTGGTTCATGTGCACTTTTTTGCTTGATGAGGAATGAGTTTTAGCCTGCCTGTTGTATTGATTTCATTAACTGCATTGCTTTGTGGCAGCTTGGAAGTCGGATAACAAGTGTGCGCATATCTCAGATGCTGGAGCATTCCTTGCCTAGCTATATAATGGTTGATGGTCATGTGAGACGTCATGATCCTCTGCATATTGTTACGCACCGAATCCAATGTAAAATTACTGAATTTACTAATTGTTTGATTAAAGCTCGTATACCATGCCATGGCAGCACATGGAAAAGTTTTCTAAAAGCTTTGGAGATGACGGTACATCAGCCAATTCTTAAGCTTATCAGAAATTATGCATTTTTCCTTTTTATTTTCCTCTTTTGTTTTGGGTGGGTGGGTTTCTAGATTTCACTTACCATATATCCCTTTAACTTAACAACCACGTGAACTTGGGTGAAAAGCTCAGAAAACTATCATTAAGTTGAACTATTACTGTGAAGCTGATCTGTTCTGATACCAGAAGTGATGTTCAAAAAAGCCCCTACATTTTTTTAAAGAGGGTTTAAAGAAATAAAGTGAAAATTATGATGGTTTGGATATATTGAATGAGGGATAAAGAAATAACTAGGTAAGTTTGGCCAGACCAATACTGAGAGCACCCAACAGATGACTTGCAATGGAATGTATAGCAATTCTGCCCTTTCATTGAGCGTAATGTAAGAGCATTCATATAGCCAACTGAAGATAGTACAAGATAAGTTTGCTTTGGCATTAATTTGCATTTAAGAATATTAGATAGAATATGCTGAAACATGCCTGTTTCTTTAGATTAATGTAATAGGGGAACTCACATGTCAATGTATGCATTGTAATTAAGTAATTTCTCATTAATTTCTCTATATGATTTGTGCAAGAGATGGAGGATTTTTTCTTTTTTTTTTGGGCGGGGGGCGGATGGTCTTAAAACTGGATGTTGGTATTAATATCTGATCTTTCTTCATGCGTTGAGGCTGAGTTGGCACTCCCTGGCCACTTTTATCTAACTATTGGATGCAGCTTTTGGTGGTTGAGTAATGGTCTTGAGGACCTGATTGTTCACTTTTTGGATTTTTGTTAGTGATTAACTAGTTTCATTCTATGAATTTTGGTTGGTTTCACAATAACTACTTACATTAGAAGTCTGGTAGTTTTAACTTGGTATTATTTTGAAATGGCTAATATATAGTCAATCTTGTTCCAGCTGCATTCTTTCATATTACTTGTGAAAACTGCATGAAACTTTGCACAAGAAAATTATACTGTTTTATGGATTTCAAATTCATCAAAAGATTTGGCTGTGATGCTTGGGGACAAAGATATGGACTCCTTTGTTGATTTCCCTTTATTTATGAATTACTGTTCCTGCAATGATTCGGAAAACTCTCTATCTGTAGGCTGCTTGGGAAACTTCATTTATTATTAGTTCAGAGTATCCACTCACTGAACCTTATGTTGCACATGTGATTCCGGAAACTCTTCGCCATGAGTCTGCTTTGTTTCTTGGGAACAGCATGCCAATTCGTGATGCTGATATGTATTCATCTAATGAGGCTGGTCGTATGCATAATGCATCTAAGATGTCCAGACATAAATTACCGTGTCACTGGGTACAGGTTGCTGGGAATAGAGGAGCCAGTGGGATTGACGGTTTGCTTAGCACTGCAGTTGGTTTTGCAGTTGGGTGCAACAAAAGGGTGAGTGGTTTCATACATACATAAGAAAAAGTTAACATTTTGAAGTTCTTACAGTCAATATTTGCTTTTACACCCATTGTTTTAAGCCAGGAGATTTCATTTTATGTTTTTCTTTCTTCTACAGAAATCATAAATCTATGTAATAGACTTTCTGAAACTTAATACACTGTTGTGCTTTGAACACAAAATCAACTAATAATTGGTATTCCTATTTTTTTGTGGATTTTCTTTTTCCTCACCCTCTTTCAGAGCATCCACCAGTTGGTTTTAATTTTATTGCTGTCTAGCATTGAGGTTTAAAATGGCACTGTGATCTGGGATATAAGATTTGAATGGAAAATGATCCATCTCTTAAGCTTTCCATGTATTTAAAATTGCAATTTCATTTTCGCCTAAAGTACCATGACAATAGTTTCTCGTTTCTTTTGTTATGAGTCAAATGATATCTGGGATAATAAGTTTATAGTTCATTTCTTTATGAGTTTATTGGCTTCGTTAAGGATATGTACTTCAATTAATCTTTGAGTATGTCAGGTGCTCTGTGTTATTGGAGACGTTTCATTTCTGCATGATACAAATGGGCTGGCACTCCTAGGACAAGAGTAAGGAGTTCTCTCCTTGTCCCCAAGCCCTCCAGAAAGAAAAAGAAAATTTCCTTCTCTTTCCGGAACCTGCTTCGTATTATTGCTTCATATCTCACTTAAACATTATAATAATTGAATAATCAGAGAATTTAAGATACATCTTACATTGTTTCTCTAGCACCTTCTCACATTGCTTGGTAAGCATTTACCAGGTGGGAAAGAAAATGTGTCCGTAACTCTCTTTTCTTTTTAAATATTCCAAAACCATTTTTTTGTTGAAATTTATGATTAAGTTTCACCAGCCAATCATAAATTGGAAGGAGTACTTTTGTTACTCTCCTTTGGTTTCTTTTACTCTTTTAACTTCTTTGTCTTTTAGTTCCTGAGGGATGATCACACTCCCCTCATTCTCTAACTTCTTAGATAGAGAGCTATCTATTCTTTTATTCTCTCTGAAATGTCCCATAAACCTAGTGCATGCCATCATTTTAACTAGTGGCAAGACTTGCATCAAAGCTTTTAGCTCACAAAGCAACCGTATTAAATTACTATTTTAACTCATGATTATGTTACTTGAAGGATACCAAGGAAGCCAGTGACCATTCTTGTAATAAACAATCATGGTGGTGGAATCTTCAGTCTTCTTCCAATTGCAAATATGACAGGGCGAAGAATTTTAGATCAGTTCTTCTATACATCTCATGACACTTCGATCAACAACCTTTGCCTAGCCCATAGGTAAAGTATTCTGCACATCTCATGAACTCCCTGCCAAGGAAAAACCTGATGGTAGTTCTTCTCCCTTCCTATAAGTTGCGAATTTATCTGAGAATGATCTTTGTTAATTGGCCATTTGACAACTGACTAGTTTTTCCTTTCCATCCTGCTGTGATGAATTAAATTAATTGGCCATTCTACCTTATAATTATGTTGCCTCAAAACCAATCAAATTGCTGACTTTTCAATATTGGCACTAAATCATGAATTTCAAGAGTAATTTAAGTTAAATTGGGATATCAGAATGTTTTTTTTGGTAAAACTATAAGCATTTTGAATAACTGAAGAAAACTTCTGTCTATTTAGGGTTAGGCAGGAAAAAGATGGAAAAAAAGGATAGATCAAAATGTTCTCTTTTCTAATGCTGCATATACATATCTTTTTGCGTAATTGAAAAACTCCATGAATGATCATAAGATCATTGAAGATAAATTTGGATACATAAGATTGTTTTGTTTGGTAATACAACAACTTCTACAGAACTAAACATAAATTCCCCTTATGTAGCTATAAGCATATACATGGACTGAATAAAATGAACAGATAAAAAATTCTCTTTTATCATGTTGCAGACATCTTTCTTCTTGAGTAATTAAATAAATTCCATCTATGTAGGGTGAAGCATATTCCAGTATGTTCAAAGATGGAACTACTGGATGCTTTGTTCACATCTCAGCAGGAGCATGTTGATTGTGTTATAGAAGTTGAGAGCTGCATTGATGCCAATTCTACCTTTCACAGGTAGTGAGGCTTGTTAATACCCTGAAACTTTTTCTAGGTTCATAGACTAATATTTCACCTTAGCTGTTAAATTTTTTTCTTTTTCATTTTATTCCTGGCAGAAATTTGATAAGTTTTGGCCACTTAGCTGGAGATCTCGCTTTCGGCATTCTTTCTAAGCTTTCATTTTCGGTAACTGCACATGGGCTGATAATCGATAGAATTGCTAAAATGGAGTATTCACTATACAGGTCTGGCCTTTGAGATGTGAGAATCTTGAAATATGTGTAGCTACACAAGAACCAATTATACATATTCCAAACCATTGTTTGTCAGGGTTAAGCTGTGTGCTCCACCTACTTCAACTTCTGTACATCATGACTCTGCCACATTCTATAGAGAAGGCTTTATTATTACCTTGTTCCTGGAAGACGGAAGTGCAGGATATGGGGAGGTAAGGCAACACGTTTATCTGAAGACAACATGTTTAGTTTTGTGCTTGTTGAATATTAATCTAGTGAAACTGACAATCAAAATTAACTTGTTTGCTCAAATGGAACTAGGAATGCTTTTAGCAATGAATGTATTCACCAGCTGAAATTACTTGTATAAATCTAGAATCTTTTTGAGGTGGCTTTATGGTCAGATCCTCTCATCCCAATATTTTGGATTTTGAATAATTTTGGTGAATATAATAACAGTGTGATTCTTTTGTCCTCACTTGTACGTAATTATGGCCTTGTCCAGAATTAGGTGTTTTTGAAGTCAACACTGAAACATGGTAATTAAATTCATCAAATTTTCCGGTTTCTGTGAAGTTACAACTATCAATTCTTTAACTGGCATTTGAACAGAAGATTGTCCTAGCCAGAGAAATTTATAAATATATGTTGAAGAATCAGTTAGTCATACTTGTTAATTCATGATTTAGGTTTATTGGCCAGTTCATTTCTCAATGGTAAATTGTAGTCTATTCTTGTACTATCAATAGTTTAAAACTTGCTTCCATTCTTGTCTTTTATCTATGAGAATATTCTGGTCCATGAACTTAACTGTTCATGCTACCTGACCTGCTGAAATAATAATGCTTTGCTTTTATAACACTTTTGGCTGTTTTCTCTTTAACATTTAAAAAGAATAGGCATGCCTTTCAGTTTATGCAATTTCTAAGCAGGTTGCACCTCTTGAAATCCATGAGGAAAACTTGCTTGATGTCAAAGAACAGCTGGATTTCCTAATTCATGCAGTAAAAGGAGCTAAGATTGATTACATTCTTCCTCTGCTGAAGGGCTCTATTTCCGCATGGTTATGGAATACTTTAGGAATCTTGGTAGGTAATTAGGTCTTCTCAGGGCATTGACAATGTATCATCTTACAGGCTATCAGATGTACCATCTTTACATCTTTTGTGATCTTTTCTACTCTCTCATATGCTATTCTGTTACTCCCAATGCACTTTACAGCCTGGTACAATCTTTCCGAGTGTAAGATGTGGTTTAGAGATGGCTGTTCTTAATGCAATTGCAGCAAGAGAAAGTTCCACTTTGTTGAAAATACTTTGTCCAAAAGTCGAGGAATTACCTAGGAAGCTGTTAGGTGTTCCAATATGCGCTCTAATTGACTCTGGTGGAAGTCCCATGGATGTAGCAAATATTGCAACTTCATTTGTTGAGGAGGGGTTTACTGCTATAAAGATAAAGGTGGGTTCTCAATCCCTGAATAATACTACCTGGAAAACATTCCGTATTCAAGGAAAAACACATTACATGATGTTGAATATCCATGCCACACCGTTTTGTTCTACATTTTTAAAACTTCATTCTGACAGAAATTATTAAAGAATAATATTATAAATATGCTTTATTTAGGTGGCTCGTGGGACCAATCCACTTGATGATGTACGTGTTATACAAGAGATAAGGAGGAAGGTTGGATATCAGGTTGAGCTTCGTGTGGATGCAAATCAGAATTGGACCATTGACGAAGCAATTAAATTTGCCAAACTGGTGAAAGACTGTGACCTGCAGTACATTGAGGTATCCTCTTTTTTGAAGAATTAAGGGACAAAATTGTTAACTTTTGACATGCCCTCTGTCTACTCATGCCAATTTCCTTTTGTGATTTCCAACTTTTTGTGATTTATCAAACTTCTTTAAATCCAGTTTCAGCAATATCCATTTCTCTCATCTTTAAGTTTTTTGATAGATTTTTATCTTGAACAATTGACATGGGTAACTGGTGTGTAAATTTTTTGGCGGACCTCTTTTTTTCAGGAACCTGTCAAGGATGAGGATGATATAATTAAATTTTGTGAAGAGGCTGGCTTACCTGTAGCACTAGATGAAACTATCAACCGAATGAGAGAAAACCCTTTTGAAATCCTTGAGAAATATGCTCATGCTGGAATTGTTGCTGTAGTAAGTTTGATTGCCTCACTTCTGTTGCTAGGGGAATTCTTTCTAATGAGGATTTCTGTATCCTATATGTACATATACCTGGTCACACTGCTTTTACAAGATAGTTTATGATGTCGATTCACTCATCAAGATCAAAATATCTGTAATCTGAGCTTAATGTCATTTATTGGTGCCCTGTCCCAGTTGGAACAAATAATCTTTCAATGTTGATTCACTCATCATACCATTTGTTTATCAGATTTTAATTATTCGAGATCTTACTCTTAGGAGAAAGTTTCAGTCTGAACTTAGAAGTCACGAATATTTTCCGTGAATATTGCTCAATTATATTCTATGCAAATATGACGAGTCCAAGGTATAAAACCAGGCAGCAAATATACTGGCTTTTTGTAGCCACAATCATTTAGTCCTTCTGTGGTTGTTTTTTATCATTATTGAAAAAGCTCCATATTTTTCGTATCTTTGGGCCTTACCTGGTTTATTTCTCTCCTTGCTTTAAGGTTATCAAACCAAGCATCATTGGGGGTTTTGAAAATGCAGCATTAATTGCACAATGGGCTCAGCAGCGAGGGAAGATGGCAGTTGTCAGTGCTACATTTGAAAGTTGCCTGGGTTTGTTGGGCTATATTCAACTCTCCTGTTATCTTGATTTACAACATTTAGATATCTGCAAAGTGATGAATAAGGATCCATCAGTTTCTGTAGCCCATGGTCTTGGAACATACAAATGGCTTAAAGAAGATGTGACCCGACGCACTCTGAAGGTCCATCGTAATACAAGAAGTGGCTTTATAGAGGCTTGTGCTGTTGATTCTGGTCATCTCATGCAGCAGTTTGACATCGACGAAAATGTAGTTGCTTGGAAATTTAATGAAGAAAAAATTCATAAGTTCCAGTTGGATGTTGATCTTGATGGTTTCCTTTTCTCTATCAATGTTCTGGACATGGGGAAAAGAAACAATGTAAGTAATAGGCTACTATATTCTTGCTTCTGGAATGCTGATACTTATGAACATACATATAAAAAGCATATTGCATAAAATATGTAAAATAAGAAATATAGGAAAAACCTGTCCAATTTCTATTTATTCTTGGTGCAGAGGAAAACCAATTAACCGGGAAAAAAGGCCACTCTTCATTCAAGTACTATGGTGTACTATTGAGCAAACATTTCTAGTCTTATTTGGATATAAGTAATGTTAAAGTTGGAACTTTGCTAGTTACTTTGTTAACTGGAGAATCTGTTTTTCCATCTTAAGTATGTGCACTTTTCCTTAGCTTTCTCAGTCATCAATGAATGATTGCAGGGTCCTGTAGTTGTGTTTCTCCATGGTTTTCTCGGAACTGCTGGAGACTGGATTCCCACCATGAAGGCTCTGTCAAGGTCAACAAGATGTGTTGCAATAGACCTTCCTGGCCATGGAGGATCAAAATTACGGCACCTTGCTAATAATGATTCTGTGCATAACTTTAGTTTGTCAATGGATGTCATCTGCAAGATGATATGTAAGTTATTTCCTCAAATAACTTCTGAAAAGGTCATCCTTGTTGGGTACTCGATGGGAGCAAGGATTTCACTATGCATGACCCTAAAATATTCTGATAAGGTGCACCAATGAATGCTAGATGATACTGTATCTCAATCTTTTTCCTCGTCCTACTTAATCATTTCTAATCGGAGTTCAATGTCGAATTCTAGGTTCGAGGAGCTGTCTTAATTTCTGGAAGCCCAGGGTTACTTGATCCATCAGCAAGGATGCTCCGTAGGGCAACAGATGATTCAAGAGCTGGCTTCCTCGTTTCTTGTGGCCTAGAGTTCTTTCTAGATGCATGGTATGCTGAGGATCTGTGGAATAGGTAATTTCTTATCTTGCCAAATTGGCCCTATAAAAGAAAAATGAAAAATTATATCTTTAAGATAATATATATTCCCTCCATCCGAAATTGAATGTCCCATTTTGATTTGCACAAATTTTAAAAAAATGAGTTGGCATAGTTTATTTTAAGCTTAATAATATCAATTTTTTAAGAAAATTTTAACTAATTTCGGAGATGAAACATTCATTTCTGGACAACTCAAATTCATTTCTAGATAACTCAAAATGAAAATGTGGACATTCAATTCTAGACGGAGGGAGTATTAATTTAAGATACTGTCCTTAATTCATTGGAGCATTGTTTTGCAATGCAGCTTAAGGAACCATCCACATTTCAAAGCAGTATTTGCTAATCGCTTGCAGCATGAAGACTTGCATAATCTTGCAAAAGCATTGTCTGATTTAAGTATTGGGAGGCAACAGTAAGTCTTTGCATTTGTCATCCACGTTTATACTTACAAGATTCCTGATTCCTCAATTTTAGTAATATGTCACATTAAGGTCTGGTAATGATTTTATTAGAGCATGTGGATCACATGTTTCTTGATGAAAATCTTTTCTTGCTCAAGTTCCTTTACAGAATTCGAATTTGATTTCAATTTCCTTTGGAATTATGTCCTGGGATGTTTTAGCCAAAGAAAAAATCTTTTTTTTTTTCTTTTCTTCTTGTGACAGACCACTGTGGGAAGACCTCAAACATTGCAAAGTACCGCTTCAACTAATTGTTGGAGAGCATGATCCCAAGTTCAAGAAAATCGCCCGGGAGATGCTCCACAAACTCAGAGAGGGAAACAGGACAGAACACGATACTGAAATCATGGAAATCCCGAATTCTGGGCATGCTGTGCATCTTGAGAACCCTTTGCCTGTTATCCGCGCAATTGGTCAGTTTTTAAGAAGAATTAAGGCAGTTCGATTCTCAGATGAAGATGGCAGTGATGATGCATCAGTTTCACTTAACAATGACACAAATGCATTAGTTCCTCTGAACTTGACAATTGGATGTTAGAACATGTTTGGGAGAGTCCATTACATGTTGGAGTGCACATGATCAGGAAAATCATAGTGATCATTTGAGACTGAAGGGAAGTGCAACCTTGCATGTCAGCCATTGTTCTGGTGGGCATGTACAAGAATGCCCCTTATGAAGTAGAAATGGAATCCAGAATTGATTTGGACTTGATAAATACAAATTAAATGTAAATGTGTGTTTTCTAATATTCTAAATACGTGGAACGTGTAAAACATTTTTGTTCAAGTATTACTCCCTCCATATGGAATTGTTTGATAATAAATTTTATTGGAAAAAAGTTTCATTAAAACTTTAAGTAATTTTTTAAAAATAAGACGTTTATTTTTGATGACTCAAAATAGAATAACGATATCCAATCATAAACAGCGTTGAGCATATAAGACTACTTAGATTGCCTGAAGCATTTGAACGGATGTTAGTATCACCTCCCTCTTGGTTTAAGCAGTATTTATTTATGATAATAGACATTGAATGTTACATATTTTTAATTTGATAAATATTTTCTAATTATTTATGTCTATAATAAATTTAAATCCTCATTTTTAATTTGTGTCTTTTTCCTATTTGTTAATACCATTTAATTATTTTTAATACATGAACAAATAAATTCATATTTATAAAATTTTGTAAAATTTTATATAAGTATTGGGTCCGTTTGGATAAACTTATAGAAAAAGTGCTTTTTTATATATTTTTTTTTTATTAAGTTAAGCTGTTTTTGTGTTTGAGTGAAATAATTTATAAGTATTTTTTAAAATTAAAACTTATTTGGATGAAAAAGTACTTTTAATGTTTTTTTTTTTTAAAAAAATTTTGTTTTTATTATAATTTTTAAAAAATCTAATAGAATAGTTGAATGCTAATATTTTAATGTATTCAAGTCAACTTAAATTATTTTTAACACAATACTCTAAATACTTAACCTTTTTAGAAATAACATAAACTAAAAAAAATACATTGGAAATTAATAATGAATAAATAAATTATGTTCAATTTAATCTAAAAATATCTTCCGTTTTGTTTTTTTTTTTTTTGGTACTTTTGACATATTTTTTATTATCTAATATATAGGTGAATTAAAACAAAAGGATGAATTTTAAAAATACTATAATAGAAAAATAAGGGAAAAAACTCTATATATATATAAGATAGAGAAGAAAATGAAGAAGAAGAATCGAAAAAGAAGAGGGGGGAAAAAAAAACGGAAGGCATAATAGTGGCAGGTTAAAGCATGGCGTGGGTGGACTCTGGGCATGCGGGATCGGGTGAGGGCATACCTTAAAACTGCAAGGAAAAAAAGAAAAAGAAAAATGAGAAATATAAAAATATATATATATATATATATGAAAGGAGGAAAAACATAACAAAACAAATATGAAAAATTAGAGATTTAAAAGTGCTTTTTTCATAAGTGACTGTTTTGAATTTAAAAACATAACTTGTGTCTTTTTATATAAGCTCAAACAAATAAGGATTTTTTTTTTTTTTCACTCAAGTATTTATCAAAATAAAATAAGTATTTATTTTTTTAAGTTAAGCCACTCATTATAATAGCATCTCACGTCTTAAAATCACATATAAATTGCAAATTGCCAAACACCTAAAAATCATGTCATTCCAATTTTGATTTCCTTCTGTTATGACGATATACTTACATTTGCTTCGTAGTCTTGTTTAGAGTAGACCCATCAAAATGAGTGTCGGTCCATGGCACCCGAAGAGGCAAGGGTGAGCTAGAAAATATAAATGAATAACTGGGCCTTGAAGGCTTGAGTTAAGTTAGCCTGATCATTTTTTAAAATATATATATATATTGAAATAATTTCTTAATAACTTTTTAATTTCTTTTCAAATATTTTTTAACAATTTGTTAATGATTTAGGTATCATTTGAGTTTTATTTATTTATATAGTTATGTTATGAAAATGATAAAGTGAAGTATAAAAAGTATGGGTTATTTATGATGTTGTCTCAGTATTATTTGAAATTTTCATTTCGTATCCTTTCTTTTGAATATGGAGTTGAAATATTGAATTTAAAATGCAAGTATTATTTTCATATAGATTGTTTGATTTTTTTTTCCTCTTTTATATTTGGTTTTTTTTGTGTTTTATGAGAAAAAAAATTAATAAAATTAAAATATATATTACAAAAAGAAAAAAATATATAAGGATCCCCTTAAAAGTTGATTCATAGGCTTTAGAAGGTTAGATTAGGTTGAGCCTTCATTCTATAGATCCTGAATAACTGGAGTCCTAATTTAAGAGGTTTAAGTGGGTTAGGATTAGATTGGACAACCCATAAGATAATGGGACACGTCGAAAACTATTTTATAAAAGTAAAGTTATGCATCAAAAGAGTTATTTTAATCATTACGCCGATCCCTTTGAATGTAATTAATGGTGCACTTTTTGCTTACTACATGGTATATATGATGAGTGCAAATTCATTTGTAGGACTGGGAATGGATAAGAAGATTTCTTTTATGGAAACTTTTATTGGGCCTCTTCGGACTTTTTATATACTCATTCAAAATAATTGATGGTAAGCATTTTCATTTAACACATAATAACCCCATATTTATTTTCTTTAAAAAAAATGTCAAATTCCACCCTATTTTGATTAAAAACTCTAATTTTGCCTGTTCATGCCTTTCCGACAAAATTCTGGATAACAAATGAAATCATTCCAGCATCAGTTCTCTTATATTCCGTTATCCATTTTGCAAGAAAATCTTAAAATAGATGTTTTTTTTTCCTTCCTTTTTAGGTGTTGAAATTAAGTTTCATATAAAAAATGAAAGAAGTGCTGATCATTTGCTAATATTTTGATTTGCATTGCTCTCAGGATTATTTTTTTCATGAAAGGGGACAATAATCCACAACGGAAAGGAGTAGTAGTAGAATTTTTTCCGTCGTAGCTCTTGATATGAGAATAAATAAATTAAAATTTAATTTCCTAATTTTCTTCCGGTTCGAGGTGCCGAAGGAGGGATCCCTGGCTGTAGGGGACCGCATTGACAGACTCCGCTTTTACAACCGGTCGGAATTTGATTCTTAGACTTGCAGTAACATATGCACAGTTCATTAGGCGAAGAACACGTGGATGAACATGCATCATCTCCCGATACCTTCAACAAATCTGCACATACGTACCAATCAAATTACAATCAAAACCTTCATAGCATTAGCAAATCTGCAGATAAAATTTTATATATAGAGGGAGAGAAGAGTCAGGAACCAGTTGAAAGGACCAAAAGTGCAGCCATGAAAACCAAAGGAATTAGCTTCTTCTTCATCATTTTGGTTCTGACTTCAATCTCTTTGTCTTTTCGTCAAGAGTTTGTGTGATGGCTGAGGAGTGCTGGGCAGTATTTATAGGGGCTGGCTTCTGTATATTATTCTATTGAATGAGCACTATTTTTGGAGAATTCTTGAATTGTTTGGTTATATTTTGAGCTGGTTATTATTTTGGCTTATAAAATATTTTTAATACTTGAAATTTTGATATGGAAATGAATTAATCTCTTGATTCATATCAAGTCAAACGTATGGTCCTCGCTATCAATATTTTAATATGGACCTTACATATGGCCCTAATTATGTTACAAATATAGGATTTAAAATTGCTACTCGATTTGTGGCCAACAAAAACCAATTAGTGTACAATTTTTCACCTCCCATTTTTGCACAAGTACACAAGGAAAATATTAAATTTTAAAATACATAGTTCTGTTTCGTCAATCAATTATATGTTTAGACCTCTTTTTTGTTGGCAAGGGAATCTTGTCTTTGATAGCCCACTACTTAGCTTATAAAAGACACTATGGTTTGATAACAGCCCAACCTGTTTGAAGCCAGCAAATGGGGCAGAAATGAACACAAGGAATTGTTAGTTATCCTCCTATTGGTCGAGTCCAATTCGGAGATGTACTTGGCCTGTCTCAGCCAACCACGGCCTTTCCTTTCGCCTCCCTGTCTAAGGTTGGAATCCAATCATAAAGCTTTTCACACTCAAGCCCTTGGATTACATAAAAGAAGTAAATCATGAGAATTAAAGAGGGTCTGCTTTAACCATTGCATATAAAAAGCTTTGATTTCCGGGGAAAGTCCCTTGCGGGCGAAATCCCATCCACAGGCACAGAGACCCCTTGTGCCAGTGGGGGTAAATCGAGGGATGTGCACGAGAGGCTGACGGAGAAGGCTCAACGGGGGACAATGGCCGTTGGCAGAGCCTACGTTTATAGCTTACGTCCTACTCTCGATGGGTTTCGAACCCCCGCCTGTCATTGAAATTAACCAAACGTCACGTCAACCTTACCAACTCGCCTATACCCCTGGGGCATTGCATATAAAAAGCTGATCATTGCACTTGACGATCCTACACATGCATACAATGTTACATTATGAACTTTCTCATTTTTTTTAGACATTCAAACTTTTTTAAAAAAATCTTATATGCTTGAACTTTAAAAAGCTATCAAATGTGATCTAACTTGCCTATTAACAGTTGATGGAATTCAGACAAATCCTCTCAATTTGACTTTTTTGGAAAAAAAATGGAAGCACACATCCTATCTCCTTCTTCTTGCTCCATTCAACGGATTTGGTTGTTTTTCATCATCTCCTTCCTCCAGATCTACCTCACTGTACAAATCCGACCAAACCCACTCTTGCCAAGATTTCCTTACAGATGCCAAGCCCAGATCTATCAATTCCTCCCAGCTAAAATTACGGTCGCGAAGAAATTTTGAATTTGCCATTGCTCGTGCTTGTGTGTATTCTTTCCCTCAGTATACTCTTTGGCGTCATAAGTTGAAAAGGATACATACTTTTAGGATTTCATTAGAACAAGGGATTCTTTTGTTATACCATTTAGATCAAAAGTAAATGGATTGGGGAAATGTTACCGTCGAGGATCTGATCGAAGCTCTTGGCAAGGTCGAATGGTCATCACAGCCTTGACCAATATTCGAATTCTTTTCCATTTTACCATCCCCAATGGTACAAAAAGTGGAATAGTCGCCTCGAGTGCAATCTCTACTAGTACGATCCTTTCTCGTTGAGCTGCGCCGAAAGTGCTTATAGCGAAAAACGTATTTCCGTGTTTTCTTTTTTAAATCTTCTTCCTCAAAGGAAACTTGCTTCAGCTGACGTGTGAATATGGATTTTTGCCGTCCTTTTATCTTTACAATATGGAACATTAGATCTCGGAAAATTGATGAAGCTTTTTAGAAAGCTTGAGTGATTATATCTTTAATTATTATTTCAATATAATCTTTCTCTCTCACATTTTCCCCTCTTGGCAAATTCCTCTCGGTTAATTTAATAATTTCTTTCGAATTTTAATTACTGAATTAAGTACATTTGGTTGTAAGGAAATTACAGGAAAATTTTCTACAGAATTGGGCGCTCCAAGGAATCTTGTGATTCATCAGAATATTAAGAATAATTTGGTAGGAAAAATAGGGAACTCTGAAGGAAGAAGAAGAGATTTCATTTCCATTTTTATCTTTCAAATTTACCCTCAAAAACGTCAAATTAAGTGTGTTTAACTGAATTCCGTCAACGGTTAACATTCAAATTTTATGGAAGTGTTTTTTTCTATATTTTTTGAAAGTTTGAGTATCCAAAATTACCAAAAATAAGTTTTGAGTGCTTGAACAAAAAAATTAGACAATATAAGCTAATTCCATTTCTTTAGTTATTCAGTACTCACTTGATGCAGTAAATTTTGATATAAATCTAACCTCATCATCAAATTTTTTTTGCCCGCAAAAATTAACATTTTTCATAGCTTAATTGTTGCATTGAAATATATAAATATATATATATATATATTTATATTTATATATATAACCAGAGTTGCAATCAAGGACGAAGTCGGACATCTATGTATCTTATTAATATGTACTTTGGATATTAATTAATGTTGTGGAATTCGGGTTAATTTCCACCAATAAACAAATAGTGTGAAAACGAAGTAAATTCCCAGAATTTACTAAGATAAGTAATTTAATAGCACAATAATTAACAACA
>JAOXNR010000013.1:10851573-10883565 GCA_028571225.1 Parsonsia alboflavescens
TTTTTGTGTATATATATATATATATATATATATATATATATATATATACCATTCTTCAATCAAATCATAAATTTACTTTTTTAATTATTTTAAAATATTAATAAATAAACAAATAAAATATCTCATAATCAAATTTTACCTACATTAAAAATTATCATATTTAAATAACTGTAAAATTGAACTTTTAATTATTAATTATAAAAACATTAATATCATAATTATTAATTTGATTTGAATATTATTGTATTCATATATCTTATATTCTTATAAATTAATAGATCAACCGATTTTTAAAACATTGGTTTAACTAAAAACCCAGGTAATCTTTCTTCCGCTACTACAACCTTGCAGGATGACAAATCTGTTACTATTACTACAAATTTTGATCATTCTGGATCCGAATGAACAAACTTATACCAGGACTGCTGTAGAGTTCAACTAGCCTACATTTTCTCCCATACACCGGCCTCAACGATCCAATATGGCTCCAGCCGCAAGCACAATTTCTTCAGCATCCAAAGTAATTCATTATTCTAAAATGGCCTGGAGATGCATAGGCTGCTTCCAAAACAGACCAGGAGATGCCAGATATTGCTTCAACAATCTACGCACTAACCAGAGAGATGCACACATCGACTAATGAATGCATTACAAAAATGCTCCACATATTGAATTCACAATTTCACTTACATGCTTCAAGATCAGATCCAGATACTAGATATGATCAATATTACCTTAGCAGCACTGTTCAACTAGTCTCAACAATGCCCAGAAAACAGTCATTACCCCATAAACCAAATACAAAATGCAGTGAGAAAGGTTTACAAACAAATTAAATATGCATTCCATGCTCAATATTGTAGTAGCTACATGTATGTATTCTTCTGAGAAAATTCAAGTTGCCGCTAAAATTCAAAATTTAGTGGCAATAAATGAAGAAAACATTATATTGCACCATGCTCGTGTAGTCTGAATGATGGACAACAAAAGACTATGTATTTTGGTGCTCTATATCAGCTCCATTCTCTCAAACACAGCTAATAAAATAGGTCACACATTCAACTTAATTTTCCAACCACAAGATTCTCTCAGTAAAAGATCAAAACAGGTTAGAGAACAGGATTATTGCCTATCATCCTTCAGCGGCAGAGTAATTCAATAACTGATTAAACATAACAAGCAGTGCATCCAGAGACTCTATTCCTCTTCGTACTTCCAATAGCAAATTAATAGATAGTTCCAAAGCAATCAGAGACACGAATTATAGACAATCAAGAACCAAAACAAGCCATCAGATCCAAAGAACTAGCAGAACCCCTTCAAGTTGATGTAAATCTACAGGAAACGTAAATTACCATTAAAAAATTGTAAAAGAACAAAAAAATTTAGGCAAAGCAATCAGAGAACTTTGAAGGTCTAATATTTATTGTTAATCGACACAGAAATTCTTCAGATTACAATACTCATCCTTTTGCTTTGCACTAATTCAACGGATAATCATTTCAATGCAAAATAAAAGTGGATAAATAAAGCTTGCATCCTTTTCATTCCTCAGTTTTCGGGTTGACAAGATACGTTCAATTCAACCCAGAAGCCTCACCGAAGAATCAGAATATTGCACCAAAAGTACCTAATCTCGCATTTCTTTGCAATTCTATGCTTGAAATTGCAAAGGGCTATTCGGTGCATAATGATAGTAATGAAAAGAGATCCGATCTTGATTAAGAACTTACTCGGGTTTATTCTTATATTCCTTCAACATGAATGTCCGAGGCCAGGCGACCGCAGAGTGAACTGATTTATATTTATAGGGCGCGATTAGGGTTTGTTTGATTCGCGCAAGGAGAAACAGACGTCAGCTTTCCCTCCCCTGTGGCAAATAAAGGAGAACGATGCCGTTTCACTAAAACCATTAGTGTTTAATTAGGAGTCAAAAATGTTTTCCAAGTCCAATCGAGAAAAGTGAGTGATTTATGATTCAATAGGGATTAAACTATCGATAACGAAGAAACTAACTTGCTTTACAATATGATGATTAATAAATTAAATGTCTTATTTTGATTAGATAATAAATGTGTTTATTTTTATTTGAGGTGTTTCACTTTTAAAAAATAAATATATTTTTAATTTAAATTTTCATTTTAAAATCTTGACATCCCACTAATTTGATAAATTAAATTAAGATTAAATTCATTTTTCAATTTGTATGTATGATTCATTAAGTATTATTTTTCATCAAATTAAATTAATTACATTCGCTAAAAAAAAAAAGGAGGCTATTTAATATTTTCTCTTTCTAGAAGTGAATATTCTCATTTCATGTTGTAAAGTTTTGAATTGAATGCTTACTTATTATAGTAAATATATTTTTAAGTTAAATATCTATTAACAATCTCTTTAATTTAAAGAATTCACTAAATCATAAATCTATTGCTAACTAAGTTAATTACAAGATAATTTGGTGATTAAATTAATAAGTTTGGAGCAACAAAGTTTGAGAGAAAGTAAACTCAGATGATAATGAGAACCTTCATATTATAATAGATTCAATTAATTTTTTTAAATTTGACTTCCTCCGCTCTGTCCAGATTGAATGTTAAACGATTGCATCATTCTTGTCTTCGCAGCAAAGAGTTGATATAGCCAATAGAACATTTTTCAAACAGGATTCTTGTCAATGTACACTGCAAAGTTGAGAAAATGGAGACTGCACCTAAATAATATACACACATCTACATTTACAAAACAAACTCATCCCTATGACCTTGTGACAAGAATGTAGCTACAGGACAATCAAAACCAATAACAAATGCCAGATCAATGAATGATATCAAATTCTATGAACACTCCCTTGAAGATTATATATATGCACTGGAGAAAAATAATATGCCCAGATGTTAAGGCAACACAGATTTAACGACACTGAAAAACGATATGCGTTTTGTCAAAGAAAAAAGTAGCGGACACTGAAAGCAAAAGAATGCAAATTGCCATGTAGATGTATATCCTGCTAGTCTGCCCTGCCTTGACTGGATTCTCAGCCTGGAGTTTCTCAACTGAATTGCTGTCATCTTCTGTGGGATTAGGAGGCGGGGCAACTCTCTGGACTAGTTTTGCATCATCTAGTGATTCCTCGACCTGATTCTAAAGTTTGGAAGTATCTCAAAATTAGGATTTTAAATAATAAATCCTCTCTAACCACAGTAATAGTTTTCATGGTTGAGCAAATTCAGTTAGTAGAAAAGAGAATACTGTATAATAACTAAGATTGTGATATAGCTGTCTACACTCTTGAACTACTTATATATTCCAGAAACTGAAAATTTATATCACCAAAAGTTTTGAGGATGGGAATTATAATAAATAAGATGGAATATGATTTTATTCATTAGTAGTGAGTTCTTTCGGAAGACGACAAAGCAGTAACTGTAATTCAAAGTGTTAGTTCAGGACGAGGGAAAGGATGTCCACTGGTGAAACCTAACTCACAACTGTTTCTGATCTATGTAATTAGACTAGGATGGATGCAAAAGACTAGCACAATGAGTATTCCAGAAATATGTTTAAGCAAGAGATGAATATTCCTGAGAAGTAAAAAGATGTTTGTAGTTGGAAAATAAAGATATTAAAGAAAAAAAGAGCTTCAAATACAAATAGAATGAACTAGGAACAAAATGCAGAATAGGTTCAGGAAAACACCTAAACAGAACCTCTTACAGGGGTCCAATTGAAAAACAAAAATAAAAGTTTCCTTTTGTTGGGAGCCGGAAGCCTTATTCAACTTAATACTTTTAGACATGAAACCAGTTTATCTAAGTTGGCAATAAACAACCACGTTTTGTAAAGACATATTCCAATGTCAAAATTGTCATCAGTGGATATGTCCTTGTCTTGAAAATAGAGCTAAAACTGACCAAATGTCAACCCAATAACATACAAAACTGAAATTTGAAGGAAAAAGAAAAATTTGCATTTCCTGGCTGGAAGTATCTAAAGCTTCCAGAGAAACCCTAACATGGCAAAACTTCCACTAGTCAATCAGAGGAAGAATTGAACTATATGCTGCTAGATTCTTGTACTTGCAGAACAGGACCATGTCTAAATAGATATTATATGGTATAGATTCTCATATAATTTCTATGCTCTTGTCAACAAAACAAATTATAAAACGAGAATGGAAAGAAAAAGCACCTACCTGAAAATCCTTGGGTAGAAATTCAGCTGCCTCATCATGTGAAGTTTCTTTACAAGAAGTAGTAGTAGAGCCAAACGTGTATGAGGAGATCTCTTTATTATTAATGGTGCTGTTCTCGTGCAAAACAGAAGACGCAGCCTTCTTCACTTTTTTTAACTTCTCCACGAGCAGTTTGTTTTCCTTTGTTATAGCATAAAACTGAGACCAGTACCAAACAATTAAAATTTGCATCATTTTGGATTCAGATTCTACTTCAATCATGGTAAGCTAGAATTTTAAATATTTTTTTTTTAGACACTGAATTCACTTGCATAGAGCAAAATAAAAATGAAGACAAGCAGATAAAGAACTAGTAGGAATGAAATAAAGAACATTAGGCACCTTTTGTTGAATCCGCTCCCTTTCTATTGCCAGCTGAACAACCATATCTGTTATGATGTTGCTCTTGATAGTTATGTCTTTTGCAGTTGCCATCTTTTCAACAGTTGCTTGATCCAGTGACATTTTGAGGAATTCCACTCTATTCCTTAGGAATTCTACTTCTTTGTTGAGTTCTAGATTAGCTTCCGTTAGCACCACACATTGCTCTTCTGCATTCTCAGTCTTATTTTCAGATTCAGAAACCTTTTGTTTCAGTTCATCAATTAAAGTTTCCATATCCCAAATTGCAGAGTAGAGCATATTCTGTTGCTCTTGACTTGCTTCGGAAGATGCCCTGGCATGTTGTAGTTGAAGCTCCAAATCCCTCAACTGCTTCTCTAGTGTGCTTAGCTTTTTTGAATTACTATCACTGCTTCCCTTCAAGAAGCTAATTTCCTCAGTTAATTCCAAGTTTGTCTCTGTTAACTGGTTAATCTTGGAATCTGCATTTTCAGCCCTGTTCTCTGCCACATCCATGGCTTCCTTCATGGATTCTATAACACTTTCCATTTCCACTAGATGCTCTTGACTGGTCTCATTAGATGCATTTGCGTCCTCCACCTTGGACATTGATTCCCTTAGCTGTTCTTCTAGCAGGCTCACTTTTGCCTTTAGAGAAGCTACTTCAGAGCCTGCAGAAGAAAGCTTACTGCGTAGCTTCCCAATTTCCAAATCTTTAAGATTTAATTGTGATTCAAACTCTTGGAGCTTATAATTCTTCCGTTGTTCTCGATTAATTGAGCTATCTAAAGTGACCTGAACAACATGAAGTCGACCTAACATCTCTTTTGATATTCCCATAAAGACCTCGGCAGTATTTTCTGCTTCTAAGAACCTACCCCAAGCAACCTCTGCTGCCTCTTCCATGCATAAAGCCACTTCTCCAGTTAACCGTACCTTCAGCTTGAGATCTTCTTCATTTTGTTTCAGTTTTGTTAACTTCTTCTCAAGATCTAGCTCTCTGGCCAGAGATTTTTCCAACATTCTTAGAATATGTTGTTTTTCAACTGTCTGCAGTTCTGGCTTAAGATACATTCCTGAAACTTGAAGTTTTTTCGATAAATCTGCATGAAGAATATCTAACAGTTAAAAATCTAAGTATTACATGAAGAATGAATGTTATCTTTTCTTTAAGAGAAAATAGATTAATTTTTTAACATACCCTCATTCTGGTTGAATGCTAATGAAGTCATCTGAAACTTAGCTAACTGCATCTTCATGTCAAGGATATGGTCCCGTGACTGTCTCAATGTTTCTTCAGTGTCATGCATCTTACTCTTTGCCATCACAAATGTTTCCTCCGAATCTGCCAACGCAGATATCTTATCTCGAATGTCAACTAATAGAGCTTGGAGATTACCCATGAAATTGTCCAGCACCTTTACCTCAGATTTCAGTATAGCAAGCAAGAGATCAATTTCCATTGCCTTCTCCAGTGATTCCAGGGAGATATTATCATATTCAATCACTGGATCAGAATCATTTGCCAAAAAGAAAACATTCATCAACAGATTATCCAAATTCAACAATTTCTCAGAAGAGTATATTAGGTCCAAGTCCACCCTGGTTAGAACTTCCATTGCACTTGTTATTTCTTCCGTGCCCTCAGCACTACAGGAAGGAATTTCAGGAATGGTTACTTCTGTGGGTTCCAGACCAGCAATCTCAATGCTACGAGCAGACACATTGTCCATAGCAAATGTTACAGTTTCCTGTTTAGCAACCAGCATGGTTATGGAGCAAAATGTTCAGAACTCTCAAGTAGAACCAACTAAAACCATCTGAAGTTGCTAGCAGGAAACAAAGTTAAATAATAGGATTAGAATATGGGTTTTATCAGCCGTAGAAATTGTTAACAGTTTCTGCTTGAATGGAGAGAGAGGAAAATGTTCGGAATTCTCAAATAAAAAATCAAGAAACTAAAGCAATCTGAAGTTGTTAGCAGAAAGCAAAATCACATAAGAGCATCAGAGAACAAAAGAAACTGAAATTCTGAGACTTTGAACTTTTCCAATGATTGCTGCCAGAGCATGGTCAAAATACTCTAGAACTCTCCTAACAGTCAGCAAATTCTATGATCCTTTTTTCTCTTTCCTTGTTTCATTATTTCACAGAAATAAGTTTAACAGAAACTGAGAAAAGAATTAAACGATCAGAGCCTAGCTACAAGAGACAAAGAAAATACTGACAGGAGGAGAAAGGAACCAAAAAAGCTGTAAGGATTATCCATGACATACTGAGAGTGAAATTCAGCTGCTCAGGGAAAAAGCTGGGATTGATCTCCTTTACCGGAGGGTGATAAAGGACTTGTATTGTATGATTCACAAAAGTTCATTAATATATAAGAACTAAAAATACTTCCAAGTGTATGATTTGGGAATATGCTCCAGGTGCTCACATGCACAACTAAGAAAAGGCCATACATCAAAACATCAATCTCGATTAGCCAAGAATCACTGTTTGTAAAAACCTCGAAGTTCAGAGAAAAATTGCAGCTATTGCATAAATCTTCAGAAATCACAACTATAAGTCTCTCATTTGATTCATCCAGATTTGCTTTGCTAGTATAAACAACTTATAAAGCATGAAATGCATGTATTCTAAAAAGATCTGACGTCAGTCTCCAATTCTTACAGATATAAATTGAGGTGCTTCCACAGAGAAAATCTTTGGAGTGAGATAAACTAGGAGTTTCTCCTTGGGTATATAGAACCTAAAAGAAGGTGTTATGTTTTACTTCTGAATGAGAGAATTCAGTTTATCACGGAATCCATCCAACTAATAAAGGGAAAAGGATTCAAAAGAGGACAACTTGCTAAGAGTTTCTTGAACATAATTATAAGTCTCTTTGAGACAAGGTCTTATTCTTTTATTTATTTGAGATTGTCAAGAACTCAAAACCATTTTGATCTTCTGTCTCCGTCAGATAAAATCACTAGAAAAATTTAGCCATAAATGACTCCTGCCTTTTATAAACCTATGATCCAACTCAGTCACTCACGGCCTACTCTTAAAGGCTCAGCCACTGCATGGCTATGAAGAGCAATATACATGTAAGCATCTCTATGCTACAAGGATAAAGGTTACATTACCCCTCTGACCTCAGCAGAGACGTTATAGCTCATACCAAATCTTGCCCTTCAATTTCTCATATTCTCCCCCAACAGATGAAAAAATTACAATAAAACAGTTGAGGTACACACAGATGAGAGTCTCAACCATTTACACAAGCCATTGATATAAAATTGATTTCCGACCCACAACGGGAACACTATTCATAGAAAAATTAGAAAAACTGAAGCAGGTTTTTAAATTCAAACATCAATGCAAACAAGAAGAAGCCTTCATGTGCCTCTAAGACCAGAAGCAAAATAGTGTCTTCTCCTTCTATTATCCAAATTTATCATGAACCTAATTCACAATTCTACAAGTATGTTTTGGCTTACCAACTTCTATTGTGGTCATTTTTCCATTGTACAGACCAATTTTAACTCCAAATCAATGATATTATACTCTTACGCCAACCCTACAGAAGTTTCACAACATAACTATAATTCCTGCTATGATACTTGTCGAGTATGCTTCGTTAAAGAGAAGCTGTGCTTCACCTTAACTTTGCAGAACCCATTAATTGCCAAAGTATAGAACAATTCCCTCTAACTGAAAGTATCCAAAAGCTTCTTGTCACAATTCAGAGACATAAACTGAACAAGCAAGTCTGAGCTTTCCTGCACGCTTAAATGAAAGAGAAACTTCATCCTCAAACCCAATCCACCTTCAAAGCTCTGTTTTTTTCCCATTTCAGTATAAAATGAACTCCAAATACAAACCTCAAAAATCTCAATCTTAGAACAAAATATGTCAAACCCATAAAAATTTCTTTCATAGTCAAGAACTTCAACCATTCTTGAATTCAAACAAAGTTCAGACAAATTATGGTACACAATTCTCTCTTCCAAATTAAAATGAAGGAAATTTTGCTTCATACATACCTCTTAGTTGAAAATTGTTGAAGATTCTTCTTGATTCGTTACTGAAAATTAGAAAGTGAAGGGTCTCAATCAAAGCATTTCGTACAGAAAATCAGATATCCAACTTAAAGAATAAGAAGCAATAATGAGTAGTTAATGTGATCTCCAGAGCTGTAGGGGACAAGAACCAAGTCTAAGCCTTAAGGGGTGTAAACCTTTACGGTGTGCCCGTGAACGGACACATCATCTATGATGACTGATGAGGGTTGTTGCTGCTTGGTGGTCAACCTCAAAGTCTACTGCTCATGTGGGCCCAGGCATGTTGAAATGACTCGGCCTAGTTAGTAATTAAGTAATGGTTTTAAATTAAACGTCTTGTTTTAATTTTAAATTTAAGGTAAATTTTTTAAAAAAAATTGATTTCCTATCATTTTTAAATGCTATAATTCTATTCTAAAACTAAGTGACACATTCAATTTGAGATGAATGTACTATTTCTATCATTAGAAATTAAGTGGAAATAATTTGATTTAATATAAATCTTAATTCATGTAAATATATTAATTTTCAGTTTAAATTTTAATTAATTTGAGAATATTTAATTTTTTATATACCAATATTGAATTATTCAATTTCTAAAGGAAAGAATTCAGACCATGAAAATATTTATATTTTGACATAATTAAGTATTAAAAAATGTTGGATAAAACCTTTTTTTCTCTTGAATTTACATTATTTTATAATTATGAAGAAAAATTTATTATCTTCTACAAGTATCGCATCTAAATAAAATCGAAGAATGAAACAAGGAATTATGAATATAAAAATAATTAGAAATCAAAGCCAATATTTCAGAATAAAAATAACAGAAGATTTTCCATGTTGATAGAATAATACATGATTTTGGAGAGCCCAAAATAGTGAATTCACTTCAAATTAGGGCGCTTTTGTATCAAAATAAGATAGTATAATAATAATAATAATAATAATATATTTTTTTAAAAAAGAGACGTGAATGAAAAGAAATGGAGGTGGCTGGTCGAATGATGAAAGCAACAACGTGATTACAACATGTACTTAAAGTGTATTTGTACGTATCAGTATATGATCATTTAATAAAGGCTAAAAAAGGTTAAATATTATGATTGGTATAAAAGTATTTGTTAATATAATACTTTTATTTTTAAGTTTTGAACTAAAATTGTAAAGATAGTCTTAATATATTATTATGGCATACACTAAAATTTGAAATTTTTTGGAGATTTTCAAGCAATTTGTGCTTCTTTTATCTTCTAAATTCTCAAAAGATTTGTTTTGTAGATTGTTTTGATATTTATTTTGTGGATGGTAACATGAAGAGTTAAAGTTCAATAAGAATCAAAAAAAGACTTGTTTGAGAAAAGAAGAACAGTTAAAGTACAATTAGAATTAAAGAAGATTTGTTCCAAAAGGTTTCCTACAAGATTGGTATACAAAAATTGCAGGTCAATAATACATTAACTTTATCTTAAAATTCATGTAATTTTGATATCTATGTAATCAATTGTTTGACATTTTTCATTGGTGGTTCTTTAATTTTCAGATAAGCAATAAGAAAGCACCATCCTAAAATTTAAACATATTTTATGTGAAATTCCTTTCTAAAATATGGATTAATTGAAAATTTACTATTTAGTAAAACTTTAACAATCAACTCAAACAATTTTTTTTTTCTTCAAAGTTAATAAATAAACATTATAATTTCTTACCCTATTAAATGTTCTGATTTAACTTACTTAAGTTTTAGAAAATAAATTAACTCAACTCATTTTTTATGTAAAATATTACATCATTCTTTTGGAACTGAATATCTTATTTGATCTGCATGCATAAAAAAAAAATTGACTTAATTAATTTTTACAGTATAATGTGATATTTATTAATAAAAGTTCAACTAAATTAGAAAAATAAGACATTTAATTATGAACCAACCAAAATGTAAAATACAATATTCAATTTCGGAAGGATGGAGTAAAAAAAAAAAAAAAAAACGCAAATCCCATCTTCTATAATTGAGAGGTTATAAACTTAAAATATATAATTAACAAATGTTGCACGAGCAAAATTTATTCTTTAATTGTTTCACTTAATTAGTTGAACTAAATTCCTCCAGATGATAAGAAAGACAATATCATTTTTAATCAAAATCGTTGGTCGCGACAGTGTATATGGGATTTATCTTCTTGGATCATTAAAAGTAGAGCGCGTACTGAAAAGGTTTTGGGCTGTGCGCGTTAATGAGGAGGAGATTCCTGATCCAATAATTGCTTACAGAATCGAGACTAACAAATTAAAGCAGAGTACAGTAGCGAGTACTGGCCACCGCTACCAACCCCCAAAGGAATCGGCTCCAAGTGACGCCGAGCCGTTGGGGCCCTCTGCGCATTTGCTTTTCAGTTTCACCACTGGCACAACAAAGATGTCTCAGTCCTCTTATTAAATTTCAATTACCTCGTTTATGTTTTGTGTTATGGGTGCTCCGCCTATCATTTGAATTAAATATAAATTTCTAGTCATTAAATGAATGAACACTAGATATTTGACAATACTACTAGCTTTTATTCTCAATTAAATCACTCACCTGACTTTTATATATAAATATTTATATTTATTTAATTTTACCTAATTCATTTTTTATATAATAACCTTATTTTCTTGATAAAATTTTATAATTAAGAAATGAGAATTTTAAAATTTTTACTTTCAATTGTGGATGCAAGAATATTTATTTATTTATGTTTGATGTTGCAAGGTAAAAACGATTTTTTTTTTTAATAGCAATGTCTGGATCCGTTCACAGACAAATCGGTTGTTCCATTAAAATTTGTAACTCACCTAGGATAGAGTATTTACAGGACTTGTTGGTGAATTAGTTATATCCATGACAGTTTACACGTTCTTCGATATTTTGCTAATCTAAGAAGGTATTGATAAGATTCAAATTCGAGACTTATGGTCTACACGTTCACAACTCTATCCAATAAAATGTTCCTGAAGGGACGTTTAAACTTGCTTTATAGATGATTTTTGAGTAATTTTCATGCCATAATTGTAATAATAATTATGTAGTTTTTATGTCATTCTTCCGTTTGAGTTAAATATTTACAATAGATTGTTGTATTTAATGTAGAAAAATAATAAAATGAAATTTTAAAATAATAACACAATAGGTCACCGGCAACTCGTCAAAATTAATATACTTCAAAAAAAATACAAAAAAATAAATATTTTGCCTAAATTTTGGTATTATCTCCAAATTATTTTTAAAAAATATTTTGTGTATAAATATAAATATATATAAAAGATATTGACAATAAAATTTAATTTAATACATATTTAATAGCTGAATTTATGTTGGTTCATGTAGTTTAATGCAGTGAATCACGATAATTAAATACTATAAATAATATTGTAAGTCATAATATTTGATTTTTTTTATTTTAAAAATTTAAAAAATATATTGTATTTTAAGCCATTTAAAAATATTATTTAATAATTAGCATTGTGTACTCAAATAAGTTGACTATATAATAATAATAATAAAAGCTTAAATGGATAATTTTTGTATTAAAAATAAGTTTAATTGAAAAAATTTTCATTGCATCACTCTTCATTTGTCCAAATGAATTATCATTTTTTAAAAAATATACAATTGTTTTTTCAATCTAAGAATCATTATGTATAATTTTATGCATTAGTAAAAGTTATTATTTCCCAAAAAACGTCTTGTGTTTTTATTCTACTTTTTTAGAAGGTAGTGACATATTTTTTTTTAATTTAATAAATGTTTTATTTAATTTAATTAAGTGGGTCATAATAATTACATTGTATGTCAATTATGTTTTTCCAAAGAAATGGATTGATGTCGTATCAAAACAAACATAGAGAAAAATTATTACAAAGAGGAGATGTACTATCCAGGAGCTCGTCTATTATGTGTGATGATGCACAGCGTGTGGTGTGCTCCTCACCAACGACGTCGTTTTGGTGAAAAAAAAAAACAAAATAAAAAAGATCGCAGAACCCCTGCCATTCAGATTGCTAACACCGCCGCACCAAGTCCAACTTCCATAGCCACTTCAAGTCTAGAAATTATAGACTAAAGTTCAGATCTGTGAACTGAGAACAGCAATAGCAGGGAGTTTGAAGACCGAATGAAAAACAGCAGGTAACTGAGAACTATTCAAATCTCATCACACCAATACCACCATCACACTGCACCCACCACAAAAATCTCCAAGCCACCAAACCCTTCAAACCCAACCCAACACCGCTGCACCTACACCCTGCACACAGTGCCGAGAGGAGAGGAGAATAAGATAGAGAGGAGAGAGAAAGAACCCACCTTCGCCGATCAACCATTCAAGAGGAAGAGAGAGAGAAGGAGAAAGAGAGAGAGAAGAGAGAGAAAGAGCTTCAGCCTTCAGTGAAAGTCCCCCAACCTTATTATTTTTTTAAGAAAAAAAACCCTTGTCGAAACGACGTAGTTTTGACAAATTCGCACACAGATGCGCAGCAATCAGGCACACATCTTAGAAACTCTCTACTATCCAGTATCCAAAACATACGTTGATAATATAGCACTAGCTAAGATAAATGGTATACAAATAGCTAGTCTGGATAACAAAAAATTCTCATCAAATATACTAGCATTGTGTCAAAACCATAAGTAATAGCAAGCATTGCGAAAAAAAAAAAATGACAGGATGAATTAATTTGTGGATTACCCCATTCCTGACACAAATTTGGATCTATTTGGTTGAGACATGACTTTCACCAAAGAAGGTCCGAGCATCTTGGGATGCAACAATTGCAACCATATCCCCTTAATTACCGTACAATCACCATAAGGCATGTAATACAAATTTTGTACATACAATTACATCTAGTATCATTGTTAATGTTACGTCAAAATAACAAATCATTGGTCTTGAGCCTATGTCTAAAAGCTAACCAGAGTCGGATTGAATAACACAAAGACGCTTTATTAGACCAAGCCTAACTCTATGTTTTTATATCTCGTTATATTTTTATTTTTAATTATATTATTATGTAAAAAAAGATAATTTAAAGTGATTTTTTTCCCCCAAAAGACTCTTGTGTGAAGGAAACATGTTTTCATTACAGGCTCACAGCATTTTTTTATATATATTAATAAATATAAATTATCTTAAATTTATTTAAACAACATAAATTATTTAAATGTAAAAATTTCAAAATTAAAAGAGATTGTTAGTAAATTTTCACAAAAATATATTTATTTTGTTAAAAACTAAACATCCTTGCCTTTAAAACTATAACTAAAAATATTTATTTTGATCCTGGAGAATCAAACTTAAAGGTCATCATTTCGAAGAATATATACAAGTAAAAAGAATCAAAAGAAAAAAGTTTGAAAAAAAATGAAAGCTCCATTTGCTGTTAGGTCCTGTTGATGTTGGACAGACAGATTACTTTGAATCTTCTGTCGTAAATTACTTTGACAGATTACTCTATTTGATATCAAAAGATTAAAAAAAAATGTGAATTTTTTTACGTATTTTTATTTGACGTAAAGTATTGAGATATACTTAAGAATTAGACAAAATAAAATTTCAAAATATTGAGAGAAAAAAAAAAGCTTGAAAAGAGTAATGGCACTTTGCTTGGGGGAGGGGGGGGGGGGTTGTTTTGCTTAATTCGAAAAGGAATTTATAAAAATATATTACTCTTTCCATCTGGAATTGAATATCCTAATTTAACCTGTATTCATTTTAATAAAAAGGTTTGATTTAGTTCATTAATACATTGTATTGTCAATTTTTTTAATAAATTTTTTATTAGTTTAGAAAATGAGACATTCAATTCCAAATAATCTAAAATGGAATATGAGATATTCATTCCTAGTTAGAGAGAGTACTAAAAAATCTGAATATTAGAAAGAAAGAAAAAGAAGAAGAAGAAGAAAGATCTGGAAGGGAGGGGGCGGGGGGGAAGAAATGAAAAGAGAGCATATAAAAAAAGGGGAAATGAGAAATATAAGATGAAAAAAAAAATGAGAAGAGAAAATAAGAGGGGGCAAAAAAAGTACATTTGAAAATTGGACAGTTAGAAATGCTTTTTTTATAAGCTATTTTTTGTAGCTTAAAAATAAATCAAATTTTAACTTTTTTTTTCAACTTGTTCTTTTTTTTATAAGTCTAAATAAATATGATTTTTTTTCACTTTTAAGTGTTTATTAACCAAAACAAAAGTTATGTCAAAACAAACGATCTTAAATCTATATTCTTATCATTATAGATATCAACGAGTAATAGTTCACTTATTCTCAAATCCATGGAATAAATGAAGTCTACATTTTCTATGCATATGATTTTGTAAATATGTTTTATTTGGTAGTATAGAAAGTAATGTGATAAAATATTCATAGTCGAATAAATGAGTTATCTTACCCCTTCTCTAAAACACTAAATAATATAATTTATATTATCTGAAGTAGCCTATGATTTAGTATATCGGGTTTTATTAATTAATAGTAATGTGTAAGATTATATATTAGAAAATCTAAGCGGATAAAATAAGTAAAAGTAGTATAAATCTATTATTATTATTATTAAATAATCTTAATCGAACTAAAAAATTTGTGATCCCATGTGATCCATCTTAAGTGGGCTTGGTTCCCGTTCCCACCCATGATTTTCAGTATGGGTTAAAATATAAAGGCCCAAATGAAATGGAAAAAAGTAAAAGGCCAACGCCATGGTACTAAGTAATAACTGCTAATTCTTGATTGAGCTAACAAAATCAGAGTGGACTTTGCTGAAAGCCTTTGTAAATCTCTTCCTTAAGATGTCTACAATTTTGTATTTGATTGAAATTTATTTTTATTTTTATTTTGAAATTGTCTTTATTTCCTCATCTAAATAAATGTTCAATTATTCAATTTTAGACAAAGAAAGTATATTTTTGTGATGTGAAAATCACACAATACAAGAACAATTGTTTCTATGATAAACAATCACCTTTGTGCAATAGTCATTTTTTTCACTCAAAATAAGTTTGATTGGATGGAAACTTCTTCAAATATTTGGGATCGAAGAAGAGATTTAGAAAGAAAAATATCATAAGCAGAAAATGGAAGGTCACAATTCAATTCTTGTTGCCACTCAAAATATCAAACCAGGATGGAAAAAAAAAAAAAAATCTTGGCCAGTGTCGCAATCTAAGTCCTTGCAATAAAAATCAAGATTGGTTGGTCTTTTGCTCGAGTAAAAACATGGGATACGAGGAAAGAACCTGGCTTTGGTATCCATTTAGTCTTGATGTCATAATCAAAACCCATCCATATGTTTCCACAAGTCAGGAAAGACGGGTGAGATGACCCCATCCTTTTGGGCGGGGGGACTCATCTATGAGACGCGTAGCAACAAAAGGGTTAGTAGTGCCAAGAGAGATAAACGGGGCGAACCACAAATGGGCAAAAAAAGTCTTCAAGACAGAGACCAAACTGATCCCTTCTTTTTGATCCACAGGCAATCCCAGAATTCATCGAAACAGACAAGGCTCAAAGTATTACCATTGAAAAATTATTTTCATGAATCAATAAAAGCATGCCCTTTTTGTTACTATAGTCATAATTTTCATCCACATTTTTCTTATCCCTAGAATTATCGAACGATTCTCGTTTTCGATCCCTCTCAATATTATTACATAAACATGTAAGTTATGAAATATGCACTACCTGACCAGAATCGTTTAAAGAGGAACACATTTTTCTTACCCTTCCATTATGCGAATTACCACAAAATCAAAATCACTACTTTTGCTTTAATAATAATAATAATTAACATGCATCTTAGAAATAAACAAATTTAATCTGCAGTTACGTGTGTACTTTAATCATCTCTAGAAATTTAAGATAAAAAATTTTATTTCTTGGAAGAAATTTGTCCTTATTGTATATAGGACTCTCTATAAACATTAATTACCTCCAATTATGAGTTACGTAATTATTAGATAATTGTGCTGTTTTATCTTTAATTATATGTATTGGAGTGAAAATTGAAAGAAATTAGGAACTCCCGTAATCCGTCCGAAAGTCTCTCCATATATCCCACCATTTGACCACATTAATTACAAAATCAGCTATTCATCAAATGATTTCTTTTGATCCGATTTTGATTTTATACATTTATTTCAGTGTATAAAATTAAGAACTTTTTAGTTTATTTTTATTAATATTCAGTAAACATATGATCTGAAGATAAGATCAAAGCCTACTTGATTTAACCCAAAAAAAAAAAAAAAAGAAGAAGAAGAAGAAGATGAAGGCATTAATCATCATCATCAAAGGCTTAAAAAAACTTGAAAAAAAAGAGTGAATAGATGTCTATCTAACTTGTATTTGATCAGCTTTGTTTTCTTAAATACAAGTTAGGCAGAATCCTAATTCTTGGATTATTGATCAGGACAAACCTATTTCTGTTTAAAGTGATTGTCAACACACATCATAATTCCACTTGAACTGACAATTAATATAATTAATTAACGATATAGTTTGAGCTAGTATTTCTTGTCCATGTTAAGTACAGAAAATATCAATTTGGAATTTAAAATATTTGAAAGTTATCTATGAAATTATTCATTACCAAATATATAAGAATACTTATTAATTTATATGACAAAATGATTACCAAACTGCATGTACAAGAGAATTATCATACTAAAAAGGATAGAATGTAATGAACTGAAACCTAGAAACTAAGAAATTATTTTTCCAATGGAAATTGAATGATGGGCTCTTTTCTTCTGTTTTTGAAAAATAATTTATTGAGTGATGGGTTTGAATATGTCTTTTTTGAGCTTTTGAAATATGTTGTGGTGACGAATAGGCACACATGGATTGGAGAGAGAAGTAAAGTTAGGCACCATCTATCCCAATCAAGTGACAAAGGGGTCCCCCTTAATTTACATCCAAGAAGGAGACATGGAAAAATGCAGGATAGAACAGATTAGCTAGGAAGATCCCTCACGGTTTCAGGAAGAAACCCTTTCATGATAAAAAGGAGAGGGCATTGATGAATTTAGGTTTTGCTAAAAGTGAGAAAAAAGGAGCCATAAGAGTTTGCATACAATCATTGATCAGCTTCATGTCATGCTGTTGAGCCATAAAGTTTGCATGAAATTCATGAATTCCATAGGAGCTAATGATGCCCCTTCAAGAAAAATCATAGAAATATGGTAGTATATACTATACTATGTGAATGCATCTCAATCTTGTACTAATAATGTTGTTGAAAAAGAAAAAATGATTTTAGGCAAGATTCTTTGCAAAATGTAAATGTACAATAGGGCATGGATGCAAATGTACGAAGATACAATTTTCAACTATCTTCTTTTGATTATTGCATCAAATATATTGGGAAAGTTTCATTTAAAGATGCATATCATATTATGTCCATCAAAGAGATTGACTCCACCCAACTACAAATGAAAT
This sequence comes from Parsonsia alboflavescens, assembly GCA_028571225.1. Taxonomy (NCBI): domain Eukaryota; kingdom Viridiplantae; phylum Streptophyta; class Magnoliopsida; order Gentianales; family Apocynaceae; genus Parsonsia; species Parsonsia alboflavescens. The sequence goes on from JAOXNR010000013.1 coordinate 10,869,674, forward strand.
CTTCGAATCAGATTGATAAGTCGTAGTTACTTAAAATGATAAAACAATCTCACATATAATTACAAAGTCAGATTTGAATCATAAAAACAAAAAATATTATTATTCATAGTTAAAACAAGATATATTTACTCTACATTTTGCCATTTCAATCAACATACATGTCTAGAACCATCAAACGTTTGGACCAAGAAGAAGAGTGATTTGGAGGGAAACATATATGTCTTCTTACCCTTGCTATGGCCCTAGTTATAGTTTGTATAGTTGACCACTAAAATGTACTAGTATCTCTGCTATTCAACCCTTACCCCAAATTTAAAGTTTTTTTTTTTTTTCAATAAATATTTATCATTTCAGGAAATTAATAAAGTATTTTTTATATATATTTTCATATCTAACCCTTATCTCTTTATAGTTTTTTGTCATCTTACAAAACATGAATTATACTATCGTTTTTATGTCGAAGACCACTTAAGTAAACATGGAATCTGTTTTATTTTATAGACAACTGAACAAGGGAATCAATATACAAGGATTAAGGACAATCGATTTAATTTCTTTGACTATATATATACAGTATTCCCTCCGTCACCAATTGAATATCTCAGTTTATCTTACACTATTTTAATAAAAAAATTTAACTTAATTCATTAATACATTACATTATTAACTTTCTTAATAAAATGTTTATTAGTTTAGGAAATGAGACATTATATTCCAGACAACTTAAAATGAAATAAAGAATATTCATTTCCGAAGGGAGTAATTATTAATTTCTAAACTTTTGGAAAGCAAACTTAATTAGAAGAATATTTGATACAAAATCAAAACCCTAAACGTGTTCTCTTTAATTGATTAAAGTACACACGAACCAACTTCACTTTATCAAAACACACACATTGGCAGAGAGTAATCATCAAATTGCAGTCTTTGATTCATCTTAAAGAATTCCAAAGCTCTTGTCCAGAGATCTCGAATCCCCAACTTCCATCCTATATAGTACTATGTTGCTTTGGAGGGGATAATTAGCTGGAGAGGGTCTCTTTTTTTTTTTTTTTTCTTCTCATGTATCCTCAATTTTATTTTTTGCTTTCCCAAAAAGAAGTGCCATGCCAACCATGAGACAACTCTAATATTATCACATAGTCTAATGCCGGCCTTATGGTAAATTAATTAACATGCAGTAGTAGAATCAATCGAGAAGTTGTTTCCACAAAAGGGCAAACGGATCCATGTGGCAGTTAGAGATTGGCCAAGTTCTTGGCTTCATTTTATTCTTCTGGAGAAAAAGGGTCCCAAGGAATCAAGGATCCCTTTTCTTTATTGGGGGAGGGTATAGAGGTCTGATTTTCCATCCATCTTCTTCTTCTTTCGACTATATACATCATCATGGGGGGGGGGGGGGGGGCAGGAGCGATATGGAAGCATAATTATATTGGTTAATTTTTTAGCTAGTAATTAATAAATTAATCCAAGGGGAACAAATAGATAGGGTTATTAATTATATAATATTTGGTCAAAATATTTTATGCAAATCAATATATATCGATAGTTTTTGGTTCATAAAAAACAAAGAAGATTTGAGAAACCAAAGCAAATCCAATCAGCATAACTCATATTCATCACGTCTGTAATCTTAAAGCTTTGAACATTTAGAAGGAAGCAAATTGCAGAAGAGATTCCAATATTCTAATATGGCTTAGGTCCTTGTGATTGCAAGTCCCAATGCCAACTAATAATGACATGAGAGAAAAAGAAAGATATGGACAGTCCATCAAGCGGGTTTGGGTTGGTTTTTTAAATTGCACTCCCAAAGATTTTGTTAGATTTAAGTATTATTGAAGTGGTAGTATTCTTGTGTGCATGATGAGATTGAAAAAGTGACAAATTAATTTTGTTTTAATTAATGTTTGATGAATGCAATGAATGGGGACCTATAAAAGGGAATGAACGGGGACATATTTAAGGGTACGAAGGAAAAACTTGACAAATAAGAGTGTCAAATGTAAAATCAAGAAAAGGGCAAAGGCAAATTAAGTGTGTGGAAATGGATAGATCTTTATAATTTTGTATGGTAGGAGGTATAGAATCCTGTCAATATCCTTATAGAATTGATCGATGCTGTGGGCTAAAAAAAAGAAGAAGAAGAAGAAGCAGAATTCAATTTAATAATAATACTCATTTCGTTTGCAAATTTTTTTAAAAAAATGGAAGAAATTATAAATAGAGAATTTATATATAGGGTAATGAAGAATTGCTGCAAATATTGTCTTGGAAATGCTACCAAAACCACTGCAAAAAAGCTTGAATGAATGAGCCAAAAACTGTGCAGCCATGAGTCAACAACAAAATAGAATCAACTCAGAGGGTGCAACCTGGCACTTTGACTGTGGAGAGCTGGAAATTAATCATCTCTCTGCCAGCCCGATTTGCCAAATTAAGTTGTTAGTTTCAGATTTGGTTTTTACTTATTGTTACATCTCAAAAAATGAATATGTCGAGTCAGATTCAGAACTAATACCCAACTCAGGTACAGTCACACCTAACATACATAGATATATTATCTGTTTGTACAGTATTCCTTTTTTTTTTTTTTTATAAAAAAGATAATCACTATTTAGAGTAGAAATAGGTAATATTCAATTCCCTTTCATAATAACAATTGAATAAATTAAAAAAAAAAAGGAAACTTGTTATGTCTTGCTTAATTTAATGGTAAGTAACTGCATTTAAAATCAAGAGATTTCGATTTCAAGACACGATAATCGTGTAAATGGATAAAGAAGAAATCCCTTTATTTGGTTTTGTTCGACTTGATTCGGTATGGTGAATTGGGAAGGGTTGTTGCAGCAAAAGTTCCAAATCCAAAGCCACATTGTTGCCTTATGGGACTCCAAACTCAAAAGGTTGAATTTTTCATATGTATAACGTGTTTGTTGGGAGACAACTGCCTGCCTTGAATGAAAATTTTTGGTGCTTGAATGAATAAGTTGTGTTTGTTTGTGGTGAGTATTGCCAATTTTGTGAGTAGCTTTTTAGTTGACTTGAAAATGACATTTTGGATGAATTATAGGTCCGAAAAACAGATTCTTTTTTTTTTTTTTTTTTTGAATTAGGAAAAAGATTAATATGTGCTATAGTATCAAATTTGAAAATTTAGAATTATAAGGAGTAATTTTAAAATTCAATATCAAACATAGATAAATTAAAAGTCTACTATTACGAAGAATAATTTTCAGCTTGGAGATATTTACTAAGTATAATTTGGGAACAAATGTTGTTTAAGGTTCTAACAAAACTATGTAATCTTGATAGATTACGAGTTCCTTATATTAGGATTAGTTAATTGCATTCATTCAAAATTTAAATAAGACGGTGTTTGTTTAAAGAAAAAAAGAAGTTATAAAATAATAACTAAGGTAATAATTGCTTTTAGTGAAAAATAATTATCTTGGACTAAAATATACCTCATATTAAATAAAGTCCATGTTGATTCAAAAATGAAAAAGGGATGCATAAGATTGATTTTTTTTTTTTTTTTAATAAAATGTTATTTGGGAAATAAAAAATTTCAACAAAATTCTCCTTAGGAGATAGACAATGATTTGAAAGGATGTAAATTATATGAAAGATAAGATGATCAAGAGTAACATTAGAAGTGAAGGGTAAAACATATTAAAAAGTCCATTTCCATTGGAACCTTAAGTCCAAAATATGACGTGATCAATCATTTAACAACCATTATCGTTATGTAAAAATGTATATATTAAATTAACAATGAATATTTAGATCTAATTTTACTTATAACATAATATAATGATACATATTTTCGAGATTCGGGAACTACCATTTACCAATATCTTTATTATTACATGCATGAAGACATTGGACATCAACTCTTTAGAGATTGAATTCAAATCTCACAGTAGTACCATACTAGTCGTGGTTTGGTAGAAGACAATCTCCCTTCATAACTTGATGTCAATTCAGAAGGGGAAGTTGTCTACCATGAAGTCCTTGACATAATGATCATCAGAGTCAGTAAAAGGAAGGGAAAAAAAAAAATCCATACAAGGATTCTTGTATTCAATACTCGGAAGTTAAAGGGTAGTAAATGCCAGAGGAAACCCATAAATGTAACATGAAAGAACCTTAACTGAATTGGTCCCACCATTCCTCCAAGTGTCTCTCCTACCCCTTTTGTAATACTTACTAGACTACCTGCATTAATTTTTCCATTTTTTTTTTCTCTTCATTTTTAGTTCTGCCATTTGAATTCAAATACATTTTCTAAGACACTATTTTCATCCCTAAATATAATTCTTTAGCAATTAAAATATATTAAAATGACTAAAACTTAAACATTTTATATCTAAAATGATTTTTGACTTAATTCCTCCCTTAGTTGGATTAAGACAACCTCTTTCCTTTTTTTTTTAAGATTAAAGAATCAAAAATAAAATTAGAGAAAATAATTAATTATATACAGAAATGTTATGACGGACAGGTAATTGAAGTGGAACTTTGAATGGAAATAACGTTTCAAAATGACTATCAAAGTCGGAGTCTAAAACATTCACTGATTTCAAAGTTAGAAAAGTAGGTAATTTGAAACGAAAGCATTAAATTTTAAGACAAAATTACAATCTTTTTACTTAATTTTTAATTAAATGATACACATTCCAAAACTTCGCATGAAAACATGACAAGTGGTAGCTAGCCTAAGGCAACCATCAACTAGCTAGGTTAGGGGTCTTGACCAGATTTTGAAGCTCCTAATGAAGAAGGGACCCGGGGGGGCAATGTCTTAAAGTAAAGTCTCTGATGGGGGTTGGCAACTGTCAATTTTGCTAGCTCAATCCCAGTACAATTAATCATCATTAATCAATAAAAAATCCAAGAATAGTAAAAAGACTGTCTAACAAAGGTTTTAAATAACAAAAGTAAAACAAATAGTAGTGGTAGTACTATTACTAATAGAATACTATGCTATAAAGAATCTTAGCAAAGAATCCTGGTTGGCTGTTGACTACTATAGTAAAATACCGACATAATTAAGGGGGATTAAATTAAGGTTGCATTGCATGTAAACAGAGCTAAGGTTGGCCGAGGCTCTGTACCCAAGAATAATTTTTCTTTTTCTTTTCTACCCTCTCCTCACAAAGAAAGAATGAAAATTAAGGACAGGAACTCATTAAATCTCGTTCACTTTAATTCTATTATAATTAGAGTACAACGTTATTGATTAAAATGGTGAGGGGGGAATCTAATTATGAAATTGATTCGTCTAAATATTTGTAATCCTATTTTAGTACAAATATTATAATCTTTCCGTCCGAATCCATTTTGACTTATATGTATTTTAAGACAAAATTACAATGTCACTTTCTTAATAAAATTTAATTGTTTTATGATATGAGACATTTAGTTTGGGATAGAGGGATTAATAGCAAAAAAATAAGTTGTAGTCACTCAAATAGGATTATACTTTCTATGTGTGAAATTGAATGTTCCATTTTTATTTTGAGAAATTTTAATATAAGAGATTGACTTAGTTCATTTTTAATACAATAATATCCATTTACTAGTAAAAATTCAACTATTTTAATAAATGAAAATATTCATCTCTGAATGACTCAAAATAAAAATATATACATTTAATTTCAGGCTTAAAAGGTAATGGATAATTTGGTGACTACAAAAAGGCGTTATATAGTGCCTTAATACAACTTCCTATCATAAGGGTACGAGGAATTGATTAATTTTAAAATTTAAAGGTAAAAATTGAAAAAACTTGAAAATTCAATATTATACTAGTAATTTTATATTCCCTTGGTCTAGAATTTAATGTCTGTGTTTTATTTTTAACCATCTAAATATGAATGTCTCATTTTCTTAATTAGATAATATTTTATTAAGAAAATTATCATTATAATTTAAAAATGAACTAAGTCATACTTTTTTCTTAAAATATGTACAAATCAAAACAAGATATTCAATTTGAGAGGGAGGAAATATTAAAATTAAATATTACCTTTACAAGATCATATTTGGTAGGGTAAATAATAGACTAAAATGTACCTGCTATCTAACAAATTAAGAATTCAAATTTTGAAAGGTCTACACAAAATCGAATCTTATGGATTATTGGATTGACCTACTGTGGAACATTAACAAAAAATATATATATATGGAGAGAGAGAGATTGATTAAAATGTGTGAAGTCAAGTATACCACCGTGTATATCAAAGATGAATAAATTAAAGTTTTTGAATTTGAAAACGTTGACGTAAAATGACGTTGTTTTTTATAAGTTTTCACAAAAAATCAAAAAAACAAAATGAGGGTACTGGCAAAGGGAATACAGATCCACCAAAAAGGCCTAAACATCGACCGGTACCTTAGTTAAACTAAGTATCGGCTAATGTTTCGGCCTACAGAAACATTGAGTTAAAGACACAATCACACTAGGCGAAACTATGGTTTCGGTCGATGTTTTGGCCTTTTCAACGGATATGTATTCCTTTCGTCAATACCCTCATATTTTTTTTTTTTTGAGAATTTGACTAAAATGACTTCATTTCATATCAGTATTTTCAAATTCAAAGACGTTAACTTATTCGTCTTTAATGCACACAACAATGTGTACGTCTTCGCACATTATAGCATTTTATTTTATATATATATATATATATAAATTTAATATTTCATAATTTATAAGTAAAAGTAAATATTAGTTTAAAAATAAAAAAGAACATTAGATTACTTATTACATTATTTTTAAAAGAAATTATTTGCAAAATTTTAAATCAAATATAGATAAATATATAGCAGAAAAAAGTAACACAATCAATCACTTACGAAAGGGTCCCTTCCGTTTCCTTGTCCTTCCACGAACCAAACTACATAGTATTTCTATAGGTTGAAGTTGAAGTCGGGGATATATTTCAGGTTAAATTTGGTAAGAGTTGATATAGTGTCAACCTTAACTCTATATTTAGGGTGAGAGTTCGATTTCTGTTAAGTGTAAGGATTGGCTCGTTGCATACTTTTGTTAAAAGGTAGGTGATTTTCAAGTTTCACATGGGACCTCCGTTAAGGATAGGGATTAGTTAAGGATAGGGATTAGTTTGTTACGCTTTTTTGTTAAAAGATCGATTCTCTCTAAATCCCACGGGAGAGTACTTATTTGGTGGGGTTTAACATTATTAGGTTCAAAAAAGAGCTTAAAATTTCGCAGGGTAGGTTTTTTTTAATTTCTACATGAGACCTCTATCAAGAATAAGAAATGATTCATTATGCCTTTTTATTAAAAGGTTGGTTATCTCCAAATTCCACATGAGAGTCCTTATCGTTGGGGTTTAACATTATTAGGTTCAAAAAAGAGCTTAAATTTGGGTTTGTAATTGTGGTATTGGACTTATTTGGTGGGTTCACCATTATTGGGTTCAAGTTGAAATATCAGTGCATATCAATGAAATAAGGTACCTTGCAATTCCTATTTTTGGTAAAAGTTGAAAATCTCTTTATTATTAGGGGGAAATCAAGAAAAAAAGCTTAAACTTGGGTTTGTAATTGTGGTATTGGAGTAGAGAGAGCAGGGATTTTTTTAACAGTAGCAGTGGCGGTGGTTAATCATCAAGAGCACTTTTTTTGAGGCAGGCGTGGGTATAAATGCAGGGCCTTTGTTCTGAAGCTTTCTTTCTTTTTCACTTCCTTCAAATACGAATTTCTCTTTCCTTTTTGTGTTTTTTTTTCGTTCTTCTTTTCTCCTCTCTCTCTTCCTTCAGTATCCACTGTGCATTTTGATCATCATGGTATCTCTCTTTGTGTGTGTCTTTATTTTTCGTTGGGCGTTTGTTGCTAGTGTTGCTGAAGGGACTGTACATAAAAAGAGTTTGAAAGTTTGAACAATATAATTACATAGTCACGAGAGAACCCAAAATATAAGTTTCAAGAAAAGTTATTATCATCAGTAAAAAAAAAGCAAGGTCACCAGTTCAGAATGGTGTGCAGAGGGTAGTACCAAAAGTAGCAGCAGCACAGAATCTGAATTGGGTACCTTTCTTTCTTCACACTTTTAGTTGGGTCTTTCTCTGTTTCAGAGCTCTGTTTAATCTGACTAGGGTTTTCCTTTTTTATTTTCTTTTCTTTTTTCTTCTAGTACTGCTGCAGGGTTTGAATGAGTATTTATGATACTGAAATCCATGTCTCTACTTAGCCTAATTAACAGCTCCTGGACTTTTCTCTGAGCTCGTCTAAAATGGGTTTCTGTATTCCTGGATATTGGAGGGTTTCTTTACTGTAATTTGAAGTAACTGCTGGAAATTCCATGTTTGCTTTGGGCATAGGCATGTTTTCTTGTTTATTTGGTCTTTTATGAACCTACGGGGGTACTTGGATTCGTTCCAATTATCTGCATTTTGGTCCTTTGAGTTCATTACTCATTCTCATATGTTTTTCAACGTTATTGATCTCTCCAATAAAAGATCACCCGTTTCAATGCTTTTAGTACTGTTCAGATTAAATGTTAGGTCTACCTGTGAGCTAATTAATTAACCTTTTGGCTACAATTGGTCTGGTTCAAGAAAGCTATCATTAATGCTGTATCATTTAGCATTTAATAGGCCCATTTGTTGAAGAAAATTTTACTATTGCAGTTTAGGATAATTTTGCTAATGGCTTTTCTTGTTCATATCTGAAGTGAAGGACAACCGAAAGTGAGGTCCTCGTTTCTAGGTGAGATAGCAATTTCCGCAAGTATACATGGATATGCCTGAAAAGGATAATCTTGAACCAGAGAAGGGGAATGTGGATCTTCTGGATTATCATTCATCAAATATACCTCCGGATTGGCAATTAGGTGGGAACAATCTAGCAAATGCTTCAATGGGAATGATTTCCTCTGGCAATCCCATTGCAGCTTGTAGAGGGAATATGTTGGAGTCTTCTTCTTGCTCTAGTGCCACCATGGTGGACTCATTTTGCTCTACTATGTGGGACCAGTCTTCCAGTTCACAAAATTTAGGTTTCGGTGACATTAATGTTCAAAATAATGCTGGCACTTCAAATGCATTGGGCAGTAGACCAACTGGTATGGTGACTTTAAGACCAGGTCTTGACGGCATAGCTGGGTTGGGTTGGACTCCACCAAATACTACGTTGAAAGGCAGCATGTTTCTACCCGGGGCACCTGGGATTCTTTCTCAGAGTTTAGCTCATTTTCCTGCTGATTCAGGTTTTATTGAAAGAGCTGCAAGATACTCATGCTTTAGTGGTGGGAATTTCGGTGATATAATGAACCCTTTTAGCATGGCTGAATCGATGATTCCTTACTCTAGGATTCTAGCACCAATGCAAGGATCACAAGAGGCTTTCAACGGAAATGGACCAAAACCATTTTCTGGAACACAGTCCCAGAAAGACGAGATGAACATGGCTGGAAGTGCAAAGCGTGTCTGTTTGACTGCTGAGCACGGGAATTCTGATGGAAGCCCACTCAAGAATGACAGAAACAGTGAAACCTTAGCAAGGTCTCATGACGAAGCAAAACAGGGTATTGGTGGTTCAAGCAATGAGTCTGGTGAAGCTGAATTTAGTGGCCGAGGTGCTCAAGATGAGTTGGAAGGGGCAGGCGGAGAGTCTTCTCCCAAGGGAGTAGGTTCAAGGAAGAGGAGAAGGGGTGGCCAGGTTGAACCATTTTGCTGTCTTTCTCTTAAGAATTTTAGTGGAAGTTTTTGGATTCATGTCTAAGTTAAAATAATGCTTACATTAGTTTTCAGTTTCCTCATTGCATTTGGTTGTTGATATTTATTCAGGATGCTGAAATTGATCAAAACAAGGTAATTTCACAGTCACCAGTTGAACCTAAAAAGGACCATTCTTCTGAAATCCAGCAGAAGGGAGGACAGAATCCTGCTTCAACTACGAGCAAGGCTGGTGGAAAAAATGCTAAACAAGGACCTCAAGCTTCAGATTCACCAAAGAAAGAATATATTCATGTCAGGGCACGGAGAGGCCAGGCAACAAACAGCCATAGTCTTGCTGAAAGAGTAAGTATTATTATCTTTTACTGTTCGAATAAAAACAACAATTCTTTGTCATTGATAGATTTTATCTGTTGTAGGTAAGAAGGGAAAAAATCAGTGAAAGGATGAAGTTTCTCCAGGATCTGGTCCCTGGTTGCAGCAAGGTTGGTGTTTTGGGGGCACATTTTTTTTGAACTATGCATCAATCAAGAATTGCACGAGTTTTCCTTAGAGTCTCCTCTTGATTTTGCAGGTCACGGGCAAAGCCGTAATGCTGGATGAAATCATTAACTATGTCCAGTCTCTGCAACGCCAAGTTGAGGTTAATAATTGTTCCTTTCCCATTCTTACTTTAAATGTTAGCTAATGTATGTTCATGGCTGTTTTCTGGAAGTGCCATAATTAATTGCGCTGTTTTACCATTTCTTACTATTCAGATTCGGGTGTGTCAATTTGAAGCAACTAAGTGAAACTACTCTGATAAACTTCTGAAAAGTACAAAAATTTAACTCAATCTGCACTGCTGAAACTTTAATTCCTCTCCCTGCAATCCTTTTCTAAACCTCTCTCTAATTGACATGATATTCTTTTGGAGCATGGAGTTAAATTGTGTTATCCTCTGCAGTCTTTGATGATATTTTCAATTATTTATGCCTTTGATGCTTGTTTAAACCTAGTTTTCTACTTGCTGCAGTTCCTGTCAATGAAGCTTGCTACTGTAAATCCCCGGCTAGATTTTAATCTTGAAGGGCTTCTAACCAAAGATGTAAGCAAAAAACACTTGTCTAGACAACAAGATATTTGTTATCGCATTTTGAATTGTAAGCATGAGCATATCTGTTTATACACATGTATTATTCACCTTGAATATAGATCCTTCAGTCAAGAGCTGGTCCTTCATCCTCACTAGCTTTTCCAACTGATATGAATATGAGTTATCCTCCACTTCATCAATCACAAGGTATAATTCAAACGGGTCTTCATGGCTTGGGAAACTCAACAGATGCACTTCGAAGATCCATTAATTCACCAATAGCAGCCATGAACAGGGCCTACAAGGAAACGACACCTCATGTATGTTTTGTTATTATTATTCTTTGCATTTACATGCATTCTCTGTTTTCGTTTCTAGCCTTTTTCTGGAACTCATGCCCAATTCATTTAAATTAATCAAATGCTTCTAATTATAGAGAAAAGGAAAATGAAAAAATAGTACTTCTAAGACATGAAAACCATGTATCCTTACTTGCTTTATACTCTCTATTCATCTCAGGTTTCTAGCGCGTGGGACGATGAGCTTAATAATGTCGTCCAAATGGGACTAAACCCCAGTGCTCCTCTCAGCAACCAAGATTTAAGTGGTATTCAAATATCCCATTGATGCTTATTTTGGATCAACACAAGAATTTTGACTGATCAGAGAATACCCTTGTGCATTTGCAGGGCCTTTGCCTCCTGGCCATATGAAAGCTGAACTCTGATTGAGGTCATAGGTCTATTATATGCTGCACAATGGTTTTGGAGAAGGTCAATTTTCTTGGAAGGATAGAAAAAATGATTTCTTTCTTCCACCAAATCTTACCCTGATGTTATCCCAGTTATTGAAGCTTTCAATCAATCTCTTTTCGATGGATGATATCATCCTAGCTAAGGATTAGGGGGTTTAGTCTTATGTACAGCCATTCAAAGTAAATTATCGCTTCACCATGTGAAACCTTCTTATTCATATGTCATGTCTTTGTTACACACTAGCTGAGAAATAAATGATTCATTCAATCAAAGTAGCTTCAAAAAAGTAGAGAAATATTTGATCAAGGATATATATATTTATATATATATATATATGTGTGTGTGTGTGTGTGTTTTGAATGTTTAGGTTTCTTGGTCTGGAACTTTGGTCAAATCTGTCTCAAGAAGAACTGGTCTTTTGAAATAGAAATGGGGAAAGTTTGAAAGCTTTCTGTGCGCAATGTATATTTGTGACAAGATGTGATCCTTCCTGTCTGTAGTTTCTGATGAATCTGCAATAATGCATAATGGTTATCGCCTTAACCAGGGCATGACAAAAGCTATCTGATATCTTTTATGCTGCTGAAAAAGATTGGTAAACTTATGGCCTCTGCTTGTAATCCACTTTTCAGCACTGCTTACCCTTTTCCATTTATATTCTTGAGAAGTGGAGGTGTGTCAACATGATCTCAGAATTACGAGGATTTGCATAATTTATATTTGGTCCAATTAATTTAAAATTTTAAGGTTTGCCTATAAATTTTAGAAATCCCAAATATAAATTTTATTCATTTTCCCTCAAAACTTTTCCTTAAAATTTCAAAAACCAAGTTTCATTCCAATCCCACATTCAATATTCCGAGAATGTAGGTTTGAAACCCACCAGAAAGGCAGATGAAAGGAGGAGGTGGTAGCAGTCTGTGCATAAGAGTTACCACCAATGATAAAGTCTCCAGGCTTTATGCAGATGTAGTGGTTATCTTGATGAAAACTAGGTTGATAAAAACTCTAGTCTAGTTTAGTTTTATAAATAAAGGTAGGTTCCATTGTTCTGGAGATGTCTGAAAAAGAGCTCTAGAGACGTCCAGATAATGTCTGTAGATTCCTCTACTTGGTACCCTGATATAACTTGTTTCTCTTTGGTAATAAAAATTTATGACGGAGGGGGAGTTCTAACCCAGAAAAAGTTGGAGGGACCAATGAATGAAAAGCTTGAAAGGGCAAGGGATTATTTTATTTATATAGGGTCATGCTATTGAGTGTACTATTAAATCTCTAGTGTCAAAGTTAAAGTAATATTTGTCTTTATTTTTTAAAATAAAATCTTCAATAAAAAATTTTTTTAAAATATATTTTATATATTGTACCTAAACTGATAAATTAAATCATAGAAGTACGAAATCAAATTTATTAGTTATTTTTAAATCAAAAAAGACAATTAACTGTTAATTTTGACTGACAAAGACTTAACAGTGCATTGGATACTGTTTAACCTATAAAATATATTTACAAAAAATAAATTTTTTATTGTAAAAAAAATAAAATTAGATATTTACCGTTGACTTTGACAACTTATATGTAAACTTTATATGAAGTGTACTAGTGCACTCCATAACATTATTCATATAAACTTTCTTGATTGAATTTCATTTATTTAAAAAAGCAGTTGATCGTTAGAAATTAATCGGAGCACCCATAAGGTGTGTTTCGTAGCACTGCATAACATTTTCATATATATAAATATATGAAAAAAAAAATAGAGTAGAGCAGAGCATTGCGGCCATAGCAATGCCGTTGGGGTCCTCCTCAAGGCATCCTCATAATAGTGATGGTAGCGGTGATTCTACTAGTTCCGACCGTCATTGGCGAATAAAGCAAAGCCATCAACAACCCAACCCTCGTCAGCGAACTAGGTAACAATCCAACATTCCTTGATTATTGCCCTAATTTTTTGATAAAAATTCAGTTTGAAAATGTGTGAAAAAGATTTGGGATAAACCTAAAACTTCTTGTTCCGGTGGTTTTGGGAGGAAGGACTCCAACGGCACCTCCTATTGACGACATTGAAGAGATTGGACGACAATCTCTTGGCTGCTCTTGTCGTCCCTCACAACCCCCTCCCTTTTCTACCCCTCGCACCGTTCGCACTGCTCTATGCTACAATTTTTATTTTTATTCTTTTCAAAATCATAGGCCAAACGATGTCGTTTCTCTCGTAAGTTTTCAAAAAAAAAAAAAATCACGCACAACGGCATTTCTCTCTCTCTCTCTCTCTCTATATATATATATATATATATTATTTTATATAGTCCTTCCTCTATCCATAATTATAAGTCATTTAAGCTTATTTTTTTATCT
>JAOXNR010000013.1:10892675-10908240 GCA_028571225.1 Parsonsia alboflavescens
CCCAAAAAAAAAAAAGAAGATTCCTTTGCCTTTCGAGATAGTTTATGAATTTCCTTTCATTCAAATGTTCTAGAAATTGTCTCTTATTTTGCACTTGGAAAATATATCTTTAAATGATGTAATATAAGTAATAGCACGTGACAAGTACGTGATCTATTGCTAACTATATTTTCTATTATTCCCGCCAAAACTTCTGCGGACAGACTATGTCTCAGTTTTCCCATTACTATTGTTCACTGCTGAAACAGTGCCGTGAAACTCAGAATTTAAAGCAAGCAAAGAAGCTTCACTGCATCATCATTAGAAGTCTTGAAAACCCAGAAACATTTTTGCTCAACAACATTGTGAACGCGTACAACAATCTCAATAATTTAGTCTATGCGAGAAAGGTGTTTGATAATATTCCGAAACCAAATCTCTTCTCATGGAACACAATTCTGTCAGCATATTCGAAATCAGGGAACCTCTCAGAAATGGAAGAATTATTCAATTTGACGCCAAGAAAAGATGGGGTATCTTGGAATTTGGTAATTTCAGGATATGCATCCGGTGGGTTGTGTTATGATGCTTTAAAAGCTTATAAGTCGATGTTAAGGAATGGGTTGGTGAATTTGAATAGGATTACACTTGCTACAATGCTTATCTTGTCATCCGATAAGTGTTGGATTCGGTTAGGTATGCAGATTCATGGACAAATCCTGAGATGTGGTTTTCAATGGTATGTTTTTGTGGGAAGTCCTTTGGTTGATATGTATGCAAAGGCAGGGTTGATAATTGAAGCAAAACGGGTTTTTGATGAGCTACCTGAGAAAAATGTGGTCATGTATAATACAATGGTAACAGGCTTATTAAGATGTGGGACGGTGGAAGATGCAGCAAAATTGTTCCTTTCTATGTCTGAGAAAGATTCTATTTCATGGACCACAATGATTACAGGATTGACACAGAATGGACTGTATAAGGAAGCAGTTGATTATTTTAGGAAAATGAGGTTGGAGGGGTTGTCTGCTGATCAATTTACCTTCGGTAGCATTCTTACCACTTGTGGAGGTCTTCTGGCCATGGAAGAAGGCAAGCAGATTCATGCTTTCATAATTAGAACTGAATATATGAATAATGTGTATGTTGGCAGTGCTCTTGTTGATATGTATGCAAAGTGTAAATGCATTAAGTATGCAGAGAGAATTTTTAGAAGAATGACACACAAAAATATTGTGTCTTGGACTGCGATGGTTGTGGGTTATGGCCAGAATGGATACAGTGAGGAAGCTATTCATATCTACTGTGACATGCAAAGAAAAGGGATAGAGCTTGATCATTTTGCTTTGGGTAGTGTAATTAGCTCATGTGCAAATCTGGCAAGCTTGGAAGAGGGAGTCCAGTTCCATGCTCACTCGCTAGTTTCTGGTTTAATATCATCCATCACGGTCTCCAATGCACTGATTACTCTGTATGGTAAGTGCGGAAATATAGAAGATTCCCATAGGTTGTTTAATGAAATGAAGGTCAAGGATGAAGTCTCTTGGACTGCCCTTGTCTCTGGGTACTCACAATTTGGAAAAGCCACTGAAACAATCGGTTTATTTGAGAAAATGTTAGCCCATGATCGACAACCAGATGCTGTTACTTTCATTGGTATTCTTTCAGCCTGCGGTAGGGCAGGAATGGTAGAAGAAGGGTATCACTATTTTGACTTAATGGTAAAAAAATATGGAATCAAGCCAGTGACAGATCACTATTCTTGCATGATTGATTTACTTGGCCGCGCTGGGCACCTAGAAAAGGCAAAAGATTTTATACAAAAGATGCCCTGTTCACTTGATGCAGTTGGTTGGGTTACTCTTCTGAGCTCATGTAGAACTCGTGGCAACTTGGAGATTGCAAAATGGGCAGCGGAATCTCTCCGTGAGCTTGAACCTCAAAATCCTGCCAGCTATGTGTTACTGTCAAGCATCTATGCTTCTAAAGGAAAATGGGATCAAGTGGCTCAGTTAAGAACAAGTATGAGAGATATGGACATCAGAAAGGAAACGGGATTTAGTTGGATTAAGTACAAGAATAAGGTGCATATTTTTTCTGCTGATGACAAGTCAAGTCCATTTTTAGATCAGATCACTGCAGAACTAGAAAAATTAGGTTATAAGATGATAGAAGAGGGATATGTTCCTGATACAAGTTTGGTGCTTCATGACATTGAGGAATCAGAGAAAATAAAATTGCTGAACCGCCATAGCGAGAGGCTAGCTATTGCTTTTGGTTTGCTATTCTTCCCTCCTGGTTTACCCATTAGAGTGGTAAAAAATCTTCGAGTATGCCGTGATTGCCATAATGCAACCAAAATAATTTCTAAGATCACTCATAGAGAAATCCTTGTAAGAGATGCTGTTCGGTACCATCTATTTAAGGATGGGAATTGTTCTTGTGGAGATTTCTGGTGATCTGTTTCATAATATACATTGTCACTTCCATGTTCCAAGCCCAATATGCCTATGGCTGAAACCAATCTTACAGTGCACATTGGACACATTGATCCTTGCCTGATGAGTTGAGGTGCCTTTTGCATGGGAAGTGATGGTATGCTTCAGGACGATTAACTGCAATTGCTATTTGTTCAGTCGAAGTAGTGTGTGGATCTGTTTGTTTATCTTCCTAATGGAGGTCATGAATGCTTGATGATCTATGAGAACCTTCTTCCATGGCAAAGGTAAGAGTCATGTTCTGAACCAGGCTCTGTAATTAGTTGCAAAAAGTTGCTGCTTGGTAATTTCTGAAGTATAAGTATAAAAACTGAGCATTCATGACTAGATTAGTAAGGATTTTCTTTGACTTATCAAAACAATATATTTGGTTCTACTTTAAGCATAATTTGTGTCAAAGTCAATTTTTAAGGTTTTCGAAAACCATTCTTTCTTTCCTTTTTGAAGCTTTTGATAAAATATCTGTGCTATGAGTTTTGAAAGAGCATCTAAAAGGCATTAAGCTTTCCCAGTTGCTTTGCTCTAGGAAAAAAAAACATATTATTTAGAAACTGAAATAAATGTTACTTCATTATAAGCTGTGAAAGTGTGTTTTTGACAAAATCAGAATTAAAATGTATCATTGAGTAAAACCGAGGTCTTTAGAAACCAGTTACCTGGGCAGGAGTTTTCCACAAAAGAGTATTTGAGCGAGGTGAGAATGAGAGTACAATGTCTTAATATTAGCATTGAGGAATGATTCAAACACTTGTCAAACTTTTTCTTGATTTCTCAACATTTTTGAGTAGGAGCAGTGAGTGATTATTTGAACATCGAAGTAGGACTCATTGGCAACTTCTTACAGAGGCTGCCTGCAGTATCTAAAATCTTCCACCATGAAATTATTTTAGTAAAAGAAATCCTATAATTCTTTGCTTGATAGTACTAAATTTGCTTCTAGAATGTCGCATATAGAAGGTTTTACCAGATGCATATCAACACATACATTATATGTTGATGTTTGTTGACAATCAATACCTGCATATCGAATACAAAAGCATACTGCGTTTTGTTATAGCAATGCTATAAAAGAATTAAAAATATGTCATAAACTGGCTTTAGCTGCTGGATATTTTGTTGAGATACAAAAAGGTAAAAGTTATTATAGACGGAATTAAATTTATTACTCATTTGATGATTTTGTAGACTCTGTTCGGCTGAGCTGTTGGTTCTGCATGGATCCAAAAAATGCATTATAATGCAAATTTTGTGGGAGAAAAAAATCCAGTTTAAGTATAGAAATGCAGAAAACAACTACCTGCAATCGGCTACAGATTTCAAAGACTTCAGAAAGAGGTGCCCAGTCCCCAAAGTTTCTTTCTGCAAACTGGTAAGCAATGCCAGTTTTTCCACTGCCAACTATGAAAACTCCACCTTTTATTTCACCTTCTCCATTAAAGTTTTGATCAAATCCCATAGCCTTTGCTCTCTTGTAATTTGCAATAGCTCGACGATTCAATAGGAAGCCTGATAGGAATTTATCTTTGAGTAGCTTACCTCCACCAAATGCTTTAAAAAATTCCTTTCCTCTGTCATGGATTACAACACCACCCCAATAATGGGGCCAGAAATCTTTTACCTGTAACCATCTTTCAATGAATTAAAGAGATCATGACGCCTTTGTAGGAG
The DNA here is from genome assembly GCA_028571225.1 of Parsonsia alboflavescens. Taxonomy (NCBI): domain Eukaryota; kingdom Viridiplantae; phylum Streptophyta; class Magnoliopsida; order Gentianales; family Apocynaceae; genus Parsonsia; species Parsonsia alboflavescens. The sequence goes on from JAOXNR010000013.1 coordinate 10,896,821, forward strand.
AACAATTAGTGTAGCAGTAAAATACCTCTGATTCTATATACTCATGAATAATTGCAAATAACTGGACCCCAAGTGAATCAAAGATGGGTTTTCTGGAATACAATTGGTGGGCTTCAGCCCTGCACATGATGCACCTGATTTTGCATTTATTGAAAAAAACAACATTACTATTGATATTTTCTTAGGAGGAGGAAAAAGAAATAGGAAAAAAAGGTTTTAATTTCCTATTATTTTCGAGATGTTGGATGTGAGGCCTCTCATAAAACAGAAGCATCTTTTATCTTAATACAAACACCATGGTTTCTAAAAGTGGCTGATTTAGGGATTCTGTCGGCATTGTATTAAACATAGGCTTTGTACAGTTATGGATATATTGACTTGGCTTGACTAGCAGATTTAAAGAGTAAAGACTAAATCTATCCACATATCACCTGTCTATATTTCTGTTACTTTTCTTTTCTTCTATTTTAATTTATTGATTTTTATGATTTTGGTGAAGATTATTGATGAAGTGAGACTATAATATATTCATGAAACTTTACCCGGGGCGACGAATGCAAAGGAGAAGTGCTGTCCTCTCACGCCATAACTCTGAAGCCTTCATTGGAGGTGTCATTTTTTTCACCAAGCGCTCCATGCCAACCTTATACTGTGGAGTAATTTTCTGCACTGAAATGTTCTCAATTGCAGATAAGGGGGCAGCATTCTCAAAAACCGGGGGAGGCTGTACACAACCACATGCTCTGGGTTCAGCAGGCATAGAAGACACAATTCCCTTGAACACATGTCCTTCTTTGACCTTAAGATCAGCCAGGGACTGCTCCAGGGATATATCAGAAGCTTGACTGGGTTTTCCAGTTGATCCAGCTATCATAATTTTTCTGGAGTTGACAGGTGAAGGTTCTCTCTTGTACATACTAGTATTTCTGGAAGGCCCTATTGTTCTTCTCTTAGTGGGGACAGAATATGATGCCTGTGAAGGTTCTGCAGCCCATGGACGTGTTTTGTCCATAAAACGAGCAGTGTGGCCTCTTTTCATTCCAAACTGAGCATATAGATCTGCCATACTCATACTCAGAAGCTCAGCAAGGGATTTCCTGGAGTTTTGGAGCTTATCTGCATAGTCCATCAATGCACGATCATGCAGGTATGACCTGATTTCTAGTGCCTCCTTGAAAGTTTAAAGGAAATGGTATTAACAAGTGACTATAAAGTAAAGTACTTCAACATTTGACAGATGATGGAACAAAACCACATTTTTCTTCCTTAAAAGAGGTACAGAAATAATCAGGTCTGATCAATGCTCTAAATTTTTAGTTTAATTTGCAGGAAAAAAAACATCAGAAACTTCCTGAGAGACTAGTTTGATTGAGAAAACAATAGCGTATAGGTGCTTGAAGATTTAAAAGATTTTCAGAGATTACAGATTCAAAAATCTTTCTCTGATAGTGGTCCAGTTACCTTCTGTTCCTTGGTCATGTTTATGGCATTCATATCTTCCAAATTCATGAGCTTCAAAGTTGGTACGTCATCCCAACCGTCTTCCAGCAGCTTTGGAAGAAGTTCCTTTAAACATCCATTCCCAACAAAATCCTCCAGAGAGAAAGAAGCCATCAATTAATCCTTCTGAAGCAGTCAGAGAGAGAGAAATGGAGTCTGCAATGTTCTGGCAATTCTATTGAAGAGTCTCGACTAACTTTACAAGAGAAAAAGGGACACTACTTCTAAGCTCAAAGGCAGCAAAGATGAGAGTAAGTTTTACAATTATACTGTGTGTATGCTCTAACCATTTGCCTTATTTACATGCCTGCAAAAGATCTTGACAAGAGAACAGTGCGTGTGGCTCCCATTCTTCTTTACAACTATGCATTTATATATTGTAAACTCAGTTTCTTTATCATTACATTAAGAAAGGTTAAACGAAAATGATAATAAAAAAACAAAAAATAGTGATCTGGGGTATATTCTTGTTTTTTCCTTCAAATTTTTTGATCATGTCAATATCATTAAGTGGAGTTTGCTATGAGTATTGCCATATACTTTGTTGCAGATTCTATACAATACACCAATGCCGGCCAAAGTTAATCCTGATTTCTATTACGAAGTGCCGTCTCCAGACAATAACTTATCCTTTCCTTGCATCAACTGTGTCACGGAAAAAGTGTTTACTACTGCCTTCATGGCTGTGCTTACCTTGTAGCCTGCAACCCCAAAATGACGACAAAACGGTGTATCAGTAACCATCAATTTTCTCAGGGTCAGGCCAACTGTTAAATTAGTTGAACATGTTATGGTGATTATTTAATACTCTACTAGGATTTGGAATGATAAAGTACCACCCATTCATATCTTTTCACATGTTTTGAGTGATAGTTGAAAATGGAGAGAATGAAATGGGAAATCAGAGACGGAGTAATACTATGGAGTGTGTAACAGTTTATGGAAAGATAGCTTTTGTAACAGTTTTCAATGCTTAATCATATTGAAGAACATGAGACAAACCCTTTGACCGACTAGAACCCTAGAATTAGTTGTTCCACTTCTTTTATGACCACATAAAATGTTAGCATTTACATGGGTTTTTATTAAATAGAATTTGTTCCTCTTCTCATGCCTCAGACATTTCTCCAGAATAATTGAAGGAGCTTCTGATGACATGTTGGTTCACCTTCCGACTCCCGTCACAGCTTCCTTTCGCCTTTCGAAACCTGCCATAGACTGGGGGTAGAATCCTGCCAAGCTTTCGAGACAAGGAGACAAAATAATAATTCAGTACCCCCGAAAATCTGGCCAAGGAGATGTAACGCAGCAACTAACACAGGAATCGGATGACCCAAATTGGAAAATTTTAGCTAAAGGATTGCCCGTGGTATGGAAAATCTTTAATTATTCAGGACTGTGAAAATGTGAAAGAAGGTGTGAAGTTAGAAAGACATATGATACAAAATTTATGGACTGGAAAAATTCTGAATGCCTAAAATAAAAGATTGCTCCTTTTCCAAGAGTAGACGTTCTGCAGCAGAATCGTTGACAACTTCATTTCTAGTCAGCAGAAATAAGGAAAAAACTAAGTTCGAATTTTGGACATCTCATTGACACTTGCTTGAACCAAATAGTACTGTCAACATGTATACACAGAGGGATCCGGGATGGGAGTTTTCTACAAGGTAAAGCTGTTGATGGAAAAAGTGGGCATCTTGTTCAAATGTCTCAAGATTTTCTCTGCCATTTGTCTGGTACATTCATCTCCATGGTGAAAAGCACTGATCAGTGTAGAAGGAAACAACCTGTCCTCTGAAATATCTGAAATTGATTCATCTCCACCTTTCACAAGGAATTTTTCTATCACCCAAAATGATTTCTGCATAAGGGTCTCTTCTTTGTGTTCCTTTACCACTTTCAATACATGCCTGATAGCATTCATTTCATGCAAAACTTTCACACTTCTGTCCACGTTTACTTTCTCATCCAATAGTGTACAAATGGCTGAAAGTGCAGCTTTAACTACTTCGACATTGTCATGGTCTAAGCAGGTCAATAGACTTTCAACTGCATTGGCTTCAAGTAAGCAAAAGGTGTTCTGTGAGGAGCAAGTTCCTCCGTGAACTGGACATAATGGTTCCATCCTCTCTCTGGATGACTTAGAGAAACACCTCAGAAAAGTGGGAAGTTTTCTAGTCCTGGTCTTCTTTATTTCTGGTGGCTTGGAGAGATTGAGTGATTGGTTTGATAAATTCTCCAGCCCAATTGCTGATGACTTTTGGACCTCATCACTTGATGTCCTTATTAGTATTTCAGTGAATAGTGCTGTAAAGTTATACTCCCTCACTAAGGACAAGACTTGAAAATCATACAATGTTGTAGTGAACCTCACAAGGGTACCCACAAGACCTTCAAAGTAAGCACTTGCATACCTGCTTGTTCTTGTTCCAGTCCTTGGGATCCAGTTGATGCTGTCTATGATTTTGGGGACCACATTTTGATTGATCAAAGCAAGGTTGAGCCTCAGGTTTTGATGGGGAAGCTTAGCCAAGAAATTGGCAGAAACTGCATGCTTCTCTGTGATCCGAGCAATTTCAGTTGGATTCTGGATTAGGCTCTCTGGTTGGCCCCTGGTTTTGCAGAGTCTATCTGATAGAGTGTGACCCATGAAAGATGTCAGTGTAATCAGCAGTTTGATTGATGCAATGCCAAGTTCTTCATTTGGGTTATTGATAAGCTCTATCAGGTTGTAACTAGCTTCTGTTTCTTTGATCACTGAAACAATGGTGTCAGATGATTTTGGAAACTTCATCAAGCACAGCACGATTCTGATGAGATTAATGTTCAAGTCATCCAGGGTTGAATTTTTTATCCTCCCAATAATGTTATAGACAATGTAGTCTGAAGTTATTGTATGTCCATGGATATTTACTTGAAGATGCTCTAGCTGAATCCCAGACTCGAGTATATTTGCAAGTATAGCAGCAGCTTCATTCTTTGTGTTCAGTGGTTCATTCTGAATTGTCCTTGTAAACATCTCTTCTACCATGACCTGAACGATGCCTGCTTCCACTAGCAATTTGCTATTCAGGTAATAGGAGGAGAGTTGTCTTAGAGCTTTGAAGGCTGCACTTCTGCTAATAGAATTTCCACTTTGCACCATGTTGATTAATGCTATAGATGACTTCTCAGCAACATAGATTTGACTGTCAGGTCCAAGAGCAATTTCACCAAGGAAACATGCCATCTCCATCTTCATTTCTTCCCTGCCTGTAGTTTTAAGTTTTCAAAAGAGTAATCAGAGACTCACATTTTGTTTTAAAGCACAAAAAGTTATAGACCCTAGGCCTCAACAACTTCTAGTATCTATTTAGGCTTGGAAATATGTAACTAATGTAACAGTTCTTCAGAAGTAGAATAGTTATATGGTATGACGCAAGGAAAGATCACGAAATTACCATCAATAAGATGGCTTAACATGGGCTCCCAATATCCATCCTCTGCCATGCGCTTTATGTTATTTGGAGACTTTTCCAGGTTCTTTAAGATCTCATCAACTTTTGATGAAGTGAATGCGTCAGTTGACTCTCTAATTTTGAAGGTTATAAGCATCAGGAAACCTCCGGAAACCTCACCAATTTTATCACAGAAAAATTGGGAGCTCGAAAGATCAAGCAAGAGTAAAGCTGATGCATGCCTAACAGGTCTGTGATTACTTGATAGCATTTTCATTATTTTTAGAGTGTCAATTGTTCTGGCAATCATCTCCTGCACAGGAACGAAGGAACATCAACTTTTGATGTACAGAATAGATCTAGATTTTAGATTGTTTTTACCTGTTGCAAATTTTTTATTTGAATTAACTTAAAAGCAACATAGCATCAGAAATACAATCATGATGAAATTTCAAGGTTAGTTCAAGGATCACCTTCCCATCACTGTGATCTGCCAGTTGCTGCAATAGCTCTAGTGTTGCATGTCTTACATTTCTGCTTTTGTAGTCCAGGAACTTTCCAAGCAATGGAATGATGCCAATAGTTAGAATCTGAACTTTGTTGCATTCCCTTTTCCTGCAGATATCTCGTAGATCATCTATTGCTTCAAGTATCATATTCTCTGTACTTGCCAAAGATAAAGCTGCACGGGCAACCTTAATTCGTGCTGCTTCATTTCTTTCGTTCCACTCCTCTATCGTTGCTTTCAGGGCTGCATTGGCATTGAAACTTCTGGTTTTCAGCTTCTGTTTTGACTTGGGGCAGAAGATGTCATCTGAACTCCCAAACTTATCAAACCATTCTGCTATAGCAGTCCTCTCATAAGTAACTCCACTTTCTATTGTTACTGGATCATCCATAATCTTGTTAGTCAAAGGGCAAAAGAATGTCTCATACAAAGGCTCCATGTACTGAGCCATTTGTGGAAAACTCATCAAAGATCCATCAATTGAACTGTTGCAGTTCTTGTGGTTTATGCTCTTTCTACTTCCAAGGCTCCGGTTAATGAGATTTCTGCTGTTTCTACTTCCAAAACTAGTAGTTGGAGAGAACTTTGTTGTGTCCAGTGGCCGAAGATTATCTGTGGAATCTTCCAGGTTAATAGAATAAAGGTCTGTCTCAATTTCAGAAGATTTCATCGACAGTTCCATTGAGGACTGCGCTTGGCTTCCAATCACTGGATTTTCTGAAACTTGATCTTTCCTAACCACAAAATGAAGATCAATCATTTCCTTTGAGAGTGACTTGGCTGCAATCTGTACAAATTCTGAACCATCTTGCTTCGGAAACAGTATCAAACTGAGGCCTTTCCCCACATTTCTCATGACACCTTCAAGGTCCTCCAAGATGTCATTCAACTCAGAGTCCTTTACTGTGCATGCACAGTTTTGCAGTCTCTTAGTAAGGTCTTTGGCAAAGTTGATGCTTCTGGCTAGTGACTGCAGGATTTCTGCGGTAGTTGTTGGAATTGAACCATAGTTATCCAACTGCAGTTCCCTTATCACTGCTGAAACTCTGTATAGATAGGATCCAACCATGAGGAAGGTTTCGCGTTCTGCCTGTATACATTCAACTGACCCCGTAATCTCTGCAATAGAAGCCTGCAAGGGTTCTATTATAGCAGCTCCTGACTTCTCCTCTTCTTTGAACTCAGGAAACGATGGCATGGATTCCGCTGTCTATTATGTAAATACTTCAAGTTAGCTCCCTTTTCATTTCTACAAAAATAGAACTTCTTCAAATGCAATCAAAGAATCAATGACTTCAATCAAGTAAAAGAGGGCAGAAAACTTGTGAATAATGTCTTGATTCTTGAATTTAGAAAATGACTTGCTTGGCGCATTCTAAAGTTGCAAAAAACATGATATGAATGAACTTCAGCCGAAGTAACAAGAAAAGAATTAAGGGTTCTGAGTCAAATAAATGATGAAGAAGGAAACCAAGAGAAAATTCATACCATCATCCATTCAGAGACACTTCCTGAAGGCATGACCTTCCCAGAATGGCAGTGAGGAAGCTTGACAGGCATGTTCTTCAAGTGCATTTTTCCCTGTCAGGTAAAAGAAAAAAGAAAAAAAATCCACTGCATATTGAATCAGTCATTAATGTTCGTTGTACAAATTTGTCAAAATCTTGAAAGCGATGCTTTTCGGTTTGAAAACTCCGGTTTACTGAACAAAATGAGATCATACATTAAAGAATGCAATTTGACTCGGTCAGCTCATTATCATTTAGCAGAACATTATATTTTGGTCAGATTTCAGTTCCCTTTCAAACCATTTTCAACAGTAGTAATTGAGTTTAAATATATCTCAACTTTCTAAACGACTTGGTTCTGGATTTGACTTCTTCATTATTGTCCCTCCATCTGGATCTTCTAAAGAAAGATGAAGTGTTTTCTTGGGGTCCTGTTTAAAATAAGCAAGTGGGAGTTAAACAAAACTTCTTAGTCATGGACAGACGATCTTGTGCTCCCCAGTTTAGCCTTAGGTATGGGTTGCTTGGTAAATCCATGTACAAAACTATCATGATGTATTTTTTTATATTCTTGTGCTCCCCAGTGTAGCCTTAGGTATGGGTTGGTTTGTAAATTCTTGTACAAAACTATCATAAAAAAATTTTATATATATTTTTTTATTTTCAAGTGGTATTCAAGGTAATAAAAGTCTGGGTAAAAACTCAATGGTTGAAAAGTGAAGTTGAATCTATGACTTGCGTTACACAGGCCACCTTCCAACCATTGAGTCACAGTTTTAGTTTATTTATATATTTCTACTATTCCACTTGGAACTGAACCCCTACAAGGACCTAAATCCATGGAAGTTGACTCACAAAATCTAAATTCTACATGAAAACTCAATCACCAAGTAAGGGAGTAAATCCATATCTCACGTCCCAACCAATTAAGTTACATATACCTCGCTTCCCAACTGCTAAATCATTTTGAAATTTTCTCTCCTTAAATAGAGCGTAATAGGTGAATTTGGAGGAGGGAGGACAAATAAAGTGTGAAAATAGTTCTCCCATTAGATCAGTTGGCCACCAAGACTTGGATAACATCGCTTTCCTCCTTCAATTTGATAGAACGTTCACCGAAAATAATAATATTAAAGATAAAATGTTACCATCACATCGACTAAGTGAACCGCCTATGCATTTGCTTCGCAAATTCAACTTTTATTATAGTAGTAGTACTTCTTTATGACAGTACTTAAATTGAATTTATTTAACATAATTAATCTGAAGATATATATATATATATATATATATATATATATATATATTTATGGTGGAAGGGTGGGCAATTTCAAACCTAGGATTCTTGTATAAATTTTAAGAAAATTAGTTGGTTTAATTAATTTTACACTTATCAATATCAATTTCTTAAGAAAAATTTAACTAATTTTAGAAACTGAAATATTCATTTCCGAACAACTCAAAATAGAAATGTAAACATTCAATTTCAGACGGAGTGAGTATATTGTATGTTAAGCCTATATATTTATACCATTATGTTTTAAAATATTATTTCATACTAGGTTATCACCGCTACATTCTTTAAATAAGTTGAATAAGATTTTTCTTTTTTTTTTTGGTTATTTAAATGAATATTTTACTAAGAAATATTGTTTTCATTTTGAATTATCCTCCAATGTAAAATAAAATTTAAATAAAATATCCTCCACCCATTCAAAAAAATTTATTGGTGAATAAAATTCAAATATGAAAAAAAAAAATCATTGAATCCTTGTGAATAATCAATTACAATTTTAGTTTAGTGAATATTTAATTAATTAAATTTTTCATAAAAAATATTTTTAAATAAGAAATATCCATATAAGAGGTCTAATTTATATGTTTCTTTAAAAACCCTTCATTTATTTATTTTCAAAAGTCTTTTATTTTATAATTAATTAGGTTTACCTCTTCTCCTTTTAATTAATAATCGATGTATCCCAATAATAGAACTAAAAATTTGAATATAATTAAAAAAAAAATACTCATCATGTCATCCGTTTAATCAATATATCTTTATTAAAATTTAAAAGTTTGAAAAAGTCAAAAAATACTGGCACATAAATTTTTTGTATTATCTAAAATTATTCTTTTTTTTTTTGAAAAAAAAATCTCTTGTATAAAAATAATAATTTTAATTCAGTAACAATTTAATTAATTAAATTTACATTAATTTGTATGATTTTAAATACATTTAATCACGATAATTACTCAACACTATAAAATAATATTTTAATTATGATTTATTATTGACATTTAAAAATTAAATTACACATTATATTGTAGGTTAATTTTATGTTTTTATGCGGACATATTTGAAAATATTATTTTAATAATATTCAATAATTATCATTATTCATTTAAATAATTTTAAAATATCATTTTAATAATTATCATTATTCGTTTAAATACGTTGAGTGAAATTTTTATTGACTCTTATATGATTAGATTTGTATATATATTCTAAGATGTCAGTTTTTGAATTTAAAATTCATCCTCTCTAGATGAGTTATGTTTATAAATTTATTATCAGTGTCCTATAATTTTAGAAAAATTAGCGCACACGAATCAAATTAGAAAATTTTAATTTCTTAAGAATTTTGTAGGCTAAATATAGAATATCTTTTCGGAGGAAATGACAAATTAAAGTCATGAATAAAAATAAAAATAACCCACAAATAGAGTTTAAATTTAATAGGATCAAAAGTATAAAGTGGAACGTGAATATTCGTAGTATGCAAAAAATTTTCAATGCATCCGCTGCACCATATCAAATGTAAATCGATGAATAGATGCATTGAAAATTTTCTCTTTTTTTTTTTTTTTGCATACAAATGTGATTAGTAGCTTATCCTGACATTGGTTTTAGGATTTAGTAGCTTCTTTATTAGTGTTGCAGTTCCGGTCACCTGAGACAGCCGCTAATAAAGACAGAGAAATTAAAACCGTATAAACTGAGCAGGGCTGAAAAAACGAAAATGATTCCTACTCCTTGAGTTTTCAAGCTTTTGTTTTTTTTCTTTGAGATTATCATCAATTCATATTTATCTGCAATTGAACTCCGTCACCTACAAAGCTTCCCCTCCCGCAGCCGGCCTGTGCTTCACTTTCAAATCCTGGGGATGGAGAAAAAAAGATTTGGGTTGCACAGGAAAGATGCAGATAAATTTCTTCCAGAAAGATCTTTGCTGCATAAAGTTTCAGCGCAGCCAGATGCTCTTATTGAATCCTTCAAAAATATACACAAAAATGAAACAGGAAAAATTAGAAGACCTAAATCCCCTGCCAATTCATAATTTTACCACAAGTAATTATTTCTCTTGAACAGAAAAAGAAGGAAGTAAAGAAAGATTAAGCAGATATAGCTCAGTTACCGTCACAATCGCTGTCGATTCCCCAATAGCATCATTATGCTTTCAACCGACACCTCCTCCGGCTTTCTCTTCATTTTGTATTTCCTTCAACAACCAGATTTTCATTTTTCCTTGTGAAAATTCTCGGCCTGTATCATTTGAGTCAAGAATCTTGAAGAACAAACATCAGATATTTTAATAGCCTTTTGATCTTCCTTTATCCTGGTAATAATGGCTTTGTCGTTGGGATCTTCTTGGCATTGCTTGCTCTTCGGTTTTCTTTATCAAATTCTTCTTTCCAATGCCTCAATTATCCCAAATTAACAGTCATACGATTTTGCCATAATACTTATTTCTTTTGAAATACTAAATGTTTATATTTTTTCTTTCAAGAGATGGTGAATTTTAAAATGTTACACATCTTTGCCGGGCATTTTAATTTTTATCCAAATTAAAACAGTAATTTTTTATTTACCTGATTCTTCACAACATTTCACAATTACTCATATCTAAAACTAATTTTTCATTCTATACCCATTTTGACTTTTAATTAAAATAAAAAATCAAAACAGAACATTTATTTTCTTTTCACATGCATTTACTAACGTATCCCTCAGCATTCAGTACATCCAATTGAATCCAATTGCCTACAAAATGAATTGAAGAAACTACAACTCACATCATTCATTTGATCAGAAGTTTTGAACCATAGCTAAGAAAATTACTCAAAGAACCATTCCCCTTATAGGAGAGAAAGAAAAAAAACCAGCTTTTTATTATGTTCGGTTGTTCATTTTTGTTTTCCGAAATCAAGAAGACGAAGGTAGGGGGTGTTTGAAGGTACATTGTTCAGTTTTTTTCTTTGTTATTTTTTTTCTTTGGTGTTTGGAAGCCTAGGTTTGTTCATTCTGTGTTGTTTATCTGGGAGAAGGAAAGAAGGAAGGTAGGATTGCAGAGATTTCCGTCGAAGTGAGGAGATTTTGAGATTTGAGAAGAGACTTTCGAGACACGAGACAGGTATATTTCGAGACTTATATAAGTGATTTCGAGACAAGAGATAGTTGAATTCTAGACA
>JAOXNR010000013.1:10908340-10923258 GCA_028571225.1 Parsonsia alboflavescens
CAATGAGACCATTTCAAGACAATCATTTCGAGACATCAAGCCAATTTCGAGACCCTACAAATTTAACAATTACACACTCAAATTAAAAAATTCCAGACATAAATTCAACAATTCGAGACACAATACCCAAAATCCATCACCATTCATTCGAGACCCATGCAAAAATTCGATAGCCATGACCCAAATTCGAGACTATCGAGAGAATTCAACCAATCAACACTCAAATTAAACCATTCGAGACAAAATTGATACAATTCAAGACTCAATATTCATAACCCATGCACAATACAATACATGCTTTCAATATGCTACAAAATCGAAATTAAACAACACACAAAATCATGATTCAAGTGAAGAAAACCTACCAGGGAGTGAAAGAACTGCCGGGTCGATGAGGGAGTGAAGAAGGACACCGCCGGTGAGGGAGTGAAGAAGGGAAGAAGGGAGTGGAAGGAAGAAAGTGAACTCGGTTTGGTGTGGAAAGAAAATGAGAGTGAGGGAAAAGAAAATGAGGGTAGAAGGAAGAAAGAAAATGAAAGTGGGGCCTTGGTTCTCGGTGATCCGGCTTTCGAGAAGTAGTGGACAGTTACATATAAAATCGAGAAGACAATGAAAAGTTGAATCTCAATTCTCAATTTGGATATTAAAAAACAAATGATAAGGATGCAATTTTCCATTTCCAGAACAATTTTTATTATCCAAAAATGTTAGAAAATCAATTTGAGTATAGAATAAAATTGGATCAACCCATTTGGGTAGAAATGAAATGTTTATAGAAAGTGAGTAAAATTAAAATTGGATCAATCAATTTGGATATATTTGGGAATTAACTGCATCTTTCCGGCATCTATTGCTTTCAAGGTAAGGATAATCCAGAAGCTGATCCTGATAACATCGGTCTGCCCACAATAAACTTAAATGTTTTATTTACAAATATTACTCAACTTGAACCAAAAGATTTTATGTGCAAATTACAAAATAAACAAGCAAGAGGAAGCTGACCTTCCTTGGGTGTTTTATTAGTTAGTACAATTGTCTGGAGACAGCAAAAAAGGTAAACAATGATACCGAAAAAGTCCCCAGACCCGAAAGAATTACACTTCCTGCTACATATTATGCTACTTAATAAATGAGATTAAATATAGAACATAAGGGAAATGTGAAAAAATTTATTTCTATCAACTCCAGACATTTCTGTATATCTTGCCTGACCATCACTTCTTATTTGTTGGTGGAGAGCTGTCTTACGTTATTAGCAGAAGTCTTCAGCGACAACCATATTATCAAACTCCCGAGTCCCCGGAGCTTTCATTTTCTTGGCCTTTGAACTATAGCTTAGCTTGCATCACAATGTACTGCTACTGTTTTGAACTTCAAGGGCAACCTGGCTGTTGCCCATGAGGGCTCTGTCGGCATCATAAGCTCTGGAAAAGTGGCATCACAGAGATTTCGCATGCTTCATCATATGTACAAAAACAGAACATGCGGATCCTTGAAAAGAATTAAGTCATGCTGCGGATGTAACTCTCTTTAACTTGTTTCGACTGCTGCCCAACATTTCCTGGCTCATGACCAAAAAGATTTAAGATGCCATTGCAAAAAATAGTTGCATGGCATTAAGGGAGGATGGAAAGGAAGCGCTTAGCAGCTTCAGCAGAATGATTCGTGTGCCTCATCATCTTAGTTGAAGAAGTAGGAAGATTCTAGAACTTCTCTCAAGTCAAAGTCCCCCCTTTCAGGCAAGGGAGGGAATTTTAGATTGGGGAATGACTTTTCAAAACTTTCCAGTAACTGCAAATTCAAATGAGAAAAAACACATTAAAGTATCCATGAAAATATCGTTCAAGCTTTCTATGACAATGTAACAAAACCCCGATAGGCATTCTTTGAGTATCAACTGATTTGTATTAGATGGAGACAACTGAATTTGTTGATTGAAGGTATATCTTCCAAGAATAATACTGAAGAAATTAAAGGGGTTCAAGATAGGGTTAAGTTCATCAATCACAGGAAGAAATAAATCATGACCTATACTTCTACTCAGCGAGGTACATAATACGCCCATATGCTTCAACTATCATTATCCATTAATTGCCACAACAAAAGGAAAAATAGGGGGTCTAACTCAGAAACACAGAGTAAAGCTACTCACATCCTCCAGAATACGGGCTTCATAGAGTTCAACGAACTTCTCTCTGAGGATCCTATTCATTTGATCAACATCACATGCATGTGTCCAATATGAATCATGCACTCCTGTGCTCAAATTATGTCAAAACTTGCTAAAAGGTAATCAACTGAGAGAGAAACATGAATTAACAGCAATAGGGCGGAGCAGGAAGAAGAAGAAATTAAAACCTGCAAAGCTTAGACCAGCTTCCCTACAAGCAATTGCAGTCATCATCATGTGGGAGCCATCAAGTGAGTGAACAAAATTTGGGGGAAATGCTGATTTCTGCCTCTTAACCATTACCTGCGAAAGTAAAACAAATAATTCGTACCCATGAAACGTATGATTTTGGGATTTTCCCAAGTACTTTCTAGATTGCAACGATGACCCCAAGAAGGCAGTGCTCAGTAGCACCTGCCAGTAAATCAATCCTCCAAAAATTCTTCTCTCCAACTAGAATTTCAAGTATCATTTTCATATGTATTTTTTAAAATAAGTAATTTTAATGAGTGCATGAAAGGATGAGACTGATAACTGAAGCAAACAAGCATAACATAAACCACTGTAAACATTGAACTGATAACCACCTTATCTGTTTCCCTTTGCAATGTTAAAACCTGAAGAGATGTCTTGATCTGCAATGGTTCAATGAACATCAACCACAAATCAATAAGCATTTTGTGTGTGTGTGTGACACCAAATAAAACCAGGGGCATAAAACATCATCTACTTTGAATGATAATCAAGATCATGACTAGTGTCAGAAAATTACAAGACGCCTTCCTAGTTTGCGGTAAGGCTGGACAACAGGAAGCCCAAGTGGAGTAGTCCACTGCACTGCTTGATTCTCCATGGCTATTATCTGGGTACACATCATCCCGTAATCAGTGAAAGCATAATAAGTTATTCAGCCCAAAAGGAAAAAAGAGAACATACAAAAGTAAAAAATTCTTGAAGACAAGCATGGCTAAAATAAAGGGAGCATTTCAGGAACTCAGCAAGATAAGAAATAGTGGTGGTATTTCTCATCACTCACCAGATAGGAAATAGAAATGCCTTTTTAATGGAAAATCAGATTGCAATATTCATAACATTTTGTTTTCTTGACTACTATTTCTTCTACTATTGTTTTCTCAATTTTTACTTCACATAAGCTCCAGGAACAACAAGCAACCTACTTAGTCATTATATGCATATTTTTTCATCATAAAACAATGAAAGCTTGAATACATATATCCAACAGTGAATTATTGTTAAATAATTCCATATTCCTAAGATTTACTGCTCACACATGATAAACACAGAGGGGCAGGGAAAAAAAACAACTAATGACCTATGTACTTGGTCCATGATAAACAGTAAAATTATTCTGCATGACAACATATAGAGAGTATCACAGAAATTCTGCTCAGATATCATTTGTTATTGAATAGACATGACGGAATTATTATGAGATCATGAGACTAAATAATGAAAAATCTAAATTCAAGAGAAAATTTTGAAGCAACAATCAGAAGTTTAAATTTCCACAAGTTCAGCAACTTTAACAAAAAGCACATTTGGAGTGATCAATGAGCACAAATCAACATAGTTTTAATTGAGGAAATTAGACAAGAAAAAAACAAACCTTTGCACAGTCGCCAAGCCAACTCATGATGCTTCTTGCAGCTTCAAACATCTCACCCAGTGCAGTCAGGGTTACCTGCAGAGAAGAAGTGAAAAGAGATAGTCAGCAACATAGGCTCTCAAATATATAAGATTACTGCTTCAACATATAAAGAGAAAGAAACTTAAAGTAGCAATCAACAGAGTAAGTTCACAAGTGTAATTACTTTTGCTGCATAACAAGCTGCAGCAAACAACTCTGGGTTATCATCAAAGGCACCACGCTCCTGTAATCTCCTCTTAATTTGATCTCTTGCACCAATATAAGTAACACCATAAACTGATGTCATCACCGTCTGCTTGACCAATTTCCTGTCCACCTGAAGATAATAACTTCAGGTGTTAATTACCGTAAGAGTAGTATGCACCAACAAACTCATGGAACTTCTGAGTGCAAACAAGGTAGAAATCTAGCACTTGGAAATGATCATTAACATAGAAAGGTTACTCAGCAACAGAAAGCAGCATACGAATAGGCACATTAAGCGACACGACCTGGTTGATGAGTAGCTTCGCTCGTAATGCATTTGGATCAGTTGCCGGATCATTTTCTGCATCTCTTCGCATGATATCAAGCACACTAGTAACAACAAAAGATGTGTTACATCCTTATGCTCTCTTATAGCTAGATTTGAAAAGCATTTCAAAGATAATTCTAAGTTACTTAGACCAAACCAATTATGGATAAGTGAGAAATCATACTGGTCGACAAGTTACCAGAAGTTGATGACCACTAATTATGCCAGGGTATATAGCAATTACTTAAATGATTATTCTCGTAATGCTTAGGTGTAGCAACTTTAACCCAATACTATGGCAGGTTTATGGCAATTACACACAACCAAGTTTCAGGAAACCCTAAATTAAAATTTTTAAATTCCTTTTACCTAAAATCATCCCCTTGATAGAACCCAATTGAAATAAAATGAGAAGAAAAACTTTGACGAAGGTAGATAGAATAGAAAGATAAATCCTTGAAGATTATAGCTTACCGAGCTGCAATTCCAGAATAAACATCAGCAGGTTTCTCTCCAGCAACAAGATTTACTGCAGCAGCCCCTAACTGAATATATGCAGAAGTAATTAATTGTAAAGGCTTTTCCACTATAACATACCATTTTATATCAGATGTACAAGACTTCTGGAAGGCCTTGAGTGCAATGTGACCGCAAAAATAGGATCTGAACACAACACATGCTTAAAAAAAATTAATTAGAAAAAAGGCCTCATAGCTCAATGCTGAGTATAGTAGCCACTATCCATGCCGTTGCTCATGTTCAAAGAGTAACCATTGCCAACTTGACATGCATGAAAGATTACTAATGAGAAGAAAGGATATTACCTTGTCCCTTCCAAGGGCAGCGTAATGTTGCAGACCATTACAAGAACCATCCTTCATAAGAGATGTATGAGAAAATATAATCAGATCAAGTTGTATATGGAACTTCTCTTAGTCAATAACGAAAAGAAAACAAGACCATCAATCTAAAGTAAAATTAGCACTTCAATTTGCCTGTAGGTAGGAGATTATATTTCATGCATATCATCTATAAGGGAAAATAATGGTAATGAGCATGTATAAGATAGTGAATCCATATTATCATTAGCCAGAGGCATCCATAAATTGCACTCAGGTTTTTTTTTTTTTAATTTGATGGATGATGGTTGCATGCATAAATATACTGAAGATGGGTTATGCATGTCCTATAACTATGCAAACTTTTGAAAGCCCTCATATCTGCAGGAAAATTAAAGCCTTTTTAAGTAGGCTTTCTCATTGGATGTAAATGCTCCTTGGCTTAAAAGGATATACATGACAGATACAAATGCGTTATATAATTAAAAGGGTTGTAGCTCATCTCCCTACTTCGACAAAATGTCTGCATGAACCAGGCAGAATGTTATGCATTATACAAGTCTAACTGTAAGGGTGAAATTTTACATGACTATGCTATGCAATAGATCTCTCACCTGGTGGATGGGCATGTGCGATATGGTAGACTCTGGAGATGAGCTTCTCAATGCTTCGGAGAGATTAAAACAAGTTGCCAAGCACTGAAAAGGATCCTCAGCACGCAACCACCAGCGACTTCCTTCAAGAGGCCTGTCTGCGGAGTCAAATATATCATCTATATGGTTTTCAGAAAATAACACCCGACCATCATAAGATAACTTATCCACTCCACCACCAAATACATTTGCTAAATGAATTTTCAACCATTGTAAGCCAGACTTGCCCAGTGGACGTCCTTCTGCAAATTCCAAGATTCCACGACAAAGATCAGAACCAAGATGGTTCAGATGAGGGTGCATGGGGTATGCACGCCCACGGAAGTCGAGATTGTGAGGGTAAAAGAATCCTTCCTCATCCTTCATTTTCCGGGCAACCTGGTCCAAAAAAGTTAAAATTAACAGATGATCTGCACAAAATTGTTGATCATTCCTGGTGTTTGCATATAAGAAAGCATCTTACAGCAAGTTTAAGCTCTATATCACACCGCTGTGAATGCCTCTCACTGTTCTCTTTCTTCACAGATTTTACTTTCCATTTCCATTTCTTGATTTCTTCTTCATCTTCTGTATCAGGCTTTTCTGGTAAAGGGACCTGAGTTATCACCAAGAACTTGTTAGAAATGAATGATAAACAGTGCACGAAAACCTGAAGGGTTGCACCCATAATGCAGGAAAAATATACTCCCTCCATCCGGGAATTGAAGGTCCCTATTTCAATTTGGAATGTTCAGAACCGTGTGTCTCATTTCCTAAAGTAATTAGTCTTTTAATATAAAGTCTCATTAACAATAAGTACGTACATCCACATGCTCAAAAGTCCTACCAATAATTAAATTAATGAGAAGAACAAATTGATAACTTTATCAAGTTAAATGCACCCTTAAACTTTCATTAAGTCAAAATAAAATATTCAATTTCAGACGGAGGTAGTATAATATAAACAACATGCCAAAATAATAAAACCCTAATGAGAAATAAAATAAATCCCATTTAAACATGTATTTAAAATATTGTTTTATTTTTTTAAAAAAAAGACTCCATCCACACAAATGTTATCAAGAAAAAACTTGAAAGTTTTGCAAATATAAAAGAACACAGCAAAGACTCACCTTAAAAAGCTAAAAAAATTATTTCTGGATATATTGTTCTCCCCCTATCCCATAAACAAAGACTCAATTTTCTTCAGTCCTAAATTATAGGCCTATTTAACTTCATAAAGAGTAGTTAATTTCCTTATATACCCCTAAAATCAAACAAAGTTGTTCACTTTCACGGAACATTCAAACTTAATCCTCTTCTAGTTAGTCTAATTCCATTTATTGGTTTGTTGGAATTGATTAGTTGATTAGAATTAATGAAGAGCCTATAAGAAAAATACAAACATAAAATTAATGGCTTAATCATGTTAACTAATTTAAGAATCCATTTGAAAATAGATGAGAGATCTTGGGACTGAAGTATATCAAAACACATCACAACATGATCTTTTATATGCAAAAACACAAAAAGATGTCTATCTTATATTGCAAGAAATTGTTCTATCCATGTGCCCATTCTATCTACACATGCACTGCATGAAACTGAAACAAGAAGCTAAGGCAAAGAAAAAGAAACATTAGAACATGTCATGAAGAACCCACATCTTCGCGGTCCACAAGATCTGCTAGACGGCCACCACTAGCCCAAATTCGGTCTACCACAGCAAGTATCCTCTTGTTCACCCTCCATTTGGTATTACCAAGTGTATCAAGTGCCTGAATAACATATAAAGAAAATGAAGAATTGAAAAGCAAATGTTGCATACTATGTCATCAGTAGCTATGTGCTTCCTCTTGTTAGGTTCATAAAAGAACTTGCAATTTGATGAACAGTTCAATATGCAGAGAACAAGTTAATATAGAATAGCATGAGAAAAGGAAAATTCAACATAGAATTCACACAAGCAAGATTATAATGATACTTGTTCAAAACATTGAGAACATTAAAACGAACTCCTCTCCCCACCTACCCCAACCAGGAAAAAGCAGTTAACAGATAATGTATGCATATGTATATGTATATGTATATGTATATCCTTTATCACAATAACCACAAAATTCTTCAATATCTATCGTATGACAAGCATGATTTTGGAAAAAGAGGTTCAATGACCATATGGAAATAAAACTGTGATATAATCATCACAACAGAGAAATGTTTTAACAGAGTTTTGCCTACTTAAAACGTGCAGAATTTAACTTCCAAACCTGAAAGACAGGCTCTAATTGACTTTTTGCAACTCTTTTAAGAGCATTCCTCTGCTGTTTTGCTCCATGCGTGCGCATTATATAGGACGGTAAAAACAAGTATGCCCCTCTATCATAACTGTCACAAATTTTTAAAACTCAGTTAAGCCAAATACACCATCCCTCAATACTAAAGTTTAAAATTGCGGAAAGCAAATAGAGGAGTGAGTTCTGGCATATTAATCAGTTGCAGAAGAGAGAGACAAATGATAAGGTTTGAATTACACAAGGAAAAATGACCTTATTCCTAAATAAGGAATGAAAAAACATATATTCTTGCAAATGCAATGTGGAAGTGCTGTCACTTATTGGGACAATACAGTGGAGTGGTTTATCCAACTACATGGCAGTTCTTTCAAGGTATAGGTGTGGAAAGTTGATTTATCGATCACGTTTGTTACACCTGGCAGGAGAGAAATGGTAGGAGATTTTCAAATCAAAGTAAAATGGCTTCTTAAGTTTTGAGGATTTGTCAGCAAACCTAAAATGTACTGCTGCAGACACTTGCAGGAAGATTCCTAAATCCTATAGTAATCGTATGCTTTCTTTGATATTCCTAAATCCCATAGTAATCGTATGCTTTCTTTGATATGTGTTTACAAATTGATGGAAATTGATGCTTCAGACTAGAGCTAGGCATTGTACTTCTGTACCACAAATAATAAATCTAGTTAAGTAAAATAAATTAATAGTTATCAACAAAAGCTATTATTCTGCAGGCGGAATTAAATAAGTGAGTTTCAATGCATTAATAATAGATGAAAGAGAGGGACCTTAAAGAATATATAGAGGTAAAAAAGATAAGTCATAATTATAAATACAGTATATAAAGGAACAACAACACATTTGCTATGGAAAACAATTTAACAGATTCTTTTCCAGGCGGGGAAGCTTTTTCTTCTAGAGGAACCCATTCGAATAGGTGATCCTTCTCTATTGATTTCTTTTACTTGTTTATAGGAAGCAAATTTGTGAAACTATTATATGCATATTAGCTAACAAGCTGACAACAGGAAGTTCCAAACCATATAGCAAGCAGAAAACTTTATCTATTTTGCACAAGGCCCATGGAAAGCAATAACTGGTTGGCATATACATATTCCTGACACTTCTACTTCTAAAAGGACTGCAAGAAGGATAAAAAAAATCAATGTTTCTGAAGCTGAACATAGTTTTTCAACATGACATCACAAGACTTTCATAGTACTCCAATTGCTCAGAATGTTGATGAAGGGATTTGATCGAATATGATTTAATAAAAAACATAGATCCACGAGTTCAGTTCTACATGAAGGAATGAGAAGACTGTTACTATCACCATCTGTTCTCAAGGGAACCCCCTCCACCCCCCCCCCCCCAAGAAAAAAAGGTAAAATATTACTAATAACAATTGAAATTAAAGATGTAGCTTTAGAGAATATCTTACCCTGACCAGCTCAAGGGAGGAACTAACATTGGCATATAAGGAATCACCAAGTGCTTAGCCTGTTTAAACAGAAGATGTCAGATTAGATTTTGTTGCTACAGGACTTGAACATTTCTCCCCCTTCCCCCAACACCACCATCCCAAAAAAATAGGATAACCAAACATCCCACAGTGAGGAACATAATATACTCAGTCTCAGAACAGCAACCAAGAAGACGCAAACATGGGAATGCAAAAAAAAAAAAACCAGTATCTTACCGTTTTTTCAAGGCCTTTCCGGACAAGAGGGTCACACTCAATCACCCCATATCTCCTGCTTCCTTGTCTGTTAATGTGCAAATCATGGAAATACAAAGGAAGGGAATGAATTGGATAGTACATATATATATATATACAGAGAGAGAGAGAGAGAGAAATAAAGATAAGGTGTTACTGTGTTTCAACAGATTTGAGTGTGTGCACAAATGCAGGTCGAATATCAAGTACACCATCTTCCACTTGATCATTTGGCGGCTGTATATAGGCTGTTTCCATTAATATCTGAATTAAACGGCTGCCAACCTGAATTAAATAAAATACATCAGCTTTTGCCACATAAAAAAATGATAGCTTTTGCAAGAACAGAATCACTGGGTGGGTGATCAATGTCAATAAGCTTATCACTATGTCGTCATAATGCATAATGGAAGTACAGTTGATTGCTAATGCAACAGAGTGCAGTACCTTGACTTGGTTTTCCTGTCCCCAAGGTTTTGAATCATCATAATCCTTTATTATTTTTCTTACTTGTTGCAGTTTTTGTTTCTTCATCAAAACGTTGACCTTCTTTCTAAGTTTATCCTGTTCCTTTAACTCTGGCTGAATTCCCTCGTTAGAACTTCTGTTCATTGAATTTTTCCGCTTAGTCTTCTCCATAAACTTGAGTATCCTGACCTGATCAAGAAAGAAAAATGAAAACAATCTGATCTTAACATCTTGATGTTTTTTTCTCCAACTATTCAGCCTAAAAAGCATGGAATGTGGTAGGATATGAGCATGGGACAGTGGAAGAGTAATATGCCATTTAACTGAGCAGAAAGCAACATATTGAGGGTTGCAGTCAATTATGAACATAAGGCATTCTGCCAACAGATATATTCAAGATAGATCCAATCACATATCTTTAATCCGAGTAAAGGAATAACACACATCTTACAGAAAAAGATAGTACATATTTCATACGTCATTCTTATGCAAATTGAGAATTATCAATTTCAAGAATGCATAAGATCTGTTTGGAATTCTCAGGTAGGTGGTCTAATGACTGTCTTTAGTGAATCAGAACAAGGAAGAAATAACATTAACTTAATCAATAACAAACAATAAGCTGAAGTTTTATTGCCTCAATGCCCATATGCATGCCTTTCCTCATCCCTTAGATTGAAATCATCTTTTGCTCATCTTCTATCTTCCCTGATTTAAAAGCCAACTAGAAATTAATTATCCATTGTTTTGTGTTATTTATCCATGCTGCAACCCAGAGAAATGCAAAGCACTGATTTTCATTCAATAGGGGTTCAAAATATATTCATTTATTTATGTTTTACGAAAGGTTTTGCTTGATTTTTGGCATTCATGCCTAGGAGCAACTGAAGGGGGCCATTTTATGGTAACCTTTAAACCTTGTTTCACTCCATTTTATAGTACTTAAATTCTTCTACTTTATGTGTATATTGTTTCGTTAATTTACACCGTATTTGGGAAAATCTTCCATATACCATCTTACAGGAAAGGTCACATAAGCCAAAGGATCTATCCAGATGTCTAATTCAAGATAAGAAAATGCATCAAAGGCAAGCATATCCAAGATAGCATGAAAAATGAATGTGACCACAAGATCAATATCCAAAAATGACACACCTCGTGTTCAATGGCTTCACCAATGTGAATTGCAGCTTGGACCACTTTAGCACAGCCATGTCCTCCCGCAGTCATCAACAATCCCATCAACTTATGCATAGTTATAACTGCCATCATATCTGCAGGTAAATGATTGAAATAGGGAGCATAGGCAGCCCGATTCAGTCCTTGATTACACAATTCTTGCTCGGAAGCAATAACATCCCTCAATGGCTCAAACCAGCCCAAAAACAGCGATTTCATATAAGGTAAATTGGGTGCCAGTTTGTGCTTGCACATGTCCTCTAAGAGCTCCTGATACTCCTTTGCCGCTTCTTCCCAGGCCTCAGTCTCCATCTTCATCTGTCTTCTCCGTAGCATATGATACTTCCCCATCGTTATTCCTGATACCATTTTTGGCTGCTTCTGTTGTTGAAAACTCTTGCTCAATGTATTGTTTCTCCTATTCATCTCCTCCATATCCACTTGAATTTCGTCCACATCTTCCTCTGAAGTTGAAACAAGAGCCTCAGCAGCAGTAGCATAACCCCTAAAATCTCCAGAAAACCTATAAAAGTTGCTCAAATCACTGAATGTTCCACTACCAATTTCCTTTGTCTCCCTAAATTTTGAATTTTGATGAAATCTCTCAAAGTAATTGACAGAGACAAAACACCTGGCTCTACCAAAAAAAAAATCTTGAACTAATTTTGTATTTGCACGAGAAGGTAAGGAACTATAGCCTTCAGAGAAATTGAATTGTCTCAAAGCAGCTTCCTTTGAAAATCTTCTCCACATTCTTGAAACAATTTCAATGACTAACACTCCAAAAAAAAAAAAGAGTAAAATTTTCTTGTCGAAATTTTTTTTCTAGAAAACTTGGTAACAGAAAAACGGACAGAGTAAATGGGAGGAAGAAAGCAGGAAAAAAAAGAAACTAAATTGAGATCAAGGAAGGAATTAAGAAAGATTTAGGGGAAGAAAGAAAAGCCGCCATACATAAACCCTGCAAAAACCTATGGCAGAAGCAGTTCTCCATTATATATTCATAATTAAAATAACCAGCTGAACTTTTATTTATTACTGTAAAAACGTCCATCGTTCTTTAAAATTTTCGTTGACATCCCTACAGTTTGTAGCCTTTCCACAATTATGCCCTCATGTTTTTAGTTTATTCAGCAGAGTCCCGCAACCAAGGTAAGACCCTTATTTAAATGAAAATTATAAATATAGTTTTTTTTTCTCTTCTTCTTTTACTTATTATTTTAATAGAAAATACACTTCTCCTTATCTAATTGAATAACCACTTTTAATTAACATAAAATTTATTTATTTAACTTATAGTAAGACCGCATAAGTTGATTTAATATAAATCATTAAATTGAAAATGAACTTGTTATGGGTTAGTTGGGCTTTAACCCATATGTTTCAAATACAAATAACTACAATTAATTCTAAACAAAGAAAGTATTATTTAAGAAAAAGATAAAATTATAATTCCTCAATTTAAAATTTTATTTACTTAATCATTAATATAAAATTTAAGGGTATTAGATAAATTACTTTATTACCCTTATTATTACAAAGTTAGTAGTGATATTCACCTCTCTATAGAAATAAATCTCTTAAATTAAGAAGATTATTCGTTGTATTTGATGAAAAAAATATATATATCTATATTTCAAAAGTGATCATGTTTTTTTAAAAGAAAAAATTGGATTATTTTGTATATCTTTACATTCTCACATGATATACCTTCATATACAAAAGGAAAAGTTTTTTTTCGAAAAAAAAATCTGGAGTTACAGTTTTCCACACCAAATGTAGCAAAATAATCTTCACACTTGTTATTGACTATTATTTTAAATATTTTTAAAGACTATTGTAATATTAGGTTTGTTTTAACATAATCAAATTCTGACATTATCATATTAGCATACCATTTCTCTTTTGCATACTACTTAATGAATTTAATACAATAAAGAGATATATTTGTATAAAACCACTTTCAAAACTAAAACTGGGACAGTCAAATGGTGGAATGATAAATGCGAAAACTCAACGCCTTCCTGAATTGAGCCCAGAGCTCATTCACCAAATAATGGCTCTAAAAAAAAGCAAAGAAGGGGTTTGACGCAGTCCGAGTAGACGTGCAAGATCAGGATTGTTCAATAATTTTACTTCTTTTATTAGATAGAATTTTATTTAGAAACTTATTTTATTTTTTTATTGTTTTCTTCCTAATTTTTTTTTATTTTTGTGTATTTCCTAGTCTGATTAGGAAAACAATACTTAACTTTAGTAGTTTACTTGGATTCTACTTCCTAGTCTGATTGGAAAATAGAACTTCTAGTATTATAAATAAGGATGAATGCCTAAGAGCTATGAGCAGAATCTATTATCAATAATATTTTCAGAGTTTTATCTCTTTCCTTATGAACTCAAGGTGTTGTTCTTTCTTTCTTTGTCCTTGAACTACTTTATATTAAAGTTTGTTTATAGGAGAAAAATTCTATTTTTGTAGTCTTGACCTCTGACGCGTTCAGAAGTTAGATTATTGAAAAGCCTCAAATTTTAACGGATAATCCAAAGTTTGAGTTTCCGAAAGTTTTTCGAAATTGTTGCTATCGCACTATTCATCGGGGTACTGTTCACCATCTCGGTTCCGACGAACCGTTCACCACCACTGTTCATCTGTTTACTGTTGATCTGAATTAAAAGTTACGATTTTTCTTGAGTTCCTGTTTTTAGATTTCTTCAAGAATTTCTTATTTCTCAACCCACCACATCCACCTGCGTCAAGGTTCAAGTTCAAAAAGTATTTATCCTTTTGTGAACTTGTGAAAAAATATAATAGAATTATTGAGATAATGATCAAATGGTTGCTAAAAAATGTTGAGCAAAATAGTTCTTTTTATCCCTTAAGTTTTCAACTTTTGCCTTAAAGGTCTCCTTACTTTATTTATATCTTTTTAAATCTCTTAAATTTTTACCGGCTGTCTCTTCGTCCTTTTGGTCTAAAAATCAATTTCCAAACCAAGTTATTATTTCAATCTACGGGTGCAAACAATTACCCGCAACCTCCTCCTTTTTTGCTAGAAAAAATCAATTTTTTTGAAAAAAAATCAATGTTTTAACTGGAGGTGTAAATAAATTGAAACAATTTTCTGACCAAACGAGTTGAACTCGAGTAAATTTGAATTGAACATAGGAAATTCAAATATTAGAGGACATTTTAAATATTTTACTACTCATTTAATTCTTTCTTAATAAAATGGCCAATTTTGGCCTCTAAGTCTACTACTCAAAATCAATGTTTTTAGAATTAGATCGGTCATCGAATCAGAAAAATTATGGATTTACGATTCAATGGTTCAACAGGAATTTAATTGAAATTGAACCGGTTAATTTTAAAATTAAAAATTATTGATTTTATAAGCTAAAATATATGTAAATAATATAATTTATTTCAAATTAATAG
>JAOXNR010000013.1:10929226-10956402 GCA_028571225.1 Parsonsia alboflavescens
CTTCTTTAGAATTGAACTTGAATCTTCTCATCTCCTCATTTGGTAGCTTCCATGAATTACCCCATGCCATGTATGCTTCTTGATCTCCATCAGTACTTGAACGTCTCCATGTAAGATCCATATTCATCTATGTACTGCATAGTTTCACCCGTGCCATCATATTTTGCCTCCAAGTGTGGGACTTTCAATCCTGGTGGCATCCGAGTGGTTCGGATGTTGCGACTCCTAATTGGCTAGGGGAGTTGCCCTCCTCAATGGATTGGGGGCTGCCCCTCGAGCGTTATCGAATGTTATTTCGAACAGGCTTCATTGAGGTGGCATCCTAACTCCAAGAGGAGTTCGTTGCGAGCTCCCTGTCTCTTCTAGACCAACATCTTGCCTTTGACTTCTCGACATGGCTACTCGGTTGAGCCTGTCTTTGACGTTGTAACCTCTTCCATTGTTTAGGGTTTCCCTGAGATCGGTAACGGGTTGTGTTCTTGTCCACTATGACCTTTCTTGTTGTCAACCTATTTCCCAACCTTGTTCATTAGGCTAGAGATCATTCATGGCTTCTGAAGGCAGAGGTGGATCAGGTTAGATGCACTCAGCTTGGCCTCAAGGTGGCAGTGAGTTTCTTCTGGATTGCACTGGAGTACGTCCAATGGACATGTAATCTCCTTTGCCAGAAATCCCCTCCAAGGCTACCACTATGCTTTCCAAGAGGTCTGCTGGAACAGATCTCTCTGTTCTCCCAGATCTCTGTGGCTTGGGGTTATCACCATTGGCCATACGATCAGGGTGCCCTTGCACGGGCCACTCTTACATAGGTGAAGGGTTTGTTGGGACCCTTCGAAACGGATAAGACTGTGATGGTTGTGGTGGTTCCTTCTAGGCGGCCGTGGCAGGGATATTGTTCTTTGCCAGGGGTAGGGCTTCAAGCACCATTTAGCGGATGCGAAGTTGAGTCCTGCCGGGTGCTCTACATCGGTTTGGTGGTTGAACGCGTGTAGGCTGTGATTGAGTCATCAGGCTTTTTATTTATTTTCTACAGAGAAGAAAGCTAAGCTTTTTGTCAACTTCCCATAGACGGCACCAGAAGCGATGGGGCTCAAAAGTGAACACCGGGTCATCCCAAAACCGTGATGACGTCAATCAACCGCAACCAGAAAAGAAAGTAGAGAAGGTCACCAGAGGTGGGCTGTGCCTTGGGAAGAGCTCCGATGCCTAAGTCAGTATTCCAAGAGTAATCAAGTGTAATTAATTTTTAGAGAGCTTGTTCTCTTGTCCTTAGATTGTTTGTGATTTGATTATATTAAAGAAAATCAATTACCTCTCCGATTAGGGCTCTGCTATTATGTGGCAGTAGGCAATTAGGAGAGTTGTGGGATTGTAGACTCCCGCCGATTGCTCCTAAAATTGTGAAGTTTCCCTTGATTGAGATATCTTGCCATTCACGTCTCTATCGAGACCTGCGAGATCCCTAACCGACCTCTAGACTAACTTCGCAACTAGCTTGTGGACATCGAGGGCATTGGCTATCTCTTCTGGGAGGTCGCGCCAAGTGGTAGTAGGCTCATAAGAGATGTTACGAGTCATGCACATCTAGTAGTGGCATGGAAGATGTATAAGACGAGTTGGAAGTTACCAGGTACCACTCTCGAGCTCATTTAGGAGGTCAATGACAACAGGTCGCTGCCCGCCTATTTCTGTTGACTTCATGAGTCTGACTTTTAGGTATTGAAGATTGGGACTTTCGGCCCATTTAGGTTGACTTCTGTCTGGGTCTTGCCCATGTATGTTGCCTTGTCTGAGACATACCTGTTTCTCCCATTGGTATGTATTATCAACAGTACTTTTGGAATGAATAAATTGGGATATTTAGATTTTTTTTTTTTTGGGCTGGGAAAAATATTTAGTTCTTTTATTTTAATTTAGAAGGAATATTATAGCTACACTCTCATCTTTTCTAGTATTTGATACTTTCAAAAATAGAATTTGTTAGATTATTAATCTTATTTTTATATAAATAACACACAAAGATATATAAATAAATATATATATATATATATATGTATATACATATTCATACATACATACATGTATATAGAAGTTTGAACTTTCTATATCAATATCATTAATGTAAATGATTTATATAAACAACATAAGTAAACTCCAAATAATACAGCTAATAAAAATATTAGATAATATCTCAATTATATACCATATCATCTTAACACTAATATTCGCATATCATCTACCCTCAAGTTGAAGGAGAGAAGACCTTCAACTTGTCTCCGAACTTTTGGAAGGAAGAATGAGACATGGGCTTAATCAGAACATCTGCCACTTAGTCCTGTGAATGAATATGAGACACTTGAAGACACTTATGTTGTATTTGATCCCATACAAAGTGAAAATCAATCTCTAAATGTTTCGTACAACCATGGAAAATAGGATTAGCTGTAAGATAGACTGCTCCCAAATTATCCCACCAAATATGTGGACATAAAATAGGTAAACCAATGTCTTTAAAAATAGACTGTATCCACATGATCTCAGCAACCACAGTAGCTAATGCAGTATGTTCAGCCTATGTGGATGACCGAGAGACTGCATGTTGTTTCCTTGAACCCCATGATAACAGATTTTGACCAAGAAAAATAATACAACTTGTAATGGATTTTTGAGCATCTAGAGAATTTCCTGAATCAGCTTTGAATATCCCAACATATTTAGGGAAGGAGAAGGAGAGATGAGCATGCCATGTGAAATCGAACCCAGAAGATAAGGAAAGACTCTCTTCGAACCTTTCCAATGAGCAATTTTTGCATATATTGTGACAACTTATTTACCGCAAAGGATATATCCGATTGAGTTCAGTAGAGGAGTATCTAAAGCATCACCTAGTGTGGAAGTGAATTTCATGGTAGTACACATAGACGTGGATATAGCTGCACAATTGTCCATCTTTGTCTTTTCTACAAGCTCCTAGCTATACTTGGTCTGTGTCAAAAAGTAAACGATGTTCAGATCAATTAGCTATAGTACCTAAAAAGTAACTTAAGTCTCCCCAAATCCTTCAAGGAAAATTTACTATGCAAATGTGTGATCAAATGTTGAATAGCCTACGAATGACTACCAATCATAATTAGATCATCCACATATATCAGACAAAAAACGATCAAATTCCCATGTTTGAAGAAATAAAAAAAGTATCAGTCTTGGAACAAGAAAACCCGAAATTATTTAAAACAGAGATAAGGCATTAATGCCACATCCTGGGTGCCTGATTCAATCCATAGATGACCTTCCCAAGGCGACAAACATGATAAGGCTTTTAGAGATCAATATATCTCGACTGCTGCTCCATAAAAACGTCCTCTACAAGATGACCATGTAAAAATGCATTACAAACGTCAAGTTGATTGACAGGCCACCCAACTAAAACTACCATAGACAATACAAGCCTCAATATGGGGTGGCTTTTACTGCAGCATTGAATGTATCAACAAAATCTAACCTAGGTCCTTGATGATAGCCTTCAGCTATCAATCGAGCTTTATATTTGCTCCATGGTACCATTAGCTCAAAGTTTCATTTTGAACACCACTTGCATCCAATAACATTTGAGGCTATAGAAGAAGGTACTACCTCCCAAGTACCATAGTTAATCAAACCCATGTATTCATCAGACATGGCATGTCCAAAATGTGGTTGCCGAACAGCTTGTGAGAAAGAAGTTGGGTCTGGTGGGAGGGAATCTTTGGTGTGTAAAGAAAAGGGTTGTTTTGGCTTTAGGCATCCTATTTGGCATCTGGTTTGGATCACATGGGTAAGACTAGTTGAAGAAGAAGGGGGAGAAGGTATAGGTGATATTTCGGTTTAATTAAGGGTAACTACACACTTTTCGAGGAAAAAAAAAAGAGACAACTTAATACCAATTGGTCCTGTTGCTGCCATGTAAGGTAATCAAGGTTTGAACATCATCGATGGATGTACGAGGGGGAGACGTACCATCAACATGGCAAACAATCCACAACCTTTCATTAAAGGTACCATATGTGTTTTCCCAAGAGGAAAATTTGTAGAATTCAGTTTAATTGGAAGTTGGTACAAAAAATTGGGATTAGAAAGAGAAACATGAGGTGGGATCCTGCAAATGTTAAAGACGCCATGAAAGATGGAGAGAAAGAAGAGAGAAAAAGATAGATGACGCTCAACGTTTAACTAATTAGGTTTCTGACGCCCTGATACTATGTAGAAGTATGAACTTTCTACATCAATATCATTAACGTAATTGATTTAAATATACAACATAAATAATCTATCAATATACAACTCCTAAAAATAGAAGATAATATCCCTCAACTATATACTATATAATCTATAACAACAACATTTGTCTAACAATGCTATCTTTAATACCAAATTTTATATATATATATATATATATATATATATATATATATACGGATTTGTTAATGCGCGCTCCAACCGTTACCGTAACGGAATTGTTACTCCGCTTGGTTGATTGCATGAGCACTGTAGCAACAATTCCGTTACGGTAACGATTGGAACGCACATTAAAGGCGCGCTCCAAAATGCGCCTTAACAAAATCGTATATATATATATATATATATATACCTGGAATCTGGGTGTCTTCGTTGTACGAGAGGATTGGCAATGTTGAAAGGATACCAACCAAGGATTTCTTCAATTGAGAAATGATATAAACTGGGTTCTTACCTTGGATTCAAGCTGCAAACTAACCGGATAACCACATAAGTACCATAGTGACCACTTATAAATAGTATCAAAAACAGTACAAAATAACGTGGAACAAGCAGATGAAAAATCTTTTCTCATCCTCTTTATTTCTTTATTATTATCATTTGCCTAGAAGACACCAGAATCAGCCAGATTATCTTTTAGCTGCAACAAAATGCATATTCTTGAAAATGTTCTAATTGGAAATTTTCATGTCTCACCATAATAGAATGCTAAAAGAAGCACTACTCCTTCCATGTCTCACCATGTCTCAAATTCATGAGGAAATTTTTCATGTCCAGTACCCAAAGGTGATGCTTTGCGATGAAACTGGTGACTAACTACTGAATACAGACCCAAAATTTATCAGCACTAAGGCTTTCAATCTCATATCACAACTTCGGTATTGCTCAAGAAGAAATTTACTTGCCAAAAAAACTGAAAGTTGGAAGTGCCATTTCTCAATCATTCCAAGGGTCGCTTTCTGTTCTTACTTCAGATGGTTCAACAACTTGATTATCTGAGCTTTCCACAGAACTCGAATCTGTTTCTGTTGAATTTCCTTGCGACTCTTCTTCTTCTTCAAGTCTGCCCCATCATCCAACTGCCATTGCCATCATTTCATATATTTTGTTACCCAACTCTGCCGGACTGTCAGGCTGTGCCAGGAAACAAAAAATTAAGAGGGTTAGGGAATTATATGAAAATAACATGTCATTCTAAAACATTCGATGATGCAAATTCACGAGCACCAAAGTATTCTACGTATGCATGCAGTGTAGCCACTGGAGAACAGTGCAGTGTCATATAAGAGTTCAACAACTCTCTTAGCATCATCACTATCCGGTGCATTCTTACATGCCACCTGCAAGAACAAGAAGTTGGTCACACTTCAGTGAGTTCTAATGGCTACCATCAAATTCAGTGCGTGAACCAGTAAACGTATCAATTTCAACACTACAGGTAAACTCACCGAAGGTTGACCTGGTTAGTATTTAACTTGTCCAAATTGCTACTAGTTTTTCATACAATTAACGTAGATAGTTTGGGAAGTAGGAACAAAACCCCAACTTCTTGTCTGTTTTTCTGTAAGGGTCTCCAATTAAAATCGTGAACTGATTAACCAAATTCTAAATGATACTAAAATCTAAAGGTCCACAACCCATAAGCTGACCAAAATAACTTACATTCGGGTCCTTCACAATGGGATGATCAGGATTAATCTCCAATATTCTCCTTCCCCTCACTATAACCTTGAAGTATATCCAAGGGTTGAGCTCTCATCAACCTGTTCAAAGAGAGTTTAGCAAAAACGGATACTTTATTAAAGAAACCTTTGAGCTCCAAAAGTAAATAATGGGTAAGTACACCAGACCTTCCCATATTAGCAGACCATCCAAACTTTTCGGATACAAGCACGCATGGTGAGGAGCTCAAACGTTTCGAGACTTGTACTTTTGCCACCTTATCCCCAAGCTGTTGCTTTATGTAATCACAGAGAACATTGTACTCTTGCTTAGTTTCCCTGTCTTTCACCTCATCCTCATCACCTGCTACCACAATTGACATTATAAGAGACTGCACAGGTTTAAATCAAAGATTCACATTCACAAGCAACTAATGAATAGTACTAACCAAGATCCAAATCTTCCTTGCTGATATCAACAAACTTCTTTTCTTTGTATGTCTGTAGATTCTCTACAGCCACTTCATCAATTGGTTCAACTAGATATAATACCAGCTCATAAATGATATAGGGGGGTGTCAGCAATTTTAAAAGGAAACCAAAATCAAGATCATGAATGAGATCACAAAAGAGAGATTTATCCGACATATCCCGGCAAAAACCTTCCCCCACCACCCACACACAAACAAATAAAGGAACCTGATTATGAGGAGTAAGGAATGTTAACCTAAGCATTACTTAAAAAAAGGGTAATCAACCATTCTCTACTGATACATCTGAGAATCCTATAATCCAAAGATGCCTTTCATTCAATATCTTTATAAATAGCTGGTGTGCGGTCCTTCAGATTCCACATGGATAGCATACCTCAATATCTTTCTGAATCAATTTCTCTAAGGATGGGGCACTTTTGGCACTTAATAAGCTGTCTGATGCCAAGTAATAGATTGCCTTCTGGCTCTCTCCCATCTTCTCGACATAATCATCCAAGCTTATCAAGTCTTCCTCACTCTTGGAAGAGAAAATTCTCAATAATGGTGTGATTCGTTTGTGATTTCCAAAATCCTCAATACATCCCAGTTTCAGAAACTTCCCAAAGTTTTCCCAGAACTTTTTGTAATCCTGAAACAAGGCAAACGCTTTCCAGGTGAAATAGGGACTTGTAAAGAGGAAATAAAAATGTAGCTGTAAACATGGACAAATAAGCAAATTTTACAAGGACTAGAGTGAAGCAAACAAGGACTTTGAATCATTCTAACCTCTTGGTTCTCACTTTCAGAAAGTTCTTGAATCATGTCAAATGTTTTACTTACAAGTCGCTTCCCCTTTATCCTATCCTGAGAAACAATAAAGATAAATTGACAAGAGTCAGAAAAAAATAGATGGAACATTTACCCAACCAAAAAAAAAAAATGTGAATTGCTATTTGACCATTCTTGCAAAAATTATAGATGAGTTGTCCTTACAATGTGGCTTTTCTGAAGAATCTCCCTGGAAACATTAAGGGGAAGGTCATCTGAATCCACCACTCCCTTTACAAAGCTCAAGTATCTCGGGAACTGCACTCAGCAATTGATAATATTTCATGAGAAATAAGTAGAATTCAACAAAGCAAATACAGGGATGGGCCACCAGCAATAAAAGGAGTACCAAAAAGATTAAACCAAAAGCTAAGAATGCATCATTCTATGTTACAAATGTGCAGCAAAAAACCATACCAAGCTACAATAATTTAACTGTCTACATGCATTCCAATGAGAGGAAGGGAGGCATAGTGTGGAGAAGGCAAAACCTTTCTGAAAGAAAAGATCTGCTTCTCAAATAATGTGACCAAGGAATTACTAATATTCAAGACAGGCAATACTGTTGGTAATAAAATATAATAGGAAGAAGTAGAGGATCACAGAGAGTTGTGGAAAAAAGATCAGATTCTTCCAATTTCTCAGTCTATAAAAACACCACCAATATCATCATTTGGTGCAAGACTAGTTTTTGACCGTCTGCTTTGGTAAAAGACTTCACCATCCCAATTGAAAGGTACAAGGAAGAATTATGGCATCTCAAGAGATATAACAATAGTTGACATCTATTACAAACATCATGAAAAAGCAAAAGTCTCAAGTAATCCATGGTCAAATTAACTATAGAAAGTATTAGATATTTCATCAAATACAAATTTTAGATTCCTCTCTTCTTTTTTCTGTTACTTTAAGATAGTTCTCTGTTATCATTTTTTTTAAGGGCAGGGGATAGTGAGGTAGAATATGCGCTGAGGATAAGAAAATGCTTTTCACAAAGTACCTTGAGCATCCTTGCAATGAATCAATTCTACCATACATGGCTTCGACGATGATGTATGCCACATTTGACCATTAATGATGCTAACTCGGATATTGACTTCAGATCATGGATTCGGTAGAGAGAGTCAAGGATCACCGAACAAAATATTTTACCAATGGAAATGCCATTGAATAAGACAATACGAAGGAAAACTTTAGCATCATGTATTAGATTCCTTTTGCACAACCTATTGATCACAGCACTACAATCTCTAATTGAGATTTCATACCCCATTTCCTCCATATGATGGAAGAGCTTCAATGCTTTACGTGGATTTCCTTTTATGCAATGTGCTTTTATCAGTGAGGTATAGGCAACCTTTCCCAGTCGAATCTTTGATTTTACAAGATGATAGAACAGCTTATCTGCAGCCTTTAAATCTTGATATACACATAAACCACTGATGAGAATATTATATGTGATATAATCAGGCTGAAGATTATACAATAACATTTCATGATGCAACTGAAAGGCCAATTCAAAATCATGGACTTCACACAAATAGTGAATAATAATGTTGTATGATGTCTCATCAGGAGACAAACCCTTGGACCTCATACTCCGGAGGACTTGAATGGATTCATCCAACTTCCCTTGCGTGCAGAGTCTTTTTATATAAATTGTACAAGTAACATGAGTGGGTTCTGCCTCTCTTGTTTCCATTATCCTGTGCAATTCAAGCATGGCCTGTTCATTTCCTTCTTCACAAAATGTATTCAATAGAGTGGTGTTGTTACCACACTTGGAACGAGACTGTCTGCCTCAGCTATTTTAACCCACTTTATAGCTTCAACAAGTTTTTTGACTCTGCAGAAACCATAAATTAGAGAATTGAATGTGACCATATTTGGCAAAATTCCTTTTGCTAGAACTAGTTCTTATAATGCTACAGCCTCTCGAGTATCACCAATTTTTGCATACATATCAATCATAATATTAAACAAAGAAATATCATGAACTAAGTCACTAGCTGTCAGAGTATCAAAGTACTTCCTTGCTTTGAACACCAACTTTCTTTTTCTTAAACTCAAGAGAATCGAACGATGGGTCAAAAAACCAAGGGTTATACTCTTCGAGCATGTTTCCCTTAGTAACTGAAGAGCTCTACTAACCTGACCTTGCTCACATAGGCAATGAATAGGAATAGAATAAATCACATGATCTGGTTCTAGACCAGCACTTTTCATCTTAGAAAGCAAATCCAGAGCTTTATCCACATGCCCACTCTTACATAAGCTGCTAACCATCATACTGTAAGAGAGATTACTAAACGGAAAGTTGAAACCTTCTCTGATATCGTTTGTCCAGCACTGCTTGGGAAACAGTATACTGCTTGTGATGGCATCAGGATATAGACCTCTACAGATCAAAGCCTGATAATAATCCAAGCCCCTTTCATCATCCCAAGAAGACAGAAACCATTTGCAAGAGTGTTATAAGTCACAAGATCAGGCTCCAAGCCCTGCTTCTCCATATCATTGGTAAGCTGTAAAGCTTCCTCCATTGAACCCACTTTACACAACCCATGTATAAGAATATTGTAACCATATTTGTTTGGAACTAAGAAATGTTTAAACATCTTACAGGAGAATGACTTTGCCGTAACTAGATATCCCAACATATTGAAACCAGACATAAGAGTATTAAACCGAAATATACAAGGCTTAGATTCTTTTCCTTCTACTTCATGCACTAATTAAACTGCCTCTTCCATCAATGGCTGTTTGCATAGGCTATCTATAAGGATGTTATGTGTGCAGTCACTAGGAGGTATCCCACAGGCTTTTATTTCATTATAAAGGTCCCACATAACGTTGTGCAACAAACTGTTGAATGTCATTATTGAAGCCTGCAAATTTATTTCTTTCATTTTAGCAACAACAAGAAGGGTACCATGCACCATCTTCAATCTGGAGAAACTAAAAGCCAATATATCCCACACCATAGGGTCCACATCCCACTCCCTAATGTTGCAAAGCAGTTCACAGAGCAAACGCGCAGAACCAGAGCCTAATGGAAATACAAGAAATCTATATAAATAGAAAACAAAAGAAAATGTAAGTGAGATGTCCACCTTTCAAAGAATGCTTGATGAGTTTACAATCATGAAGTGATTGACCCCCCCACCCCATCTCTCCAGAAAGTGAAGGAAAGGAGTCTTTAAATTTCATAGGTAATTAACACCTTTCCATGATAGCATAGGGAGGAGTAAGAAATCTCTTACACCCTCATGGGAAACTTCTTTTGCTTAGTTACATTTAGAAGGAAAATAATTTCTTTGGGTTATCCAAATATAATCTGAGGTTTCACCCTTTTCACTTGCGTAATACAAGCATGAATCCAGTAGTTCAACTGAATCTAAAGTGTCAAGAACCAGATTCCAAACTATCAGCAATTGTTGTCAATTCTCCACGCTAATCAAATCCAACTACTTGACGTGCAATATGTAGAGGAGAAATATGCATATTTACTAATGAAATATGCACAGATATGGCTATACATAAGAACTAACTAAAGTTGGAAACTAAATGATACCTTCCTGTTGAAGCATTTCCCTCAAATGAAACTTCAATGCCCTGGGAAGCTGTCTTGAGGCCAAAACTTGAGCGACAACCATATACGTTGCAAAGGAATGCTTAAACCCATACTCATTTTTCAAGAGGTAAAAGAAATCAAGAGCTGCTTCCAAATCTTTATCTAGCAATCTCCAAATTATTCCATCCACTTCAGACGATTCCAACCTAGAAACAAGGATCTTAAAATCCGGGTCATGTCCAACGAATCTAGAAAAACCCCATCTGTAACTTGAACCATTCTTCAAGAGACAGATGAGGATAAGTGAAGCAGTGTCATCTGCCAATTCCTGCTGGACTGCGGCAAGGGTAGCGAAGGAGAAGACCGGTTCACGGGAAAAGAGTGAACTGATGAAGTTAAATTTCCGTTTGAGAGGAAATCTGAGGGTTAATCGATGCATTGGTGGGTGTAATTGAGCATCATAGCAAAGAGAAGAATTGAAGGGATGACAGACTCTGTAATGGATAAATTGGGTGCCAGTTTGTGCTTGCAAATGCCCTCTAAAAGCTCCTGATACTCCTTTGCCGCTTCTTCCCAGGCCTCAGTCTCCATCTTCATCTGTCTTCTCCTAAGTATATGATACTTCCTCAATATTTTTGGCTGCTTCTGTTGTTGAAAAGTCATGCTCAATGTATTGTTTCTCCTATTCATCTCCTCCATATTCACTTGAATTTCGTCCACATCTTCCTCTGAAGTTGAAACGAGAGCCTCAGCAGCGGTAGCATATCCCCTAAAATCCCCAGAAAACCTATAAAAGTTGCTCAAAGCACTGAATGTCCCACCATCAATTTCCTTGCTCTCCCTAAATTTTGAATTTTGATGAAATCTCTCAAAGTAATTTACAGAGCCAAAACACATGGCTCTACCAAAAATATAATCTTGAACTAATTTTGCATTGGCACAAGAAGGTAAGGAACTATAGCGTTCAGAGAAATTGAATTGTCTCAAAGCAGCTTCCTTTGAAAATCTTCTCCACATTCTTGAAACAATTTCAATGACTAACTCTCCCAAAAAGAAAAAGTCAAATTTTCTTGCTGAAAATTTTTTTCCTATAATCTGAAAACTTGGTAACAGGAAAAAGGACAGAGTAAATGGGAGGAAGAAAAACAGGAAAAAAGGAAACTAAATTGAAATCAAGGAAAGAAGGAAGGAATTAAGAAAGATTTAGGGGAAGAAAGAGATGCCGCCATACGTAAACCCTGCTAAAACCTATGGCCGAAGAGATTCAGAGCGCGCCTTAATACGTTCTTCGATTGTTATCATAAAGAAATTTTTATTTCACTTGATTGGTTGTATTGGCTGTATTAGTACTATAGTAAGACCGCTCCATTATATTTTCATAATTAAAATAACCATCCTGAATTTTCATTTATTACTGTAAAAACGTCCTTCATTCTTTAAATTTTTGTTGACTTCCCTACAGTTTGTAGCCTTTCCACAATTCTGCCCTCATGTTTTTAGTCTATTCAACCGAGTCCCGCAACCAAGGTAAGACCCTTATTTAAATGAAAATTATAAATAGAGTTTTTTTTTTTCTTCTTTTACTTATCATTTTAATAGAAAATACACTCCTCCTTATCAAATTGAATATCCACTTTTAATTAATATAAAATTTATTAATTTAACTTATAGAAAGACCACGTAAGTTGATTTAATATAAATCATTAAATTGAAGATGAACTTGTTTTAGGTTGGTTGGACGTCAACTCATATTTTTCAAATACAAATAACTACAATAATTATAAACAAAGAAAATATTATTTAAGAAAAAGATAAAATTATAATTTCTTAATTTAAAATTGTATTTGCGAAGTCATTAATATAAAATTTAAAGGCATCAGATAAATTACTTCGTTATCCTTATTATTACAGAGTTAGTAGTGGTATTCACCTCTTTATAGTAATAAATCTATTAAATTAAGAAGATTATTTGTTGTATTTGATGGAATATATATATATATATAATGATCATGTTTTTTTAAAAGAAAAGGTTGGATTATTTTGTATATCTTTACATTCTCACACAATATACCTTCATATACAAAAGGAAAAGTTTTTAAAAAAATTTAAAAATAAAAAAAGAAAACCTATTGGAGTTACACTTTTCCACACCAAATGTAGCAAAATAATCTTCACATTTGT
The DNA here is from genome assembly GCA_028571225.1 of Parsonsia alboflavescens. Classification (NCBI taxonomy): domain Eukaryota; kingdom Viridiplantae; phylum Streptophyta; class Magnoliopsida; order Gentianales; family Apocynaceae; genus Parsonsia; species Parsonsia alboflavescens. Next base: position 10,942,219 of record JAOXNR010000013.1, read on the forward strand.
TATTAACTATTATTTTAAATATTTTTAAAGATTATTGTAATACTACGTTTGTTTGAAATTAATCAAATTCTAACATTATCATATTAGCATACCATTTCTCTTTTGCATACTATTTAATGAATTTAATGCAATAAAAGATATATTTGTATAAAAGTATTTTCAAAACTAAATCTATTGTCCTTTTGAGGACAATCAAATGGTAAAGTAACAAGTGCGTTGATCAAAAATTTCATGTTTGAATCCCTCATCACCTTCTTGGATTGAGCCCAGAGCTCATTCAGTAATTAGCGGCCTTAAAAAAAAACAAAATAAAGGGTTTAAGTTCAAAAAGTATTTATCCTTCATATAAACTTGTGAAAAAATATAATAGAATTATTGAGATACTGATCAAAAGGTTGCCAAAAAATGTTGGGCAAAATAGTTCTTTTTATCCCTTAAATTTTCAACTTCAGGCTTAAAAGGTACCCTTTCGTTATTTAAATCTTCCTTAATCTCTTAAATTTTTACCCATAGTCTCTTCATCCTTTTGGTCTAAAAATCGATTTCCAAACGAAGTTATTATTTTAATCTACCGATGCAACAATTACCCACAACCTGCTTCGTCCTTTTGGTCAGAAAAAATCAATTTTTTTTAAAAAAAAATTGATGTTTTAACTAGAGGTATAAATAAATTGAAACAATTTTCTAACCAAACGAGTTGAACTCAAAGTAAATTTGAATCGAGCATAGGAAATTCAAATATTAGAGGACATTTTAGATATTTTACTACTCATTTAATTCTTTTTTAATAAAATGGCCAATTTTTGCCTCTAAGTTTATGTAACTCTAGTCATAAAAGCATTTTCTTTATTCTCAACTTTTCAAATCTCTCCTCCTTTTTTTCATTTTTTTTTTTTTGATACACATTTTTCAACTAAGTGATTTAATCTCTTTTATGAGTAATTGTATCAAAATATAGTCTCTTGAGTAGTCTCTTTTCTAATATATTCACTTTGTCAAAATATTTCAAGATTATCCAAGTTATTTTTCATTATTGAGTGAAGATCCCCTTGACTCTTAAATAGAGATGGTAATAGGGTAGGTCAGGGCATATTTTTTAAAACTCAGACCTGTCCTGCCTTTCCTGAAGCTAGGTTTGTCTCGCCCCGTGACCTATCATGGGTTTCTCAATTCAGGCCCATGACCTGTTATGCCCTGTTCCTATAAAACCTGATTGTTCCTATTTTGACCTGTTCTGATTTTTTTTTATGGGTCTGAGTCGCACTGACCCGTTCAAGAATGGAAGGAAAAAAGAAAAAAAAAATCAAATGAAAATGTAAACAAAATTCATATCAACATAAGTAAAATAAAATACAGTTTTTCCAATTAAATAAAATAAAATGGTTACACAATTAAATAAATTACATCCTAATGTTCCAAAATGCATAGTTCCACAATTAAATAAAATACATCATAAAACACGTTAAGTCTTAAACTGCTTTTGTAAAGCATAATAAAACTTATTTGCAGATGCACTCAGCATTATTAGCTGTTTCCCAAAATCAAAGTCATAAATGAGTCGTGCAACGCCGAAAGCATTAAAAAAAAAAAAAAAAAAAAGATCTGAGACATCCCATCAAACTCCAATTCCCACGGAAAGCCTCAAAGCAATAGTTTCTTCAAATGTTCAACTTTCATGGAAGGAATATCAACAGTAAATGTATATCTAAATCTACTTTCTTAGTAAAAGAAATTCATCTATCGGTAAGTTGAAGCTAAATAAGGACAAAAATTGAGAGAATAGGCAATGTATTCCTGGGGGAGACTTGACTAGCTTTTCAAAGTTGGATGATTATAGTAAAACTAATGACAGAGTACACAGATTTCAATTTACAAAAGCCATCATCAACGGTTAAATGTAATTCAAATACCCCATCTATGCAAAATAATTGATCGTCAACGTATAAGACTAAATAACAAAACTTTATATGAGCAATCTCAGCTCTTGAAAAGAGCTCATATTGAACAAAGATTTCATAGATTAATACATTTATAAAAAAAAATAAGTGAGAGCCAAGAGATCTGAGAAACAAACCAGAAAAGGGAGTGGTTGTCTGACTAACTAGATCTGCGCGATGGAGGACAACAGACCGCAACAATGACCATCGGAAGATAATAGATCGTCAGAAGATAGTAGCTACGGAGGACTCCGAGCGAATGGACTGTGTTTTCGCTCAGACTTCAATGGAGTGTGATGGAGCCAAAGAATGCAGGAGGAAATGGATTGCAATGGCTCCAGCGGCAGAGCTCGAAGGGATGGAGTGAAATGAGATGAGAGATAGGGAGGGAAATAAAATGAGAGAGAGTGAGAGTGAAACGTCTAAAAATTAATAAAATATGTATAGATATCAGGACGGGGCCAAGGCAAATTAGGACGGACTAGGTTCTTAAATACCAGAACAATGTGTAGAATAAAAGGCAAATGACCAAATTGATAGTTGTGAAATGTTAAGAAATAGTGAGTAAATTAAAAAAGAAACTAGAGTGATACCCGGGGCAACGCGTGACTGAATATATATAATATGAGGCTGAAATATTACGATATTATAAAATATTAGTTTACATCAAACATTAAAATAACTAAACAAAATTACAAATTTTTTTATTAATATAAAATTATAATTACAAAAAACAAAGACGTTAAATCATAAATTATAATAACATATCACTAAAACCTTGTATTAGCTTCACCAATTTCCCTGCAGAAAATATATACAGCAGGATTAGTATGCATGTGCAACTGACTTTGAGTGAAAGAATGCAATCCAGTCCAAGTCTTGAATTCAAAGAAAAGGTTACAAAATAGTTACCTCTGTAATGTAGTGAAATCGGCACATATATCCATCAGTCGTGTTCACTCCATTAGTTTATATAGTCTATTGGAAATAGTGTATATATTTATTGGAAATGAACTGCTGTGAAATGCATAATTAAATATGTCAGAAGTAACTTTATGTTTTGAAGAGGTGTTATTGCTGGTTTATGGCCTACTTGTCATATTGGATTTAGGAATTTATATTACTTTATATATTTGCTAGATGCATATATTAATTATCTTCCTTCGCTGTAGGCACCATATAATGTGGTGTGTTATTCTGATCGAACATGACTAATGACTGATATGGAACTACTAAATGCAACAAAGTACATAGAATCACAAGTGGAGAAAGGTCAGTTGACATAAGCTGCAAGTGGAACCTGTTACCCTTTTAATCAGAGTTTGACATTGTCATTCTGGATTTATGAGAATCTTGCAGGTAGTAGCTCCAATCCTTATTCTTCATGTTGTCTCTGATAAGGTCACAGATCCTCAAGTTTGCTGGTTTCTATGTGAGAATTCATCTAGCAAGGACAAAACTCTGAAGCTCTATGAAGGTAGTTACCACTGCATTCTTGAAGGAGAACCAGATGATAGAATTTTATCAGTCCTTGATGATGTAATATCGTGGCTTGACTCCTGTTGCTCAACAAAGTAAGGGTTTGTATTGTTCCTTTTCCATTGGATCTTTTTCTACTTCGTTCAAGATGAACAACAAAATATCTGATAGAACATGAAGGTTGAACATGATAAGAAAAATCAAAAAGAACAAAATTATAACCATTGAAATTTAAAATAGTGTATTATACACACAACAGAAATGAAAAGATGAAAAAATAGAGAACAAAACTGAAATATGAGCACCAATATTTGCACAAAGAGCATAGTAGCTAGAAACAGAGTCCAACATTCTGGGTGCTCTTTTGGCTTTTACTAAAGCACAAAACAGCAAAAGGGACACTTTATATCAATGTCAACTATTGCGTCCAAACTAAGTAATTTTCTGGTGTCTGCTTGCTTTAAAATTGCATCATAAGAATTCGTAATAATTTTGCAATAGTTAAATTCATGCAAGAAAGAGACCAAATTAATAAATATTAAAATAGAACAACAAACGAGAGCAAAAGAAAAGCAAATTGGCTAGATAAGTTAAACTGATGTCCTCCTTTAGTTTTGGATTTAGCCAACCTAAGTTGAATTTTATCAAATTTGCATTTCATTTTTGCCATCAAAATGTAACCAATTCATTAACCTATCTAAAGCCACACAAAAACAGATCTCCATTATAATATTCATTAACCTATCAAATGTAGTATTCATTTATTTCATAAATCTTCATTATAATGTTCCTTTATTTGATGAATCTACCTACACTATTATCATATCTTAACGATACATATCACAGTATCATGATAATGAATTTTCAGTTAGCTATTAGCACCATCCTTCCAAATTATATTATCAAAGCATAGCACTCTAAAATATAAAGGTCTTATAATAAAACTTGAAAAAGAAGTCCTCGAAAGCTTATATTCATTAAAAGAAAGTGAAAACTATTCTGCCTTTTGTTTTATAACAATACCAAAGATGTTGCTATACCTTGAGACTAATCACTGCTGCAGCATCCATCTCTTCTGTGTTCTGGGATGCCAAATTCCTTGTCATTGCCTTCAGTTCTAGAAACTTGACCTGAAAAATCAACTAAGGTATTGTTCCATTATTCTTATCCAGATTCCAGAGGAAAGCCAAAAGAAAGTAAATTCAAGTCCCTATTGAATTTCTTACATGATCTTGTAGTACATCTTCATTTTGCAATTTAGCAAGACTTCAACAGGTAAAGGTTTTATAAAATGAATATTCAATATCTCTAAAATATTTGCTTCCATTCAAATGTAAATTCAAGTCAGAATAGGAGTACTAATTAATCACATTAAAACTTGACAAAGAAAGTCCTATTAAAAAAAATAACTTGAAATATAAAATCAACCATGACTAACTTAATATTCTTATCATCTTTTCCTCCTATAAGTAGCAAAATGGGGGCATGTCAAAATAAGTGCATGCTGACACAATTTAAAAAATTTCAGTAGAACAGGAAAACCAAAAGTGAGATTGCAATATGAGATTTCCTTTCATGAAGTTTAGGTTTCTAAAACAGAGCATTACCTAATTTTTTGTTTATTTTTCCCTTCTCGACGATCATAGGAAGCACACAATCCCAAGAAAAGGAGAAATACCTGAGTTGAGGAAAGGGTAGGATGTTAATTACAGCAGCAGAGAGTATTTCATCTTTCAACATCAAACTCAAACTTGTCGTTAACACTCCAATTGGAACACTCAAAATTAACTCCCTTTTTACTCTCAGGTAGCGCCTGTTCTTTAGAAGAACTATAGCATCTATGGTAAGCACTAATGCCTCTCTGTTTCAAGAATCATCCAAGGTTAAAAAGCTATAAAAAAAAACAAAGGAAGAAGGGAAAAAAAATTAAATCTTTGTCAAGATTAAAAAGGGCTGAGCGACTGTGAAGAAAATTTGTCACCTGTAACGATGGTTGTGACAGTAGATCCGTCAATACCCTCTGTAACTTTCTTTGCAGTGGAAAATATGAGAAACGAGATGGACCTTTTCTCCTGAAGAACCACATTTTCTCTTATTTTTCATGGATTGCCTCTTTCCCTTACGACTTCCTTCAAATCATTAAATCGTTTGTGTTTTTTCCATTGATAATCAGAAAAAAATTTTCCAATCGATTATCGATGGTTTTTTCTCATTGATTATCTTTCGATAACTTCTTGATTTTTCTTCACCTAGATTGCCTTCTCCCAGAATCCTAAATATTTCTTACTCATAGCGTAATTGACGGAAATTTTGATTTAGGTTCCCTCCTCATGAATATAGTAAGATAGATTATTTCTTTACCATATTTATAAGTCATTTAAATTAATTTTTTTATTATTAATTTATTAGTAAATAATTTCTTGATTTTTTATTATTTTACTTTTTTTTCATAATCATTATGATTAGATTTATTATAATCATAATTAGAGATATTTTAATAAAACAATATCCTAATTTTGATAAAATAATAATTCGTAACTTTAATAAATATACTATTCAAATATCCAAATGCCCCATTTTATATGACCAACTTCGAACAATGCAGGCAATTTGCTTTTTATTCATTTTGTTTTCCTTTTTAATTGGAGCAAGTCAACGACTAAATAAAAGAAATTAATCAATCAAACAACCAAAAGTGAACTCAGCCAAAAGTTTCTCAAAATTTAGTTAAAAGTTTCTTTTAACTAATTGTAAATCATTATTATTAATTTATTAAATATTTTATTGATCATTTTCATATTATTTATCACTTCTTCTTTTTTTCTTAATCATTATATAATTTTATTAAAATAATAAATAGAAATTATATCATATAAAAATATATATATATATTTATTTATATAAAAAATACTATAAATTATACTTTTAAATCTTTAACGATCAAAGTTAATAATTAATTTTTATTTAAAAAAATCATAAATTTGATCCAATATCTTAAAATTTAATTTATCTTTTTAATATATAATATATAAAATATATTTTAAAAAATAATTTTTTATTAAAAATTTTATTTTTAAAAAATAAAAATAAAAATTTATTATTAGAGACTTAATCATGCATCTTATACTAATGCATTCTATAAAATTACCATATATTTAAAATATATATATTCTATAAAATATTAATGCTCCAATTAAATCTCAAATGATCAAATTTAAATATAGGATTAACCTTTTATAAAGTACTAATTCTCTAATTAAATTTCTAACGATCAAAATCAATAATCAACTATCATTTATTTTTAAATAAATAAAATAAAATTTAATAAATACCCTTAAAATTTAATTTATTCTTTTAAATTTTAATTTATAAAAAATATTTTAAAAAATAATTTTTATAAAATTTTTCTTTTAATAACTAACTATTAACTATTAACTATGATGGTTATTAAATTAGAAACTTAACTAAAATCTCCATAACACACTCTATAACATTGTCATATACGCACATATATATTGACAGAAAGTATTAAACAACATCAAACAATTAGATGAAAAATCTTTTCATATCCTCTTTATTTGTTTATTATTATCATTTGCCTAGAAGACACCAGAATCAGCCAGATTATAAGGATAACTTCTCCAATTTATCTTTTAGCAGCAACAAGATGCATATTCTTAAAAATGTTCTAATTGGAAATTTTCATGTCTTACCATAATAGAATGCTAAAAGCACTTCTCCTTCCATGGAGGTATATTCATGAGGAAATTTAAGGAAATTTTTCATGTCCAGTACCCAGAGGTGATGCTTTGGAAGGAAACTGGTGACTAACTAGTGAATACAGACCCAAAATTTATCAGCACTAGAGGCTTTCGATCTCATATCACAACTTAGGTATTGCTTAATAAGAAATTTACTTGCCAAAAAAGATGAAAGCTGGAAGTGTCGTTTCTCAATCATTCCAAGGGTCGCTTTCTGTTCTTACTTCAGATGGTTCAACAACTTGATTGTCTGAGATTTCCACAGAACTCGAATCTGTTTCTGTTGAATTTCCTTGCGACTCTTCTTCAAGTCTGCCCCATCGTCCTCCAACTGCCATTGCCATCATTTCATATATTTTGTTACCCAACTCTGCCGGACTGTCAGGCTGTGCCAGGAAGCAAAAAATTAAGAGGGTTAGGGGAAGTATCGGAAAATAACATGTCATTCTAAAACATTCGACGCTGAAAATTCACAAGCACCCCAAGTATTCTACGTATGCTTACAGTGTAGCCACTGGAGATCAGTGCAGTGTCATATAAGAGTTCAACAACTCTCTTAGCATCATCACTATCTGGTGCATTCTTACAGGCCGCCTGCAAGAACGAGAAGTTGGTCACACTTTAGTGAGTTCTAATGGCTACCATCAAATTCAGTGCATTAACCAGTAAACGTATCAATCTGAACACCACGGGTAAACTCACTGAAGGTTGACCTGGTTAGTATTTAACTTGTCCAAATTGCTACTTGTTTTTCATACAAATTAATGTAGATAGTTTAGGAAGTAGTAACAAAACCCAACTTCTTGTCTGATTTTCTGTAAGGGTCTCCAATTAAAATCGTGAACTGATTAACCAATTTCTAAATGATACTAAAATCTAAAGGTCAACAACCCAGAAGCTGACCAAAATAACTTACATTCAGGTCCTTCACAATGGGATGATCAGGATTAATCTCCAATATTCTCCTTCCCCTCATGAACTCTAAACTTGAAGTATCTCCAAGGGTTTGAGCTCTCATCAACCTGTTCAAAGAGAGTTTAGAAAAACGGATACTTTATTAAAGAAACCTTTGACCTCCAAAAGTAAATGATAGGTAAGTACACCAAACCTTTCCATATTAGCAGACCATCCAAACTTGCCGGACACAAGCACACATGGTGAGGAGCTCAAACGTTTCGAGACTTGTACTTTTGCCACCTTATCCCCAAGCTGTTGCTTTATCCAATCACAGAGAACATTGTACTCTTGCTTAGTCTCCCTTTCTTTCACCTCATCCTCATCACCTGCCAACACAATGGACATTATAAGAGACTGCACTGGTTTAAAACAAAGATTCACATTCACAAGCATCTAATGAATAGTACGAACCAAGCTCCAAATCTTCCTTGCTGATATCAACAAACTTCTTTTCTTTGTATGTCTGTAGATTCTGTACAGCTACTTCGTCAATTGGTTCAACTAGATATAATACCTGCTCATAGATGATATAGGGTGATGTCAGCAATTTTAACAGGAAATCAAAATCAAGATCATGAATGAGATCACGAAAGAGAGATTTATCCAACATATCCCGGCAAAAACCTTCCACCACCACCCACACAAACAAATAAAGGAAACGTGATTATGAGTAGTAAGGAATGTTAACCTAAGCATCACTTAAAAAAGGGTAATCAACTATTCTCTACTGATACATCTCAGAATCTGATAATCCAAAGATCCCTTTCATTCAATATCTTTATAAATAGCTGATGTGTGGTCCTTCGGATTCTACATGGATAGCATACCTCAATATCTTTCTGAATCAATTTCTCTAAAAATGGGGCACTTTTGGCACTTTTTAAGCTGTCTGATGCTAAGTAATAGATTGCATTCTGGTTCTCTCCCATGTTCTCGATATAATCATCCAAGCTAATCAAGTCTTCCTCACTCTTGGAAGAGAAAAATCTCAATAATGGTGTGATTCGCTTGTGATTTCCAGAATCCTCAATACATCCCAGTTTCAGAAACTTCCCAAAGTTTTCCCAGAACTTTTTGTAATCCTGAAACAAGGCAAACGTTTTCCAGGTGAACTAGGGACTTGTAAAGAGGATATAAAAATGTAGCTGTAAACAGGGACAAACAAGCAAATTTTACAAGGAATAGAGTGACGCAAACAAGGACTGTGAATCATTCTAACCTCTATGTTCTCACTTTCAGAAAGTTCCTGAATCATGTCAAATGTTTTCCTTACTAGTCGCTTCCTCATTATCCTAACCTGAGAAACAATAAAGATAAATTGACAAGAGTCAGAGAAAAATAGATGGAACATTCACCCCAAAAAAAAAAAAAATTGAAAGCGAATTGCTAATTGACCATTCTTGCAAAATGGTAGATGAGTTGTCCTTACAATGCGGCTTTCCTGAAGGATCTCCCTGGAAACATTAAGGGGAAGGTCATCTGAATCCACCACTCCCTTTACAAAGCTCAAGTATCTAGGGAACTGCACTCAGCAATTGAGAATATTTCATGAGAAATATATACCTAAACCTCACCCTAAGTTGATTCAAAATTTCCTATCCTACAGAAAGTTAATGCATCTTAATAAACATCCGAGCTATAATAAGAAACATAAATTATTCTCCAATTGCTTTTAAGGATATACAGAACTTATTATCCTAAAATTAGGGAGAATGAGAAAGGTAAAGATTTGGAAAATCACAATGAGAGGAAATCTCAAAACACTTAGATTCATTCAGACGGGTCCAAAACTTGAAAGCATTTTCGATATCACTGAATTATGGAAATTGTAATCCATTCTCATATCAAAAACTTTTCTTCAAGTCACTCTCACATCTCCTTTCCATCTACTATGACTAAGTACAACATTCATTCCGTTACATTCTCCAAGTTTCCAAAACACATTAACACTATAGAAGTTTTAGATCATTTTGATATGAAACAGTTCCAAGAAACCAATCAAATATCTACTTGTGTGTACTTGCTCTAGAACTTACCAATTCACCATCAAAGTCATCAGAAATAAATACACGCTTCACATACAGTCGTATGTTCTTTGTCTTGGGGTTAATAACATCTTCATTATTAAGAGGAGCCATCCCAGGAATATAGAGAACACTTCTGAACTCAACCTCGCCCTATAAATAATAAATTTACGTGTCAAAATTATTTCAATAATGCATCTTCAATTGGATATTAAAACCAGTAAAACGCTTTGTACCTCAGTTGTGAAGTGAGTGTATGTCAATGGATCTAAGAATTCATTAAAAGTCTTCTTGTAAAATTCTTGGTATTCTGCTTTCTCAACTTCTTTTGGATTACGCATCTGCAATATTTTAAGGAAATAAGTGATGAATGAAGAAATGACGAAGTAAGTTGAAAGAAAGCAGCTATTGTCACTTCTGCAAATAATTAAAAAGCAGTTAACTCACCCATATGGGCTTGGTTTCATTGGTCAATTCCCAATCCCAATATTTCTCAGTTTTAGTTGTTTTCTTCTTCTTTTTTTCTCCCTGGAAACCAAACAAATATGACCATAAGGATAATTAACTGGAAATATTTCATTTTTAGAGTAACAACAAAAAACATCAGCCATGTTAATTACAAGTCTTACTTCAGGCTTTTCTTCTCCCTCCTTTGGTTCCTCCTCTTCTTCTACCTGTCCAAAAATCCAAAACAGCTGAGTGAGCATGTACTGATTACAAACATAAAAGTTAGTATTAATATGAGTAATATGAATAGTTAATGTGAAATGTTAAAGAAGAAACGACAGCTAGCTAATAGATGAAGGCAAATAAAACCATACGATAACCATTTTTACCAGCAAGCACCAGAAAATGTTAAAGTGTATAAATTCAACAAGCTGAAAATTTATCATGGCATCAGAGTGACAATTCCTATGTTCATGTCCTATCTCCATCCATTATAGTGTCCTTGGTTATTATTGTCCACCTGTTGAGTTATTGAAAATTAATTTAAGTCCTATCTCCATCCATTATAGTATCCCTGTTTATTATTGTCCACATGTTGAGTTTATTATTGAAAATTAATTTAATGGCCACACACAAGAGAGCATGTATATAAATTCAACCCTCCCTATTAACTTGAGTTCTTTAGTTTTTAGATGGACTAGAAATTTGTTAATAAACATAAAAGTATTAGCGCCAAAACAGTAAAATGTAACAATGCAACAAAGCAGTAAAGGTTATCTTCCACAATCACTGAACTACCACATGAAAATTTAATTAGAGATATCCCATGTGATCAGCATGAGAGACAAGCATGGATTAGAGTAGAGCTGAAAAGAAAGATATTATAGGAAAAAAAAATTAACTTTTTACCTCAACAGTCCTTGACTTCTCCAGCCATATATAGATGGGGAAGGAGACGAACTGAGAGTAATTCTTCACCAGATTCTGAATTCGGGTTGGCTCTGAGAATTCATATTTATCATCTTCCTGAACAATATAAAATCATCACATCGGAACTGGTGTTAAATTAGTTTCTTTGTTGCTCCTCCTACACATAAACCTCATACATCATGTTGTAGGTGGGTCCAATGGAATCATAGAAACTTAGGGGGCCAGGAATAGGGATGTTAATTTTGGTTCCTTTCCACTTTCTTTTTCCTATCTTGTTTCTTCTCAAGAAAAAGGTAAAAGATGAAAGAGGATGTAACACTTTTTAAAGTAAAACCAGTAGTACCCTCAAATAAAGTGTGATTTGTGTTCCTCGTCCAAGTAACTTTTCTTGATCTGTTTCTTCCCGAATCAGATATGAACTGCTATCAGCAACAGATTCCCAAACATATTGCTTGTCTGACCTGGGGCTTTTTGTAGACACTATGACCTGAACATGAAAGGCATATCCAACAGAAACGGTTAAAACAAGAATAATGCCAAATGCCACAGCAAATACTTGAAAAGTAGACCGTATCATATATCCTGTGTCAGGCACAAAAAGAAGCAAAAGCACCTTTTCAGCAACCAGAAACGCAGAATAGAATCCAACACCAAATTGACCAATTAAACCATTATCTGCTCCAAGGTCTTGGTTTTCCTGAAGAAAGGATGAGAATCACATACACTATTGTGATTAAAAATACCAACTAATGTCACAAGTAAAAATACCTTAAGAGCTTTCAAGAATTTGGAGGTGCCACTCTGAGCAATGGTTCCAAGACAGTCTATTAGCTCCTCTTTGGTCATTCCAATTCCAGTATCGCTGTGTACAGGAGAAAAACCTCCATAAACTACTACAATGTAACCATGGATTTACCCACATAAGAAGTCAACCATACTTACGTAATGGTAATGGTTCCATTATCTGGATCTGGTTTAATACGGATTTCTAGATCACTAGCATCGCCGAGAAGAGATGGCTCAGTCACACTGAGGAACCTCAATTTGTCAAGGGCATCACTTGCATTACTGTATAAAGAATTGAAACCAAGTCAACAATAATATCATGAGTAATAGCACCATTCATGAGATATATGATAGTAATTATATTTTTGGCACGAAAATTGCTCCAATAATATTAACAATATCTTTCCATTATCTTTCATAGTACAGAACATTCTCTCCAAAAACCCAAAGACGAGGACATGTGTGCTACGCTTAAATAAGATTTAGAAGTAAAGTCATATCACCTCACAAGTTCTCGAAGAAATACTTCCTTGTGGCTGTAAAGGCTGTGAACAATCAAGTCCAGAAGACGACTAACCTGCAATATGTATCGGAGATATAAATTTTCCAAATTCAAAATTGCTCTCAAATTTTTGACAAATATCAGAGAATTAACAAGCAAAAACCCTACTATGTCAAATAGATTTTACCTCAAACAACGAGAGGTTTATAGTTTTTTTCCAGTAAATCTCAATTCTTTTACAAAAAACAAGCAATTTATTAACAATCTGGAATATAAATTTTCCAATATAATGGTTTAAATTAGACCCAAACAAATTCCCATAAAAATGTTCCGATTTTCCAACACATTCTCTCTACTTCTACACATAACAAATTTAAACAAAAGAAGCAAGTATTCTAAATATTCTAAATTCACGGGTAAAGAAAACCCACCTCGGCCTGATATTCATGGGTCTCCCCAGAAACTTCAGAAGACTCTTTTTCAGCCACAGCAGCACCCCCGCCTCCTTCACACTTAACCACCACTCTGCTCGCACTCCTATCCAGCTTCCACTGCAACCCTGATTTGCAAAGGCTATTTCTCAATCCATTTCTAGGCAACAACACATTTCCCAACAATCCCACTCTACGAATACCACTGTTGTTTACTGCAAAAGATGTAGTAGGATAAGGCAGTGATGCAACAGAAGCAGAAGTCAGACTCCTGCTCAACACAGGGGCCATTATTCCGAAAGCCCAGATAAGATTAACTTCAGGAGGGTACAATTATAAGAACTTGGCGTGAGTTCTTGTTGGGTAACAGTTGAAATTTTGATGAAGTGAGGATAAAGCGTTTGCGGCTGGATTGCAGAGAAAACCCCTGAGCATGAAATAGGGGTTTAAGGAGGATTGTGTGTGGAGGGTTCTAGAATGAAATCGTGGTTTTCCTATTCAGGGGTTTTTGTTCGGAAGTTTGTGCGAAACGCCCAGAGGGATTGTAAGGCGTAGATGCTGCCATGTCAGCGGTAACAATATCCTGATGCTCTTTATTTGTGTACCCACTCTGTTTTATAAATGAAATGAGTTTATAATCTAAAAGGAAAAATTCATTCATAAATAATCGGCTTCTTAATCTTCTGCTATTGTAATTTAATTAATCCCGAAAAAGGTCAATTTGTCCATTGCTAGATCTTATGGCGGACTACTCTTGGCGGTGAAATACAAATCTATATAGACGCTTTTTCACTTCATCAGAGACTCAAGCGGCAAGAAAGAGGATAAGGTAATTGATTGATACCGCTGATCAGCTTCTTCTTCAAGTTGTTTGGTGCATCTGTCTTTGCTTGAGAGTAGAGCACAACAAAACTCTTTCGCGCCACAAAG
>JAOXNR010000013.1:10956502-10967701 GCA_028571225.1 Parsonsia alboflavescens
AGTAAATGGGACGAAGAAAAGCAGGAAAAAAGGAAACTAAATTGAGATCAAGGAAAGAAGAAAGACAAGCCGCCATAAATAAACCCTGCTAAACCTTATGCAGAAGCAGTTCTCTATTATATATTCATAATTAAAATAACCACCCTGAACTTTTATTTATTACTCTTAAAGCGTCCATCATTCTTTAAATTTTCATTGACTTCCCTACCGTTTGTAGCCTTTCCACAATTATGCCCTCATGTTTTTAGTCTATCCAACCGGAGCCCCACAACCAAGGTGTTATTAAATGAAAAGAGAAAATTTCCTTTTTCTTCCCTAGTCTTTTTTATTTGGTCCATTTGGATCCTTAGCATTTTTTTAACCTTTTAGGTCCCTTTACTTTATTACGTGGTCCATTTAGGTATCAAATCTTTATACGTAACTTTTAAGATCCCTTATGATTTTTGTTTGAAAAAATGTAGGTTCTTTGTCTTTTCTTGATTGACCAAATAGGTCCTTTAGGTCAGAATATCCCATTTTCAGGTCAAGTCAATGGCGACTAATGCAAATCGATCAAAGTAGATAAGGGTATTTTCGTCCCGCTACTGTACCCCCTTTTAAATTTTGACATTAGTAATATCAAGTCTCTTACCAACATTACAAACCCATAAAACTTCAACCCACTAGACAGACCTAGCACCATCCTCCTTAGCCTCGATTACATCTTCAAAGTGAATGATTTATCGGAGGACTCGAAGTCAATTTTGAGTTTACTAGTGATGGTGGTCAATGATATGGAAGCTAATTGAGTGAAGAAAGGTGATAACCATATGAGAAATCTATTGAGGGTGAATCATTGAATAAATACGGTCAAAATTTTATTTGTGCAAAGTTTAGCCTCAGAAGGAAATTCATTGCAGGATCCAACATCAAAGGCTTTTGCAAACATTTTTGCTCCTTATTGTGGATCAGCAATTAAGAAAGTTGTGCCTCTAGCAATGTATGCCCTTCCAACCCAAGCCCAATTGCTAAGGAAATTTATCGAAGATAAAATCTCAAGAACCCATATGCAAAATTACATCTCTTCCTTTGGTCCTATCATTGTTTATATTGATAAACTCTTTGCCACTAGAGGATTGGAATAGATTGTAAACAAGATGATTTCCTTTGCTTTTCTCTCTGGAAGGGAATTCATTGTTGAATAGAAGGGGGTTGAAGAAGGTTTTCTACTTGTACGCTGACAAAAATTAAATAAGAGGAACAATAATTGGATAGAAATACCCTCCTCTATTATGAGCAATTTTCATTAGTTGTTGACTTGACTTGAAAATGGGATGTTTTGACCAAAAGGACCTATTTAGTCAATCTAAAGACGATAGAGGGCCTATATTTTTCAAACAAAAATCATAAGTAATCTTAAAAGTTACATGTAAAATTTTGGAACCTATATGGATCACGTGATAAAGGAAAGGGAAATAAAAAAGTTTTAAAAAAAATTATTAAGGATCCATATAAACCAAGTAAAAAAGATTAATAACGAAATAGAAAATTTTTTCAAATGAAAATTATAAATACAGTTGTTTTTCTTCTTCTTCTTCTTCTACTTATTATTTTAATAAAAAAAATACACTCCTCCTTAACTAATTGAATATCCACTTTTAATTAATATTAAATGTATTTATTTAACTTATAGTAAGACCACATAAGTTGATTTAATATAAATCATTAAATTGAAGATGAGCTTGTTTTTAGGCAAATTGAGCTTCAACCCAAATGTTTCAAATACAAATAACTATAATTAATTCTAGACAAAGAAAGTATTATTTAAAATTATAATTCCTCAATTTAAAATTGTATTTAAGAAATTATTAATATAAAATTTAAGGGTGTTAGATAAATTGCTTCATTACCCTTATTATTACAGAGTTATTAGTGATATTGACCTCTTTATGGGGAAATAAATCTCTTAAATTAAAAAGATTATTAGTTGTATTTAATGGAATATATATATATATATATGTATGTATGTATATTTCAAAGTGATCATGGTTTTTTAAAAGAAAAAATTGGATTATTTTATATAACTTTACACGCTCACATAATATGCCTTCATATAGAAAAAAAAAAAAAAAGAAAAAAAAGAAGATGTTACACTTTTGTACACCAAATGTAGCAAAATAATCTTCACATTTGTTAGTAACTATTAATTTGAATATTTTTAAAGATTATTGTAATATTAGGTTTGTTTGAACTTAAATCAAATTCTAACATTATCATATTAAGCATACCATTTCTCTTTTGCATACTGTTTGATGAAATTAATACAATAAAAGATATATTTTCATAAAAGTACGTTCAGCAATCAAGTGTGTGAAGTGTCAAGTCTGAAAACCAATTTTCTCGTGCCTTCCTGGGTTGAGTCAGAGAGCATTCACTGATTAACGACTCTCAAAAAAAGAAAAAAAGAAAAAAAAAAACAAACAAAAGGGTGGGGGCTCAAGTTCAGAAAATATTTAGCCTTCGCATGGACTTGTGAAAAAATATAATAGAATTATTGAGAAAATGATCAAAAGTTTGCTATTAAAAGCTGAGCAAAATAGTTCTTTTAATCCCTTAAGTTTTGAACCTTAACTTTAAAGGTCCCCTTTCTTTTTTTGAAATCTTTTTAAATCTCTTAAATTTTTTAATCTAGGGGTGAAATCAATTACCCACAACCCCTTTCGTCCTTTTGGGCAAAAAAATCAATTTTTTTTTTTCAAAAAAAAATTTTATTATTTTTTTTTTTTTAAAAAAAAATAGTATTTTAACTAGAAGTGTAAATAAGTTGAAACAATTTTCAAACCAAACGAGTTAAACTCGAGTAAATTTGAATCAAGCATAGTTAATTCAGATTCAGATATTTTACTAATCATTTAATTCTTTCTTAATAAAATGATTTTAACCTCCAACTTTATAACTAGTCATAAGCGCATTTTCTTTATTCTTAACTTTTTAAATCCCTCTTTTATTTTTCTTTGTTCTTTTAGCTGGAAAATGCATTTCTCAACTAAGTGATTTAATCTCTTTTATGAGTAATGGTATCAAAATATAGTCTCTTTTCCAATATATTCACTTTGTCAAAATATTTCAAGATTATCCACATTACCTTTTCATTAGTCAGTGAAGATCCCCTTTACTCTTAAAGGTTCAGACATCATTTTCATTCAATAAGACTGATTTAGGAAAGTTATACTAAATTTTATGAAATCGACATAAAATTGTGTCGATTTCTTAAATACCTGAATAATATTTTGTCTGGTTCTCAAAAAGTCAAGGTAGATATAAAATGATATTTGTGAATATGTTAAGAAAAAGTGAGTAAATTCAAAAGGAAATTACTTCCTCTATCACTATTTAAAAGTCATTTGAATTAATTTTTTTTATTATTAATATAAATCTCTTTTTCCTAATCATTGCGATTAGATTGATTATAATCATGAATATATATATATTTTAATAAGATATTACTTTAATTTTGATAAAATAATGAGTCGTTTTAAATATCCAAATGCCCCATTTTATGATCAACTTTTGGCAAACAATTCATCTAATTTGCTTTTTATCCATTTTGTTTTCCTTTCTAATTGGAGCACCTCAACGACTAAATAAAACCAAATTCGGTCTAACACGGCAAGTAACTGAATATCATAAAAAGAAAATGAAGAATTGAAAAGCAAATGTTGCATACAATGTCATCAGTGCTTCCTCTTGTTACGTTCACAAAAGAACTTGCAATTTGATGAACAGTTCAATATGGAGAGAACAAGTCAATATACAATGAATGGCATGAAAAAAGGACAATTCACGCAAGCAAGATTAGAAAATAATACTTGTTCACAACATTAAAAGGAACTCCTCTCCCCACCTACCCCAACCAGGAAAAAGAAGTTAACAGATAATGTATGCATATGTATTATTCTTTATCACCATAACCACGAAATTCTTACCTATCTGTCGCATGAAAAGCATGATTTTGGAAAAAAAAAGACGTTCCATGACCATATGGAAATAAAACTGTCAATGTTCCAACAGAGTTTTGCCTACTTAAAAACATGTGCAGAATTTAACTTCCAAACCTGAAAGACAGGCTCCAGTTGACTTTTTGCAACTCTTTTAAGACCATTCCTTTGCTGTTTTGCTCCATGTGTGCGCATCATATAGGACCGTAAAAAACAAGTAGAGGCCCCTCTATCATAACTATCACAAATTTTTAAAACTCAGTAAAGCCGAATACAGCATCCCTCAATACTAAAGTTTAAAATCGTGGAAAGCAAATAGTGATGTGAGTTCTTAATTAGTTGCAGAAGAGAGAGACAAACCATAAGGTTTGAATAACACAGGGAAAAATAACCTTATTCCTAAATAATGAATGAAAAAACATATATTCTTGCAAATGCAGTACAGTGGAAGTGCTGTCATTCATTGGGACAATACAGTGAAGTGGTTTAGCCAACTACATGGCATTTCTTTCAAGGTTTAGGTGTGGAAAGTTGATTTTGTTACACCTGGCAGGAAAGAAATGGTAGGAAATTTTCAAATCAAAGTAAAATGGCTTCTTAAGTTTTGAGGACTTGTCAGCAAACCTAAAATCTACTGCAGCAGACGCTTGCAGGAAGATTTCTAGATCTTATAGTAATCTTATGCTTTCTTTGATATGTGTTTACCAATTGATGGAAATGGATGCTGCAGACTAGAGCAAGGCATTGTACTTCTGTCCCACAAATAATCAAGTAAAATAGATTAATAGTTATTAACAACTAGGCTATTATTTTGTAGGTGGAATTACATGAGTTTCAATGTATTAATAATAGATGAAAGAGAGGGACCTTAAAGAATATATCGAGGCAAAAAAGATAAGTCATAATTATAAATACAGTGTATAAAGGGACAACAACACATTTGCTATGGAAATCAATTTAACAGATTCTTTTCCAGGTGAGGAAGCTTTTTCTTCTTGAGGAACCCATTCAAATTGGAGATCCTTTCTCTATTGATTTCTTTTACTTGTTTATTGGAAGCAAATTTGTGAAACTACTGTATGCATATTAGCTAACAAGCTGACAACATGAAGTTCCAAACCATATCGCAAGCAGAAAACTTTATCTATCTTGCACAAGGCCCATGGAAAGCAATAACTGGTTGGCATATATATATTCTGACACTTCTACTTCTAAAAGGACTGAAAGAAGGATAAAAAAATCAATGTTTCTGAAGCTGAATATAGTTGTTCAACATGACATCACAAGACAAGTAAATTCATTGATGTACTCCAATACTTAGAATGTTGATGAAGGGATTGATAGAATATGATTTAATAAAAAATATAGATCCACAAGCTCAGTTCCACATGAAGGGATGAGAAGACTGTTGCTATCAGTATCTGCTCAAAAGGAGTGAAATTAAAGATGTAGCTTTAGAGAATATCTTGCCTTGACCAGCTCAAGGGAGGAACTAACATTGGCATATATGGAATCACCATGTGCTTAGACTGTTTAAACAGACGATGTCAGATTAGATTTTGTTGCTACAGGATTTGAACATAACTCCCCTTTCCCCCAATGCCAACATCCCAAAAAATAGGATAACCAAACACCCCACAGTGAGGAACATAACATAGTCAGTCTCAAAACAGCATCCAAAAAGAGGCAAACATGGGAATGAAAAAAAATGAAATACCCAAAAAACCCAGAATCATATAGTTTTTTCAAGGCCTTTCCGGACGAGAGGGTCACACTCAATCACCCCATATCTCATACTACCTTGTCTGTTAACATGCATACCATGGAAATACAAAGGAAGGGAATGTATTGGATAGTGTAGAAAGAGAGATAAGTAAAGATAAGGTGTTACTGTGTTTCAACAGATCTGAGTGTGTGCACAAATGCAGGCTGGATATCAGGTACACCATCTTCCACTTGATCATTTGGCGGCTGTATATAGGCTGTTTCCATTTATATCTGAATTAAACAGCTGCCAACCTGAATTAAATAAACTACATCAGCTTTTGCCACATAAAAAAATGATAGCTTTTGCAAGAACAGAATCACTGGGTGGGTGATTAATGTCAATAAGCTTGTCACTATGACGTCATAATGCATAATGGAAGTACAGTTGATTGCTAATGCAACAGAGTGCAGTACCTTGACTTGATTTTCCTGTCCCCAAGGTTTTGAATCATCATAATGCTTTACTATTTTTCTTACTTGTTGCAGTTTTTGTTTCTTCATCAAAACATTGACCTTCTTTCTAAGTTTATCCTGTTACTTTAACTCTGTTTGAATTCCCTCGTTAGAACTTCTGTTCATTGAATTTTTTCTTCTTAGTCTTCTCCAAAAACTTGGGTATCCTGACCTGATCAGGAAAGAAAATGAAAATAAACCTCACAGAAGCCAAAAACAGCAGTTTCATTGGGGCTGTCAAGTCAAAAACAATCAGATCTTAACATCTTGATATTTTTTTCTCCAACTATTCCCCCCTAAAAAGTATGGAATGTGGTAGGATACAAGCATGGGACAGTGAGCGAGTAATATGCCATTTAACTGAGCAGAAAGCATAATTTTGAGGGTTGCAGTCAATTGTGAAAATAAGGCAGTTAGAACTCACCCATATGGGCTTGGTTTCATTGGTCAATTCCCAATCCCAATATTTCTCAGTTTTAGTTGTTTTCTTCTTTTTTTCTCCCTGGAAACCAAACAAATATGACCCTAAGGATAATTAACTGGAAATATTTCATTTGCAGATTAACAACAAAGCATATCAGTCATGTCAATTACAAGTCTTACTTCAGGCTTTTCTTCTCCCTCCTTTGGTTCCTCCTCTTCTTCTAACGGTCCAAAAATCCAAAACAGCGGAGGTTTGAGAATATACTGATTACAAACATAAAAGTTAAAACTAATATGAGCAATATGAATAATTAATGTGAAATGTTAGAGAAGAAACTGCAGCTAGCTAATAGATGAAGGCAAATAGAACCATGTCATAACAATTTTTACCGGCAAGCACCAGAAAATGTTAAGTGTATAAATTCAAAAAGCTGAAAATTTATCATGGCATCAGAGTGAAAATTAATGTGTTCAAGTCCTATCTCCATCCATCATAATATCCCTGGTTATTATTGTCCAAGTGTTGAGTTTATTATTAAAAATTAATTTAAGTCCTATCTCTATCCATTATAGTATCCCTGTTTATTATTGCCCATGTGTTGAGTTTATTATTAAAAATTAATTTATGGGGCACACACAAGAGAGCATGTATATATATTCAACCTTCCCTATTAACTTGAGCTCTTTAGTTTTTAGATGGACTAGAAATTTGTCAATAAACATAAAAGTATTAGAGCCAAAACAGTAAATTGCAACAATGCAACAAAGCAGTAAAGGTTCTCTTCTACAAACACTAAACTACCACATGAAAAATTAATTAGAGATATCCCATGTAACCAGCATGACAGACAAGCATGGATTAGACTAGAGCTGAAAAGAAATATATTATACGAAAATAAAATTAACTTTTTACCTCAACAGTCCTCGACTTCTCCAGAGATACATAGATGGGGAAGAAGACGAACTGTGAGTAATTCTTCACCAGATTCTGAATTCAGATTGACTCTGAGAATTCATATTTATCATCTTCCTGAACAATAGAAAATTATCATATTGCAACTGGTGTTAGATTAGTTCTTTGTTATCATTTTTTTAAGGGCAGGGAATAGTGAGGTAGAATTATGTGCTAAGGATAAGAAAATGCATTTCACAAAGTACCTTGAGCATCCTTGCAATGAATCAATTTTACCACACATGGCTTCAACCATGAGGTATGCCACATTTGACCATTAATGATGCTAACTCGGATATTGCCTTCAGATCATGAATTTGGTAGAGTGCGTTGAGGATCACCGAACAAATTTTTTGATCAATGGAAATGCCATTGAATAAGATAATACGAAGGAAAACTTTAGCATCATGTATTAGATTTCTTTTGCACAACCTATTGATCACAGCACTACAATCTCTAATTGAGATTTCACAACCCATTTCCACCATATGATGGAAGAGCTTCAATGCTTTATGTGGATTTCCTTTTATACAATGTGCTTTTATCAGTGAGGTATAGGCAACCTTTCCCAGTCGAATCTTTGATTTTACAAGAAGACAGAACAGCTTATCTGCAGCCTTTAAATCTTGATATACACATAAACCACTGATGAGAATATTATATGTGATATGATCAGGCTGAAGATTATACAGTAACATTTCATGATGCAACCGAAAAGCCAACTCAAAATCTTGGACTTTACACAAATAGTGAATAATAATGTTGTATGATGTCTCATCAGGACACAAACCCTTGGACCTCATTCTCTGGAGGACTTGAATGGATTCATCCAACTTTCCTTGCCTGCAGAGTCTCTTTATATAAATTGTATAAGTAACACGAGAGTGTTCTACCTCTCTTGTTTCCATTATCCTATGCAATTCAATCATGGCTTGTTCATTTCCTTCTTCACAAAATGTATTCAATAGAGTGGTGTATGTTACCACACTTGGAACGAGACCATTTGCCTCAGCTATTTTAATCCACTTTATAGCTTTGACAAGTTTTTTGACTCTGCAGAAACCATAAATTAGAGAATTGAATGTGACCATATTTGGCAAAATTCCTTTTGCTAGAACTAGTTCGTATAATGCTACAGCCTCTTGAGTATCACCAAGTTTTGCATACATATCAATCATAATATTAAACAAAGAAATATCATGAACTAAGTCACTAGCTATCATAGTATCGAAGTACTTCCTTGCTTCGGAGACCAACTTTCTTTTACTTAAACTCAAGAGAATCGAACGATGGGTCCAAAAACCAAGGGTTATACTCTTCGAGCATGTTTCCCTGAGTAACTGAAGAGCTCTGCTAACCTGACCTTGCTCACATAGGCCATGAATAAGAATAGAATAAATCACATGATCTGGTTCGAGACCAGTATTTTTCATCTTAGAAAGTAAATCCAGAGCCTCATCCACATGCCCACTCTTACATAAGCTGCAAACCATCATATTGTAAGAGAGATTACTAAACTGTAAGTTGAAACCTTCTCTGATATTGTTTGTCTGGCAATGTCCGGGAAACAGTATACTGCTTGTTATGGCATCTGGATATAGACCTCTATAGATCATTAGCCTAATAATAATCCAAGCCCCCTTCATCATCCCAAGAAGACGGAAACCATTTGCAAGAGTGTTATAAGTCACAAGATCAGGCTCCAAGCCCTGCTTCTCCATATCATTAGTAAGCTGTAATGCTTCCTCCATTGAACCCACTTTACACAACCCATGTATAAGAATATTGTAACTATATTGGTCTGGAAGTAAGCCATGTTTAAACATCTTACAGAAGAATGACTTTGCCGTAACTAGATATCCCAACATACTGAAACCAGACATAAGAGTATTAAACCGAAGTATACAAGGCTTAGATTCCTTTCCTTCAACTTCATGCACTAATGAAATTGCCTCTTCCATCAATGACTGTTTGCATAGGCTGTCTATAAGGATGTCATGTGTGCAGTCACTAGGAGGTATCCCACAGGCTTTTATTTCATTATAAAGGTCCCACATAACGTCTGTAAACCTCAAATTGTGCAACAAACTGTTGAATGTCATTATTGAAGCCTGCAAATTCATTTCTTTCATTTTAGCAACAACAAAAAGGGCATCATGCACCATCTTCAATCTGGAGTAAGAAAAAGCCAACATATCCCACACCATAGGGTCCACATCCCACTCCCTAATGCTGCAAAGCAGTTCACACAGCAAAGGTGCAGAACCAGAGCCTAATGGAAATACAAGAAATCTATATAAATAGAAAACAAAAGAAAATGTAAATGAGATGTCCATCTTTCAAAGAATGCTCGATGAGTTTACAGTCATGAAGTGATTAACCCCCACACCCCATCTCTTCCGAAAGTGAAGGAAAGGTGTCTTTAAATTTCATGGGTAATTAACACTAGGACCTGGGAGGAGGAAGAAAACTCTTACACCCTCATGGGAAACTTCTTTTGCTTAGTTACATCTAAAAGGAAAATAATTTCTTTGAGTTTCCAAATATAATCTGAAGTTTCACCTTTTCACTTTCGTAATACAAGCATGCGTTTAGTAGTACAACTGAATCTAAAGTGTCAAGAACCAAATTCCAAACTATCTTCAATTGTTGTCAATTCTCCATGCTAATCAAATCCAACTACTTGACGTGCAATATGTAGAGGAGAAATATGCATATTTACTCATGAAATACACACAGATATAGCTATACATAAGAAATCACTAAAAGTTAGAAACTAAATAATACCTTCCTGTTGAAGCATTTCCCTGAAATGAAACTTCAATGCCCTGGGACGCTGCCTTGAAGCTAAAACTTGAGCAACAATCATATACGTTGCCCGGGAATGCTTAAACCCATACTCATTTTTAAAGAGGTAAAAGAAATCAAGGGCTGCCTCCAAATCTTTATCTAGCAATCTCCAAATTATTCCCTCTACTTCAGACGATTCCAACCTGGAAACAAGGATCTTAAAATTCGGGTCACGTCCAACGAATCTAGAAAATCCCCTTCTGTAACTAGAACCATTCTTGAAAAGATGGATGAGGATCAGTGATGCAGTGTCCTCTGCCAATTCCTGCTGGACTGCGGCAAGGGTAGCGAAGGAAAAGACGGGTTCATGGGAAAAGAGTGAGCTGATGAAGTTTAATTTCCGTTTGAGAGGAAATCTGAGGGTTAATCGATGCATTGGTGGGTGTAATTGAGCATCAGAGCAAAGAGAAGAATTGAAGGGATGAGAGAAGCTGCAATGGGGTAAATTGGGTGCCAGTTTGTGCTTGCACATGTCCTCTAAAAGCTCCTGATACTCCTTTGCCGCTTCTTCCCAGGCCTCAGTCTCCGTCTTCATCTGTCTTCTCTCAAGTATATGATACTTCCCCATCGATATTCCTGATACCTTTTTAGGCTGCTTCTGTTGTCGTTGAAAACTCATGCTCAATGTAGTGTTTCTCCTATTCATCTCCTCCATATCCTCTTCAATTTCGTCCAAATCTTCCTCTGACGTTGAAACAAGAGCCTCAGCAGCAGTAGCACAACCCCTAAAATCCCCAGAAAACCTATAAAAGTTGGTCAAAGCACTGAATGTTCCAC
>JAOXNR010000013.1:10967801-10981445 GCA_028571225.1 Parsonsia alboflavescens
GGGGGGGCTAGGGGATGTTGTGAGGCTGGTGGAGTAGGGGAGGGGAATTGTAGGGTTTGGTAGGGTGGGGTGGGATGTAATGGTTAAAAGGTGGATAGATGAGTGAATATATAATGACTTAATTTAAGAGTATCAAGTTAAAAATATAACACAAGTTAATAATCAAACATAAAGTTAAATGATTACTCACAATTACTCACTTATATATTCACTAGTTTTGATGATTTATAAATTTACTCATTTAGATTAATATCAATTAAATGAGTAATTATATCACTTGTTTAACTTCAAATTAAATGAGTACTCGTTAAATTGATACTCATTTTGTCACCGCTACTTCTTTGCGTCTTGTTTGTTGAGCACATACTGACTATTTGATTGAATTGTAAGGATTGCTTAGCATCTTTACATGAAGTTTGATTGTATTGCTAATTGAGTTGTTTAGAAATTTGAAGAAGAGTTAAGAGAGGAAAAAGGAGAAAAAGGAGAAAAGGGGTGAGAACATTACAATGAGAAAAGCCATTTGATTGTGTGATACGCTGGAGGAAGTAAGGATCAAAATTTTCCTCAGTTTTTGTTTGTTCTTTACTGTGGGTAAATATGTCCACAATGATGTATGACAATGAAAGAGGAATTGTAGGAGGTAAATCATCAACGGAGCCAACCTAGACTAAAACATATGTATAAGAATGAGGAATATTATGGTGTACACTTAGATAATTATGATGTTGAAGAGAAGCCAATAAGATAAAGGAGAAAAGAAGGCCAGGATCGAAATTTTGGGAGCATCAATATGACCATTCCCCCTTTCCATTTAAATGAGTAATCATATCAATTATTTAACCATAAATTGCTGATTATTTATTAAATTGACATTCATCTTGCCACCCCTAATTTGATCCAATATAGTAATCTCTCTATACTAATAAGAATGAAGTGAAGGGCACGAGTCGTTTAGATGATTAACATTTTTTTTATTAAACCATTCCGATATCAAAAAGCAAAACCCTAATAATGTAGCGGTTATGGAGATGGAAAGAAACCAAACAGCTGAAGATCTATAGAAGTAATTCGGAGTATTAATTTTAGTTATAAACCGTAGATAATTAAAGCTATGTATTCTGATTTTTCTCTCCTCTTTGCAGAAATCTCCTTAAAATTATCTCTTTAATTTCCAATTTCTGGCCTTTCGGATTCACAGTGCAGCTTAGATTCTCCAAATCATGAATTCTTATTGTCAAGATGATTTGCCATGAAGAAACTCCCATGGTCTCAGTTGTGCATATTGCATCTTGACATTTTTTCCCTTTTTTCAACCACAATTCATGTATATCATAAGGCAATTTGTGTCAAGAAATTAAACATAGTGTATGAAGCTTTTAGAAATGCTTAATTATACAATTTAATATTAAAAAATGTATAATTCTTATTATTATTTAATATTTTTCTTTAAATAAATATTACATAATGTAATAATATTTCACATTACATATTTAATAATTTTAATTGTAATTGGAACGAGAAACACCAGCCGCACATCGCGGCGGGTGTGACACTAGTGCTGTATAAAAGTAGAAGCATGAGGCAGCTTCAGCATGAGGCAACTAGCTTTTTTATTCATTTCAAAGCTTCTCATTGAGTGATTCTTCAAATTTTATTTAAAATAATTTAATTTATTCATGAAATATTTTTCCTCTAGGAAATTGAATAGTTGCATATATTATTGGAAAGATTCAATTGCACGAGATTCAACATTGAAATTTAATTTATTTTGTGGAATATTTTACTCAAAGTAATTGAAGAGTTGCATATATTGCTACATAGGATTTAATATTGAAATTATCTACAAAATAAAAAACATATACAACAATATACTCCCTCTTTTTGGAAATGAATTTCTCATATTCTATTTTGAACTATCCAGAATTTTGAATGTCTCATTTTCTAAATAAGTAAAAAATTTATTTTAAAAAAATGATAATGCAATGGATTAATAAACTAAGTCAAATTTTTTAATTAATATGTGTGTAAGTCAAATTGGGACATTCAATTCCAAACGGAAAGAGTATTTATTATGGTTTGTGGAATATGAAAATTTTGGTTTTGATGAATATTGCATAAGCCCCCTTTCCCCCTTTATAAATAGTCATCAGTGTTCTTGACAAACTACATAGGATAAAAGAAATGAGAGTACTTTTCCTATTGTAAGTGGAAATAATATTGACTTTGGAAAGTTGCCGATCAAAAGCAGTATGACTTCAAGAGTGGAGACTTCAACCCTTACACAACTGGGTAATGGGTTGGTATTAGAGCTATCAAAATGGAGTGGGCCCTCGTGGTCAGCCCGACACTATCCCACATTTTTTATGGGTTCAGTTTAAAAAACTTGATCCCCATTGCAACAAGAGCTTTTTAGTCCATCCCTTAAGAGTCGAGGATCAACAAGGATTTAGAGATGACTCGGTCGAACCAACCTTTGGGGCCAAAGATATTAAAAAAATTTTTATTTTATTTTATAATTTTTATTATCTATTTTCTAAGGTTTGGTTATCTCATGTCTGGCTTCTTTTTTCTATTCTTATAAAGAATCTTGGTTTCTTTACTTATACACACTTACAATCTAATACGATTTTTTTCATTTTTGAGTCTCAGACTCTCTCTCACTCTCCGCCACCCACCGCCACCCCTCCAATCCGTCGTCTCTCAACTCTCTCTTTTTCACTCTCAGCTCTCAAGAGTCAGATTCGATCTTTCATCTCAGAGACTTAAATAGACATGAAGCTCTTCTTCAATTCTTCTAGTCACTTCCGTTGCCGACATCATCTCCGTTGCCATCACCGACTTTGCCTCAGGTACTTTTCTCTTTCTTTTTTGCATTCTACTACATTTTTTTCCTCCAATCTTTTCTACTAATCTACTCCATCCAGTTCCCCCATATTTTCTCTATTCTGTTCTTCACTCTTAGTTTAATGCAACTCTATTCTGATCTACTGTGTCCAGTTCCTCCATCTTTTCTCTGTTCTGTTCTATACTTTTAATTTAACGCAACTCTGTTATTTTCTCTTTTCTCTGTTTTTGACTTTTTTTCAAATTAAAATTTCCAATTCCTCCATCTTTTCTCTCCTTTCTCTGATCTACTAATCTCTATTAGCTTTGTATTGTTTAAACTAATTTGTACTATCTTTTACAATATACAGTTGAAGAAAAAATCTTGGATAGTGAAAAGACTTGTCATGAAATTAATATTGAAGATGGAGTAGATGAACTTGAAAACACTTCTAAAGAAAAGTTGGATGAAGGTGATAATGTTTCTAGTCCTTTAAAGAAAAAAAAATTCCAAGAAATTAGCTGCGAATGTATGGAATTATTTTAGAAGGAATGGTCGAGGTAAGGATGGGGTTGTAAGAGCAGTATGTATTGGATGTAAAACAGAAAAGGTGGGTTCAGTACCCAGCCCAAAAGGAAAAAGTTATGAAACTTCACATCTACATCGTCATATTAAATCTTGTGATGTGATTTCATATCATGATATAAGGTAACTGTTCATTGCTCACGATGGAAAGGCACAACTTAGAAAAATAGGTCAAATGAAATCACGTAAAATGCTTGCTAAAAGTGTGATGAAACATGATTTGCCCTATTCATTTTTTGAGTATGATAGACTTACAGCTTGGGTGAATTACATAAATCCAGAGTAGTTATGCCGTCTAGAAATACCTGTGTTGCATAAGTTCTTAAAGTGCATGCAAGAGAAAAGGAAAAACTAAAAGAGGTTATGTCTAAGGTTCCTAATAGAATATGTTTGACATCTGATGTGTGGACAACATGTATAAATGAGAGGTATATTTTCCTAACTGCTCATTTTGTTGATGATAATTGGATGTTAAGGAATAAAATACTTAACTTTTGTCGTATGCCTCCACCTTATACCGGTGTTAAGTTGGCTGCCATTATCTATGATTGTTTAAAAGTATGGGCAATTGAGAAGAAAGTTTTTTCACTCACTTTAGATATTGCATCAGCAAATAATAACATGCAAGAGATTTTGGAGGGACATTTACGTTTGCAAAGTAGTTTGTTGTGTGATGTTGAATTTTTTCATGTACGATGCTCAACCCATATTTTAAATTTAATTGTTCAAGGAAGATTGAAAGTTTGTGGAGAATCATTGTTTAAGATTAGAGAAAGTGTCAAGTAAGTGAGGGGTTCTGATTCAAGAATGAAAAAATTTGAAGAATGTGTGCAATAGGTAAGAAAAGACGTTGGTCTTGGTTTAAGATTAGATGTATCAACTAGTTGGAATTCTATTTATTTGATGCTTGAGAGTGAAATTCAATATGAAAGGGAATTTTCTAGTCTACAAGTAAAAGATAGAAATTATAAGTATTGTCCCTCACATGATGTGTGGGGGAGAGGAAAGAAATCAAGTGAGTTCTTAGATCCATTTTATGAAATTAAAAACTTGATTTTTGGTTCAAATTACCTCACCTTTAATTTGTACTTCATGCTAATGTATAAAATTGAACTTATATTGAATGGAAATTTGCACAATGATGATAAGGTGATAAGTGAAATGGCCAAACGGATGAAGGGGAAGTTTGACAAGTATTGGAAGGAGTATAGTGTACTTCTTGCTTTTGGAACAAGTTTAGGTCTAAGGATGAAGGTTCAATTTTTGAGGTTGTTTTAAGGAAAGATTGATCCTTTGACTGTTGAAGAGAAAGTTGAAAAAGTGAAGAGTAAGTTATATAAACTGTTTGAACACTATGAAAGCAGTCCAACTTCAACAAGTGTTAGTGGTTCCAATTCATTCAAAAGTGGAGGAAGTAAATCCAAAGGCTCAAAGATCTTTAATGTAAGTTTTAATTTATGCCTTGTTGATTTTATGGTAACTAGTAAATTTGATATCTTTTCTTATTTAGTTGATGAAATTTTTTTATAGTCTTTGATCATTTTATTTCCTTATCTTATAGATTTGTTTATACATAAAATTTATTAACTATTTAATTACTTAGTGTAATTTATTTATTTTATTAATTGTGTTTCTATATTAATTTAAAGAATTTGAGAGTGAAACAATTTCAAGTGCTGGTAAGTCAAACTTGGATCTTTTCTTTGATGAGGGAAGATTGAATATGAGCAAAATGAAGAATTGGATGTTCTTAGCTATTAGAAAGAGAAGGTAAAGAAATATCCTCAACTCTCTATTATGGCACGTGATGTTTTTAATATTTTGATCATTAGAGTTGCTTCAGAGTCAGATGCAATATAGGATCTAGAGTTTTAACTAGGTATAGATCCTCTATTCTTCCCAAGAAAGTACAAACACTAATTTGCACTCGAAATTGATTGCATGGCTTTTCCCCAATTCTTATAGGTATATGTTGTTTGTCTAACTTAAAGAATTGAAAATTGTTGTTTTTTTAGTATTTACAAACTTAATGTTAATTGATTGTCTTTTTTTTTTTTTTTTCTGTTTGATTTAGATGAAGATAAGGAGATTAAGCAAATAATGTATAAAGCTAGTTTAAACATTCTTGAAGTTGGAAGTACTCCATTTGAGAGTGTAGAAGAATCAGTTACCCCTCTTTGTATTAAATTTGATTAACTAAGATGAACATAGTATTATTGTAGTAGTATTTTTTTTATTATTATATTCCTTATTGAAACTGTTTGTTTAGTTATTTTTCTTTAGACTGTTATGAGTATCAAATATTGAAATTGAGTTTTTCAATTTTATGTTTGGTTTGTATACCATTTT
This sequence comes from Parsonsia alboflavescens, assembly GCA_028571225.1. Classification (NCBI taxonomy): domain Eukaryota; kingdom Viridiplantae; phylum Streptophyta; class Magnoliopsida; order Gentianales; family Apocynaceae; genus Parsonsia; species Parsonsia alboflavescens. Next base: position 10,973,563 of record JAOXNR010000013.1, read on the forward strand.
CTACATTTTTCTCTAATTTTTTATTCACTTTTTTTTACTATTTTTTACAAAAAAACCTTTTAAGTGGTATGAAAATTGAATTATTTTATTTTATATATTTTTAAAATTTAAATATATAAATATAAATATAAATATATATATATATATTTTTTTTTTATATATAAAGGGCTGGCCTGATCCAGCCTTTGTGGAGTTGGGTTAGAATTTTGATGATCCTTCAGAAAATGGAATTGATCCGTCCCAACCTTTTAAATTTCTTGACCCTTGCGGTTTATGGTCAGGTCAGCCCCAATTGATAGCTCTAGTTGGTACCACGACACAAGCCATTTGCTTTGAAGCCTATAATGTTGTTTTATTACATGTATTGAGTTATGATCTGTTTTATCACGTTTGTTAAGTTCTTATTAACCTTATATCTCAGGGTTGCTTTATTTACTCAAAAGATTGCAAGAGGAATTGATTGTTCTTTCTCCTTCTCTACATTGAAATATACATACGTATGTATAAATATGTACATACCAATATGTGATGTGGAAGCTTTCGTTTTTTTAATACTTATTAGAATAAAAAAAATAATATTTGAATATGTCTCTTTTGTAAAAAAGAAATAATATACACAAATTTTGTAATACTTATTAGAATAAAAAAAATATAGTTTTTGAATATGTCCCCTTTGTAAAAAAGACATAATATACAAAAATAATATTCATAAAGTATTTTAAATTTACAAATTTTTCATATAATACATAATTATTTTATTTTTTAAATTTAATTTTATTCAAAAATTCATGGATTTATTGAAAAATGTAAAAAATCTATTTATTAAATATTATAAAATCCAAGATTTTTATACCAAAAAATTACTTTAAATTGATATGCAATAAGAGTTTCTTTTAGTTTTCAATAAATTTAGATAATTGAGGGCTTATATGTTTCATAAATAGTATTCAATTTTTTAGAATAAATTTGACTAGAAAACAACGACAAAGACTCATAAGTTAAACTACCTTATTCAAAACACTTTCAACTATTAAGTTATTGTTAATCAGTATTTTCTTTAAAACAAACATATTAAATAAATAAACATAAAAATAAATTAGAATAATTTAATATAACCTACATTTCAAAATCACTATATCTGTATTCTATCAAAAACTCCTAATTTTCTAATATCAAAATCTCTTTAAAATAAAGTACTCAATAAAAAACCATAAATTCAAATAGTTTAATATATATCTATATATTATGAAATTTGAGAACTAAAAATAAATATTAATAATAATAATAATAAACACCACGCAACGCCCGGACCTTCATCTAGTAATAATAAAAAGGCGGAGGAAGCCATGAGATATGAACCAAAACCTTTTAAATCATGATCATTTTCAACCGAGAAAACGAAGGCAAATTAAGGGCAGAATGCATGACAAGAAAACAAATCCAAATGAGTACCTTTCGTATTTCCATCCAGTCCCTCCGTACTTGCGCTGCTTGTCAATTCTAAACAAAATCATACGTCGTCGTGAAACAGGAGAAAAAAAAACCTTGGACTGGACAAGATGAGAAAATCCCAGATTTCCCGGTCGTGTCCAGATTTCATGCATCTTCAAATTAATTGAATATTACCACTAATGGAACCCCAAAAAAAAATGTATACTTCATAACAAATCCATAATGATGCATAACAAGAAACTGCCTCTCTCGCATCAAATTATCCAAGAGTATTAATCATCTGCTCTCTTCTTTTTATCCGTTATTAAATATCTCTATTTCTATTCCTATTAGAGTCGTCTTAAATTGAAAGTCTTATTTTCTAAAATTAATTAATTTTTTTAAACAAAATATAAATGAATTAAGTTATACTCTTTTCTTGAAACTTGTTCAAGTTATACGACCAAACATTCAAATTCTAGACAGATTAAGTGAACCCAACAAAATTTAGATTTTTAATTTGGACTGAAATTGTTAATAATAATTAGTACATGCATGTATCCTTTTTCCCTTTAGCAACAATGAATTTTATTAGAAAAATTACAAAAAAAGAAAAATGATAGGAGTGGGATCCAAAGCACAGAAGAAAAAAAAAAAGAATAAAAATATTTTTCGGCACTAAACTTCTTGTACTATCTCAGTGGAGGGATAAATGACGTTTCTTTGGTGTCGGGAGTTGAGCTGTAGTTTAGTTAGTGTCTGGAAAAATGGAAGAGAACAATTGCCAGAGACTGAGATTTAATTAGTACCAACACAACAATTTCATGTCAAAGGGACTGATCAAAGCCGGACATTATTATACATGTAAATGTTTTAGCCATTTGTTGTTTTTCATAATATATGGACTCCGTTGTCTGATCAAATTAGCACCACGTCGTCCATATATCCTCCACACCCGATTACTATCTTCCATCTCGTAGCTTAATACCTCATTATCAACAAAATTCACGTTCTCTAGTATTTTAATTGGAGGAGAATCCCTTTTTATTTGCCTGTTTTTTTCGCAGTTTTTATGTTTTGGTTTTGAATAAAATATTATCGGTGCGTTTTATAGAAATATTATTGCTTCAATTCTTTTTACTCCATCCAATCAGAATTGGATAATGTCTTTTTGACTTACATAAATTTTAAAAAAATTAATTGACTTAATAATCAATTCATTCTAAATTTAACAATATCAATTTCTTAACAAAATTTTAACTGATTTAGGGAACGAAATATTCATTTCCCAATAACTCAAAATAGAAATAGAGACATTCAATATTTTTGGATGGACAAAGTTTTTTTTTTCCCATTATATTTGAGGAAAAGAGGGAATTAATTAGTAGAGGAGCTAGCTAGAAATTTAAAGAAGGAATGACATATGGATGCTATATCTTTTTCTTTGTTGGCCATATGTTTGCCTCAAGACATTTAAGTGCAAAAAAATGAGTGGAGATTAAGAATAGTAAGGACCCATTTTGATTGCAATCAGACAACAACTATAGTTTTTCCACACTATAAGTATCTTGTGAGAGAGGTTCTTATATTGTTTTTTTGCAGGATGTCATGCACACATTCATTCTAGCTATATGCCTCTCTCTCACTGCTTATTATTTCATCAGTACTCATCCTTTCCTTGAATTTTCACCCAATTAACTTATAAATGAATTTTCCTTGTTCATATATCTTCAATTTTTAATTAAGGATGCCTCGCCCTTTTGTTTTGGATGAAAAACCTAATTAATTAAAGAAATCAAATTAAAATTATATATATATATATTTATATATAAGAAATTGACCGTTAATTAATTAAAACTACAAAGGGTTCCTCAAAATTATCTTTTTTTTCATCATATATATCTTATATGATCGACAATCCAGAGATGAAAAGACACGACATATTCAAGTATGCGTATAAATATGGATTTAATGTAATTCAACTTTCTGGTAGCTAGTTGGATTCTATGAGAGAGGTTCTTGAAATGGAAAGGAAATGTCTGAAGAGATCGAAGGCCCTGTCTGTGTTATGATTCATCAGAAGCTGCAAAATATTTTAATGGTTTTTGTATTCTAGTCACCCCCTGCAAATAATTTATTAAAATATACAAAGAAGGCAACAACTTATTCCTTCAAAGAAATAAATGCAGTTTCTCATACTTGATTCCTTTCCTTATATATATTCTCTATTCAGTTTCTGGACATTATAATTTGAAGCCCCCCATTTTTTCCAACTCTCCCAGCTTTTCTTTAAACCACACTGAGCTTATATTATTATTATGAGGTGCAAATAATTCTGAACTCATTTTTTTCTCTCCGACCTAAACCTTAATTATATATGTCAGGGCCCCGTATAGTCCTTTCCTTCCATCATTAGAGAAATTGTAATTTTGTGGCGTTTCTTTCCTTCCTAGTTCGCTTTTGCTTTTGTTTTTGTTTGTGTTTAATTTGAGTCAAAACCTTTGTTGGGAATAGGCCTATTTGATTTCATTTTTGCAATTTAAACCGTCATTTTCTAAACCTATTTTACAAATCTAATGTAGTTTTATTTGTTGTTCTTGCTTGAATACTAAGGAGGAAAAGTTGCACCTTAATTGTGCTGAAAACCCACATGTTACCAAACCCCCAACTCTCTTCTTCTTGTTTTATAAGCCCCCTCTTCTTTGTGGGATATAAATAGAAACACTTGTTGTCATCCTACCAAATCTTGAAATTATAAGCCCCCAGCAGAGACCTCATTTTTTTTTTTTCCTTCTCCAAAAATGTCTAAGCAGAACGTGAAACGATATGCTCTAGAGAAGAATAGAAGAGATACAACTACGACTAAAGAAAAACAGAAATCAAACAGTAGTGACTTGTTGTCCAAACACATGAAGAAAGTGTACCCTATTGGGCTCTACAAGACGTGTTCTTCTCTTTCCCTCTCTTCTTTATCCTTGTCTTTGTCACAGAACTCCAATGATTCTTCCCTCACCACCGATTCTTCCACTCCACTAGATCAAAAGATCGCTTTAGCACTTGGACTCATTTCCAGCTCTCCGGAAAGGAAAACGGTACCGGCAGCCGCCAAAAATGTTCAGAAACCTACTCCCTGTCCCAGCCCAACTCCATGTACTACCCCAAATGATGACGGCACCAGGAGGTGCAACTGGATTACCAAGAACAGTGGTAAGTAATTAAGCCCCCTTTTTATTTTCTTTCTTTCTTTCTTTCTTTCTTTCTTTCTTTCTTTTCGTAGTATTTGGGGAGGGGATTAATTACATTGTGAACTTTGTTAATGTCGAACAAATATTCAACTTTTCTATAGCCGGAACAAGTTGTTTTTTGTCATTTGCTCTAACGATGACCCCAAAATGTTCTTGTGAATATATATAACTTCCTATAGTAATTACAGCCTTGTGACCAATATTTCAAGTTTAATCACTTTTTCATTAATTAGTTCGGCGTTTTTTAAAATACCATGCATGTATTTATGGGAGATCTTAGACACATAAGTATTATTATAAACATGATTAAGATAATTTAAATTAGAATTAAGCATAGATAATTTAAATTAGAATTAGGCATAGCACTATCAATTCCCAAAGGCCAGTCTTCACACAAAAAAATTAGTACAAAGCAGAATCTACTTCCATGATAACGAAAAAGACACATGAGAATTTAAGGGATTATTAAAACAAAATCTGAACTAAAGTTGAGCAATCATTGTTGAATTAATCCCTTTTGCCTAACTGATAAGGTTTATAGGGTAGGTTTTTTTCCATTTATATATTTTCCTCTCTAGCTAATTATATTAATCACCTTATAATTAATTATGACTATATATATATATGCTAATCAAAGCTTTTGAAAATGACTCTATGTTTTTGAAACCGCGTACAGATAAATTATATGTCCAGTTCCACGATGAATGCTGGGGGGTTCCAGTCTACGATGATCAGTAAGTTTCTGATTTCCTGTAAAGATATATAAATAGAAAGTCCCTTTCCTAAAAAAGAAGAAATTTGAACTGGTGCTGAACAAAGTGGTTTTATATGAAACAGTCTATTATTTGAGCTGCTGGCGTTGTCGGGGATGCTGATGGATTTTAACTGGACTGAAATCTTGAGAAGGAAAGAATTATTCAGGTAAATAAATAAATATATTTATATAGTCCTAATTAATTAATAAGTATTTCTCAACAAAATGCCAACTAATTTAATTGGGATTATGTTATTATTAACAACCTACAGGGAAGCTTTCTGTGGATTCGACCCATACAACGTGGCTAAAATGGGGGAAAAGGAGATTACTGACTTGGCCTCCGACAAAGGTTTGATGTTAGCCGAGAGCAAAATCAGGTGCATTGTTGACAATGCCAAATGTATAGTAAAGGTAAAACAAATCGTATTAATAGAAAAATAAGAGAGGAAAATAATTTTTTTGATATTGTATTAATGATTAATATGATATAGTTAATTGCTTTGTACATACTTAAGTGCAGATTGTGAGGGAATATGGTTCATTCAGCAGCTACATGTGGAACTATGTAAATTACAAACCCATAATCAACAAATTCAGGCATCCAGGAAAGGTGCCATTGAGAAATCCAAAAGCAGAAAGCATAAGCAAGGATTTATTGAAGAGAGGATTCAGATTTGTTGGACCGGTGATTGTGTATTCATTCATGCAAGCTGCCGGTTTGACGATTGATCATCTTGTTGATTGTTTTAGGTATGGTGAATGTGTAAACCTTGCGGAGAGACCTTGGAGACATGTTTGACCACTATCATATTTATTTGTGTATTTATAATTTTTTTTATTTAAAAAAATTGTATTTAATTTCTTTTGAAGACATGGGTTTCTAGATTGTACATAGGTTTTTCTCTTTTTATTTTGTATTTAAAATAATTGTCTCAATTTAATGTAATTTAAATTCTTTTATTTATGTATTTTAATATTTTCCCTCTTCTTTTCTATTTTTGAATTTCTTAATTCTCCCTTTTGTATGTTAGATAAGTTTTAATTGATAAAATTAACAAATTGACTCCATGGCCCAATGGATAAGGCGCTGGTCTACGGAACCAGAGACTCTGGGTTCGATCCCCAGTGGAGTCGTTAATTATAATTAAATTAATTTTAAACTCATGAACTTGAGATTAGCCATTTGAAAACAGATATACTAAAAATTTTAATAGGAAATGATAAATAAGTGAAACTTTTAATATAATATGTATGTTATCATTTTTGGTCCTTCACTTTTTTTTTAATCTTTTTTTAACTTCTATCTTTTTTATTTTTTACGTCATTATAAACTCATAAAAATAAATTTTTTTGCTTACAACAAGAATTGAACCTTGACATTCACATTTAAAGTAAAAAGCTTTAACCAACCCAATCAAGATAGCTTCTATTTTATGTTTGTATCTAATAGTATATTCTCTCAAATATTAAATATAATTTTACAATGAATCATTCGCATATCAATTTTCAATACTAAGATTTCAAAAAAAAACTTTTATGTATATTCATATTATATATGTACATATGATTATATTGATGTATATAATTTTTATATACATGAACTTTATACCTAATTAATTTATTTAATTAAACTAAAAGTTTTAGTTATAATAATATAAAAAATTAAAAGAGAGGTTAAGGTTAGAAATAAAATAAAATACATTATGGACTATACAAAAGTAAAATAACTGAAAATTATTATAACACAAAAATAAAAAGGTAGAAAACCAAGAAATATTTAAAAAAGTAAATGATCAAAAATGATAATTTATCTTACAAAATCCCTAAAATAAAATTCTTTAACCAGTCAAAAAACTTTCAAAAACAGGTTTTCTAGTCATTTGAACCAATTGTGTAAAAATAAAAATAAAAGGTGGAGAATCAAAAAAAATTAAAATAAATCGATATGGACCAAAGTTATAAAAAAAAAAAATTGATAGTCTACCAAAAAAATTAAAGAAAGGTTTTGCAGCAGACTTGTAAGAATTAAAAAGGAGAGGAACCAAAAGTTACCAATCTTCCAATGAGTGGGGGAAAAAAAATTCAATAGCCAATATGGCAATACTTCATCACGTTCTCATCTAACACTTGTATTGGGCACACACTACACAATGCAATTGAATCATTTCGGCCCAAATTTGGGGGAAATTCAGAAAAACAAAACTGGTAATTAACAAACACAGTTACGAAATACAGAATGAGCGAAACTACAACTAAAAAATTTAAAAGCTTGTGGAATTTTTTTATAGTGTGATTTTTAGGAAAATAAGGTGATTAAGATATAATAAGAGAGGTGACGAAGTCAAGGAAAAAAAATCTTAGAGAAGAAAAGTATTAGTTTTTTGCATGTTATACGTTTTGCAGAGTTTTTTTAACAATTTAATATATTATTTTTATTAACAATATATTAA
>JAOXNR010000013.1:10981545-10997397 GCA_028571225.1 Parsonsia alboflavescens
TGTGATGATATATAAATTATTTAATATATTTATTTATTCGGGATGTAAACTCGACGAGTTTACGATCCGAGTTTACAGGACCCCCAACGAGTTTACTTAAACTCTCGATTTTAAAAACCTTGTTGGGGTGCTCGACTACCTTCTACCGCGACAGCACTGGAGGAACTACTGTCTGCCCCACTCGGTTTGTCTAGGCTAGCGCCCACTGCCTGTCTTGATGTTGCTTGACCCTTCGACTGGTCTACTGCCTAAAGGCATAGTGCGCCGGAGATCCCCTGCACTGGTGTCCCAACCAATGTGCCAGGGCATGAAGCGTTGGTACTTGCTTCAGCAGGCACACCAACCATTGCACCTAGGCATGGTGAACTGGACCCGAGTGCTGTAGGATCTATTGCCATTGCCTTAGCAACCCTGGATGTTGTCTTGTTCCTCCTGTTCCGTCTCCTTCAGCGTGACCTAGATCTGCCCCTAGAACCCCTGCCAGCATGCCCTGCAGCCTAGCCAGCCTGTGGGTGCCCAGCATCCCCCGTGTCCACTACAATTCCTTCCTCTCCAATCATCCCCTTTCCCATATTTCCAAGTCCTTCTTTTGCATGACTAGATTCCTTTGTAGAACATTACCCATTAGTGTGACTGAAACAATTGCACACACCACAAAATGTCGGCTCAAACTCATATAGCTCCCTTTGTGTAAAAATGTCCCTCGTATAGGGGTTTCTGACATGTACCTCCCTTATGAGTGGCTTGGAAACATCCACCTCAAACAACTGCCTAGCAAATTCCTTATGGTCCAAGTTCTTGGTGACTTCGTACTTTGTGATAGGCATGGCTATCTTGGACCCAATAATACTAAGTGCCCTTAATTTCCAAAACTAGGCATTCAAGCCTTGGAAGTAAACCTAAATCGGAATCTTCCTCAACTCTCTAGCATTGAAGTCGAAACAAGGAGGCATATCTTTAAGGAATAGTGGTCTGCCATAAACGGAATGTGGCCCCTTACGTTGAACCAATCCCCTATTCTCTTCACAATCAAATGTAAGGACAACCCAACAGCTTTCATGGAAGTTGATCGTGAAAAGCACCTTCCAAGACTTGCATACATCAACAATAGCACCTCTCCCGGGAAATTTCCCTACAACATAGCCAATCAATGAGTATCTCCACACCTTGGATACTTCATGGACGTCCTCCATTGTAAGTTCCTCTATTTCTCCTTCTTGTGGCACATCCGAGAGTTTTACCCCCATGTCGAGGGCACGATTATGCCTCAGCATGCCTAACTAAGTTTTATGCTGCCCATTAGAGAGTGCCTCGGGGTCTGGCAACCCTACCTCATCTGGCCGCCTAAACATCCCTTTGTACCAGCTCAGTAGTAGTGTTCTTGCCTAGGCACCAGTTCCTGTACTGTGGCTGTGCGAAGCCCACCACCAGCCTGACTGTCATGGCAAGGTGCATCTAGCAACATGGCTGGAATGTTTTCTACCTTGGCCTGAACACTAACTTCTAAGCCAACTATCCCCTTTAGCTTGCCCAGCCTAGCCAAAACATCACCAAAAGGTCCAATGATCTCCTCCCTAGACAGCCTAATGTCTATGTCATCTTTTAGGAAGTCCAAATCCAATGTGAGGTCTTCTTGGTCCAACTCTAGTGAGCTGACGGACAAATTGTCCACCAACCGAGCCCCATTATTTTGGCTCGCCAACTTAGCTTTGTTTTGTTCCAAGTTGTGATTAGGCCCAGCTTTCCTTGTCCCATCCCTTGCCTTTTTCTTAGTCATTCTGTCGCCTGAGATAAGCAATTTGAATTCAGGTTTGACGTTCAAAAGTTAAATCCCTAGCACCATGTCAGTTCGCCTAGGGAAACACACCCCACTACACAGTGCACTATCTAAGTGAATCAAACTAAAATTTTGTTGTCTTCTTCCCTGATCAAGAACAACTTAAATTAAAAGGAACCACTTGACACAGATGCATCCAATTACCCCCAAATTTTACTGCTTGCAATAGGTTAGTGCCGCCATAACTCATCCAACTGTCCCCTTAAAAACTCCTTCTTACAATAAATCCAGAAACCAAAAACTTCTAGCCCACTCCAAGGAGCAATTGATGGCAGCTACGGACAGTTGGTGAAGTATTAATGGTAGCAACTCCTCTTGTTCAGCTATGGAGGTCTCTTAAAGGCGTGAACTTTAAGGCAAATCCACACTAAAACTACACTTATATTAACAAAGCCCTCAAGAAAGAGAATCGATTCTAGCTAGAAGAAGCACTCAAATTGCAGCCAAGTGGTTCGGCCAACAACTAAGAGTTGAGAGCATCTCTCTCTTACTTTCTCTCACTAGAACCCCCTAAAACTAAGATGATGATGTGGTCGCAGAGGATGAGGCCAACCTTTCGTTCTTTAATCATCCAAATAATATACATGATCTCCTTCTCCTATCCTTTTGAAAAAGTTTCAAAAATAAGAATTTTAAATTTTGATCACAACTGTTAATTTTTCTACCTTTCATGTTCTTGAATTTGTTTTTTATCAGCATCTGAATGGATGAAATTGCCCCTCTAAGAAGTGGTTCCGTTAGTCCTTAATGTCTAAAATAGACGGAAGATTCTTTTTTGTACTTTTTCCAAATTAGAGGGTTGAAAATTAAAGGGCAAATATCTGATTTTTGGAAAATTTATTGGTGTTGGGATTCTTTACCCTTAAAAGAATAACAGAATAAAGTCTAATTTGTTACAAATCAATTGATCTACTAAACACATATAAAACAATACCATTTTAATATGTTAAATCAAATGTATAATTAAAAAGAAATTGGAATAGAAAACAGATGATATAAAATAACTTAGAACAATAAATTAACAAACGCAGTCAAGTGTATGAATGCACAAATCATATTTAGTGTATATATATTAATATAATATTTACAAGAGTAAAGATTTATCGATTATAATAAAACAATGATTTTATAATCAATCCTATATGAAATTGAGCACGAGCAGCTCAAAGATCTATAAAAGAGTTCACAATCAGGATTAATAGATATTTTTCTCTTTCTCTCCCTTCTTGAATTTATAGTAATTTACATCTTTTCTCTCTCTATCTAATTTTAGCATTAGAGTGGGATATTGGGAGACATCCCCTCCCATGAAACTTCGATTCCTTGTAGGTTTTCCAAACGGCTCACACGGTGATCGAGTCAAAGTTCGACCCGTCCCCCTCCGATAGAGTTCCAGCTACATCATTTGACGCCCATCGTTTCTTACCCAAATCTCTCTGTTCAATTCACGAAAGACCTCACAAATAGCCATCCATGGATCCTCAAAAAGATTCACCTATCAACAACCGAAATAACAATAATCCAACGACTATCAGGAGAAACACTGTCGGAAAAGAAAAAAGTATCTCAATCCCAATGTTGAAACAAGCTTCAAGATCCAAACCCCTATCTTCTAAACAAATCTCGATAAATTCAAAATAGCTTGAACAACATGATAATGGAGTAGTCTATTCCAAAGATTCTTCTAGCAATTTTGAATTGTTGAGTCCATCAAACCGTTAAATTGACATTGAGGAGCAATAGCAAAAAGTGGCTGAGGAATGTGCCGAGTTTTGCAAACACAGAGAGGCATTCAAAGAATGGATCAATCAGCAAGCAAGAAAAAACATGCGAAAAACTCAAAAACATAAAAAGATTGAAGAAACAACAAAATAGGCAAGACGTTGAGATATCAAAAACACGAACTCCACTGTGGAGTAGACAACAATCGATACATATTATTGGCCAACAAATGAAAACGACGAAGGATATTGCACCGGCGGTGGAACAACCCCAACGTCAAAAACCTCTCCCGTCTTATCATGTCATTCCACCAGTTTTTCAGAACCTAAAGCAACAAAATTATTATCCACAAGGATCAATGATGATTCTCTCTAACCAAACCCAAGCACAAGATCCAGAACAGAAAGATATGAAGTATATGACGGAACAAATAGCGAGTATTGACCAGACCATGAAGTAGAAGTCGATACCCAAATAGAACGTTCAAGCAAAAAATCCGTCGTGTGAGGAATACCAGAAGGCTAAGTTTCCAAAGGGCTTCAAACCGCCTCCAATGGATAAGTATAGGGGAATGACAGATCCAGAGGAACACTTGACTACATATATGATACTAATGGCTATGCATCAAGCCGATGATATGGTGTTATGCAAATGTTTTGGGAACACTTTAGTAGCAAAAGGTTTGGAGTGATATTCTTCCATTCCAGAAAAATCCATCACAACATTCACACAGATGGGTGAGATGTTCCTGCAAAATTTCAAAGCAAGACATGCCCTCAAGAATTCTTCAACTCATCTGCAAAACCTTCGGCAATATCCGAATGAAAGCTTGGCAAACTTTTTGAGAAGATTTAACGATGAGCCAACAAAGGTTGAAAGTTGTTTAGAGTAAGCATATATTGAAACGTTCTATAACGCAATCACTCCAAGACCATATTCTCACAAGTTGACAATTTAGCAATCAAAAACCATCCAAAAGCTTCTCGATAGAGTCTACAAACGGATTAAAGGTGACGAAGTGAACCAGAATAAAGATGAAGCTTACAAGAAAGAAATGCGGGCACAACGATATAGAGTAGATGGGTACAACAATCAACCACTAGGAACAAGTTTTCAATCACGAAGCGCTTTTAACCCGAGATGACAAGGTGCCTCTGGTGGCACTTCTACATATAGACGGCTGATACCATCACAACAACTGAATAGAATATCGTCGTACGACCAATAGTTATATTCGACAAATAATTATCATCACCCTTCGTACTCCATACCAGCTACAATGTCAATCAATACACATTATCCTCCACTAATTATACCCGCAACATTTTCTTCGTCACATGGCACCCTAATTCCACCCGCACAACAAGCTCTCAGCCGCAACATCCTTATGATCGAAACTGTGATAAATGCAAACAACCTATTAAAAATACTCTAGTAAACACACCACGGTCAGTCATTCTTCAAAAGTTAGAACATTTGGGAATATTACAAACCTCAAGACTAATGAATGTACCTATGGAGAAACGAGGTGCGGATAAATATTGCAACTACCATAAAGAGCAGTTCCATGTGATTATCATTGCCTAAAGAAAAAAATTGAAACGACAGTCCAAAAAGATTATTTGGCAGAGTTCATTAATATTTGTCACGAACCCATGGCACAACAACAAATTCAAAGGGTCCCGACCTTAGCAAGAAAGATCAAAAGTGATCGACATGATCTCTAGGATCAATGAAATCCATCGCCAAAAGAAGTTGAAGGGATCCATCATCCATGATGATTATCCGGTAGTCATCTCTCATGGTGGCAAATTGTATGGTGAAAAAAGTCTTAATAGACACTGATAATTCAGCAAACATCATTTATTATGAAGCTTTTCAAATTATGGGACTAAAGATGGACCTCCTGATCGGTTTCTCAAAGGCAATGACATATGCTTTGGGTACAATCAAACTACCCGTTCAATGGGGTCCAATAGGCAAAATAACAACTAAAGATGCAACATTCATCGTTGTAAATTCTTCAACACATTATTGGGGGAAGGCTGGATTAAATATGATGAACTAAACACATATAAAACAATACCATTTTAATATGTGTATAATTAAAAAGAAATTGGAATAGAAAACAGATGACATAAAATAACTTATAACAATAGATTACCAAATGCAGTCGCAGAAGGGAAGAATGAAACAAACAAACTCTTCTGCTCTCTGAAAGAGAAGAATGAAACCAAGAAACGAAGTCAGGAAATGGAAGCTTCATGACAAGGTTAGTCCAATCTGAATTCTACCTTCTCTTTTTTTTTTTTTCCCAGCAAAGCCGTATACTAACCACGACCAAATGACAGTACACTAATTAACGTTCTTCTCTTCTTGGAGAATTGAGGTTTAATTTTATCACAAAAAATTGAGAAAAGCCGGATACAAAATACAAACAATAAAACTGAGATTTTTACATTATCAGTAAATTAAGGGCATTGATATCCCAGTTGCCACCCTGTTGTTTTGTGGACAAATTTGCCAAGAATGTTTGTTCAGTATATATAGAGAGGGTTGATAGAGAAAGAACTTGTTTCCAAGGAGTGGCATACATTCTTCCCGTCCCCAGGCGGCCGCCTCCCAAAACCGAAAGAATTCAAGTCTGTGGAGTGGTCCAGCAGCAGCAGAACCACAGCTGTCCTTATTGAAGGGTATTTAAAGTAAAAAAATCCATAGCTTGCATTTGCAGAGCTACATAATGGAAGTACTGCTGCTAACTCTATATATGGAGTTTCTTGAAATTTCTGTACTCTGCCTCCAAAACATTAATGTTTGGTTTCTCTAAGCAAGTGCCTGGGCTGTGTTATTTAAGGAACAATAATTAATTCCCTTTTAACTTAATTCCTATTGCAAGAGCCAAGAATTATTTGTTTTTCCATCTCATTTAATTAAACCCTGATTTCTCATTGACAAAATCAATTGAATTTCCATGTCCCTGCAAATAATACCCTTTCAGACATGATGAAATTAATTAGATGTGTTTCAATGTTGTTCACGTGAGCTGATATGACAAGAACATGGTACTATAGTTTCTTATTAGACACTATTATCGATGTTAATAATCAAAAATCGGGATGGGGTTTCGAAGTTGTTATTATTATGTAAATAAAAATAAAATTAGCAGTTTCCTCCTGATCAGTATCTAAATTATTCGGTTAGAAAGTACAACTCATCAAAATTAAAGTTAATAAAATTGAGTAATGGCAAATAAATAATTAATTAGCTCCAACAGGATAAACTATGAACAGCTCAAATTAGGCCCACTTGTGTTCTTTTTGTTATTCTATCCAAATAGCATCGGCTTGAAGTAAAGAAGGAAGAGCCCAGATGAACCCCACTCCAGAAACCAGTGGCAAATAATTTCACTAAAACAAGGCAAATCCCTGATTACGCCTCCACGTCTTCTCCGATCCAAAAACCCTATTACCAAGGTGTTATCCTGTGCCCACATTGGTAATGCTCTTACATGTCAAGCTTGTGTGGCTTTCTGATCCCTTCATTAGATTAAGAAAACTTGTTTCCGTTTGATACTGATTGATTGCTGACATAGACTTCCACCAAACCCATATTTATATATTATATTCTTTATCTGTTTCCATCATGTAATTAACTCTCACCACAGAGAACCTTCACAACCATCTTCTGCTGAGCAGCTGTGGCTCTTTTTATGATCTGCTTCTGTCTTATCGATTTGGGTTCTTTTTCTTTATTGCTTTAATCCAATTTGTTCTCTCGTTGAATTATGATTCCTGTCATGATTGCTGTACTACTAAGCGGTGCCTCACCACTAACCAACATAACATGATTTGGCCAAAACCTAATTTGCTCTTTTTGTGAAACAGAAGCCAAGTGTTCTTCATGTATATATCCAAAATCCGAAATACATATGGACTTAAACACTTATTTTCAATTACAAAAATAATTAGTGATGGCTAAATAGTTGATTGTGGCCCATGAATCCAGGGCAAGACCTATTAAACTAACAAGATAAGATCAAATTGGCGGTATTTTTCTTGCCTACAATAATGTTGTCTCTATCTTTTATGAAACGAAACAAATTCATTGATGTATAAGCTCTTCCATGCTTTATCCCCTTATGATCATTATCGACAATCGGCATGTATGCTTAAGCCAAGACTTAAAATCTTGACTAGTCGATGCATTGAAGGGCCAAATATCCAACATTTCTTGTCATGAAACTGTTCGTAGAAAATATCGAAGTAAAAGATACTACTAACCTAGCTGGAACAAACATAAAATGTGGCAACCAAAAGGAAATATTAAACCATGAACTTCTGCAAAGGGACAATTCCTCTTAATTTAAAAATATAGTAAATTAAAATTTATAAGAGTGAAAAAAATGTAAAAAGAAATTGGAGGATTTAAGTAGGTAATAAGACTTCGTCACGAATTGAGATATCTTTTTTGCATGATGTTGATTGAAGTTTACTTGAATAAATCACAAGGATAATAAAGAAAAAACACTGACATAAGCAAAGGAGAAAAGGTCAGCAGTAATATACGTATCTCTTCCCTAAATTTTCAGCACATACCAAAAGGCATCCACCTGATGAGTGCTGAGTAGCAAGAGAATGTATAAGTGGTGCAGGCCTCATTTCCCATCCTTGTCATTTGCCTGCAACATCTAATAATTTGACAATTAAGAGAGATATTGAACGGTTCTTGGTCAATCAGGATTGCCAATTCTTAGTATGAATCATTGAACAATTTAAGAGACAGATACATTAAGGTAAAGGGAAAGCCTTGCTCCTTTAGAGAACAAGATTAAAGCATTAAGATAAAATGATTGGAAACATGCACAGAAGTCTCACAGCAGCCATATCTACATTCTTTTTTCTTCACTTTTTTTTCCTCCATTCTAAAATTATTTATTCAACATTGTTCATCAGGAGCGAAGTGAAAACCAAAAATCTCCAAAGAAAAAACCAACAAAGAGAAAATACAAACAAATCTAATTCAGCCATTTCACTCAGCTGCCTCAAAGAATATTTACAGCAGTTCGTTCTAATACCTCCACTGCCAGCTTCAACAACGTCCGGAGAGAGAGAAAACTGTTCATGGATCAACCTAATCCCTAAAATCCTTCACTCCCAACTAGACTGCGGTGTTATTCAACTTCAGTCATCACTCATATAGAAAGAACAATCACAAATCCTCAAATCTCAAAACTGGCAAGAAGTTCCCAGCCTCTGTATCTGCCTCTGGCCAACAGTCACAGACTTCCGCTTGGCAAATGCCGGAACCAGAAGCTCCTGGACCTTATCTAAAAACATTGCCCAATCCTCCTCGTTCATGTCTGCCAACTTTATAAAGCTCACACTTGCAGGAAGCTGCTCATTTGCACTTCGATGGCCGGATGAAGAACTAGTCAAGTACCCATTTTCTGGTTTCGTACCAGGAAATTTTGGAAACTTCTGGTTCTTTTCACCTAAACTCGTTTGCTGCAAAGAGATAGACAGTTTTGTAACGCCGGGGTTCTTCTCAGCTACTTTTACATCTACGACATCCATTTCCACTACTTCCTCGCCTTCGCTTTCTTCTTCCTCCTCAATACCTTCATCCAACTTGGATAGTGGAAAACGACCACCGAAACCCCCTCCAAATCCACAATGGAATGAAGTTGTGCCATTCATGTAGTCCTCTGTGGCCAGTCTGGGGGTGAACTCACATCCACCATCTTCACAATCTATATCAAATAGAAACTCTTGTTCAGGCACTTCAGACTTGGGTGATGGTATTTCTTTCTCAGCAATCAGTCTTCTTGCTTCAATAGATACAACTTCCAGCTCACTGGGTTCCTCATCTTCACCACGAAATTCTCTTGTCATCATCTCCCCAATCTCAGCAAGACATAGCCCATGGGAAGCAGCATCTTTGAGAAAAATGGTGCAGAGAATCAATACACGAAGACAAGCTTCTCGAATCATGGGTAACTCACTTCGTAACATCTCAGCATCTCGGATGGGATCCAAACTTTTTATGTATTCGAGCTCATCATCAGAGAATGGTATTGAAGCCTGAGGCCAGTGTATCCATTCAAAGTATGGATCCTCCAGAGTTTCAGGCAAGCAGAGCCCATGATCTATAGGGATGAGCTCAACTTGACCAAATCTTCCAACACCATCAAGTTTCCTAACTAAAAGGTTCCCTGCATGTCTATCTGTATTAAGAATCCTAACATCTAATATACCAATACGATGCACAGCAGCAACAGGGAAACTTGATGTTCCATGGTCACTGGCATCAAAATCATGTGGGATGAATTGCTGGAAGGATGCAATCTTGCTTACAAATTTCCTGTTCTGTGACTTGTTGCCATTCATTCCATCATTGATATTAAAGATAGAGTGTGTGATTTTCACCAATGCAGTGGGTGGCACATTTGCAAAATGATCATGGTCAAGAAGATATGCAGCTACCTCTCTAAAACCTGTTTCCCCAACTCGGACAGAGCGCTTTAAGCCTGGCTGCCCAAGAGCTTTTCCCACAAAGCCCTTTGGATTATTTGGTGCAAATGGTTCTTCATCAGTTGGCTTCACAATAGCAACACTCTCGCCTCTGATATTTCTAAAATAATATGCACCTCCAAGCCCACTATGGACAGGAAGTGGATCAATCCCAGCTTTCATGGCCTTGACTATTTCTTTAACGAGTTGCTTAGTCCTGGCAAAGCTACTTGAATGCCCCAATATCTCAATAGGACCACTCTGATCTCTCTGCTGAATATCCCTCCCAGTAGGTGATAGACAGGGAGTTGACGAGCTTCTATGTAACAAGTTGCGTGTTAGAAAAAGAGAGGAATCATTTCGGATGGCACTAAGATCGTTTTTAAGTACCGTGTCACCAATTGTTAAGCAACTCTCCTCAATTGGAACATGGAGGGCCAGCTGCAATCTCCTCTTCACAGTATGGGCATTGTCATTACGATCCAACTCCATCCCCAGCACACATCCGGTCTCAGTTTGCACAAAGACTCGTCTTCTCCCTGTGGATTTCCCTTCCATCCTTTGATTACCATGGTACTCCCCACCTAGAGGATTTTTAAAAACAGCAACAGCCATCTGGGTCTGAACAGGACTGTCCAAGTTACGAGACATGAAATAGAGAAGACCAAGGGTTCTCACAGTCGGCAGGAGAGATGGCGGCGGAGAGTACTTCACTCTCTCTCAACCGTGCGCCAAACTCAATAGCCGAATGTGACTGAACCAAAAAATTATATGATCGGCAAACGGTCATTAATCAGCAAACCTAAATGGAATCCTATCTGATGATGCCCGAAACAGAACAAAGTACAAAAGCAGCACACTATGAGAACCGAGAAAGGCAAAAATATCCCCAACACTACATTGGACGAGCCATCCGATGATTCAGATAAATCTAGACAAAAATCTGTCGAGTGAAAAACAACACTACATCATGATCATATCACAGAGATGGAATCAGAAAACCATAATAAACAAATTACGAGAATAAACTCTGCTAATAGATTATCCAGTAAACCCCACTCCCTTTTTAAAAAATCAGATATTTCAACACTAAGGCCATTTTCCAAAACCAGTAAAGAAAATCTAGAAGTGGATAAAAACCTGGATAGATATTAACACCAAAGGAAAGATCCAAATTTGTTCATTTCAGTGCTCACATATTAAGGTTTCCCCTCTTCCATATACTGCAGACAAAGATCCAATTGCAAGATTACTTAATACTATTGCAAACCGTGTCTTAGGAACTAAGATACCGAAAGGTTTTTATCCACAAAATCTAAGATCTTCGAAAATTAACTAATGAATCCCTTCACACATTTTTAACATTCCTGCTCACAATCAACACCCAGGTTTAAATTTCCAAATTGAATACCCGTAGGCCCACACGTATTGAACAATTAATTTACTAAAACTTATCAAAATGACACATTTCCACATTTAAATAACAAAACTCTCCTGAAAAATCAACATTCCGACTGAAAGGACGAAAACTACAGCAATTTTCACATTACACTCAGACACAACGAGATATAACTTCAACCGACCTAAGATTGAAAATCTAATCTAATCTAAAAAATTCAATCACAGAAGAACCAAGAAAAATAAAAAAACACAGCCAAAATACACATTACAAAACCATATTAACACTTATTAGCGCGAATTCTCTTCGACAACCGAATCAATTAACTCACCAGATGACCAGATCTGAGAAGATCCCCTTCAGAGAAGCCAAAAAGAAAAGCTACTAAGGACAGTTAAACCAAAACAAGATTCAAATATCCCAAAACGCCCAAGTGCAAGAATCAAGGGTAGTAATTTTAGTCCCAAAAATAGACTACAACAATCTAAATCACTGGAACGCTTCAAGGCACCAAAACCCTCCTTACTTTCTTGCACAATGGTCTCCTATTTCTCTCTCTGAATCTCTCTCACACGCTCAATCTATTCCCTCAATAAAGTTGTATATATACATAGTATTTTTTTTTTTCTCATTTTATGGATAGCTTTTTCTGAGAATGTTCTTTAACTATAGTACGTGAATCATGGTTACTCTTGACTAAACCCTGAGTATTTATTTATGGAAGAGTCTGGAAAGTGAAATAGTAACCGTTGATTAATATCAACCGTGAATCAAAACCCTCTATTTTTAGATGGTGATGTGGAGATAAGACATTGGAGTGGAGATAAGAGATTGGAGAGTGACGTGGCGGGGTCCATTATGAATGGGCTGGACTCAGACTTGCAGCGAATACTTAATTTTTTACTATTTCTGTGTTCGAAATTTATTTATTATGTAATGGGGAAGTGAAAAATTACCGAATTGTCCTTGGTGGTCTTATGAAATAAAAGGCTGAGTCAGGGACTCAGAAGTTTTCTCAGGAAGAAAGTTGCGGTGGGTCCACTCTGGTACAGAAAATGGTGATTTGATGATTGGGTTTGTTTAATTTTTTTTGTTTGACTGATTTGATTTTTTTGAAAAATATATTATATAAATTTTCTTTGTCAAGATAAAAAGGGTGAGAATAAGGGTTGAATTCTTGATCAAAACTATCAAATTCTTCAATTCTTCTTTTAATAAGGACAATTATCAATTAATTTATTATAATTATCATTTAAAATTAAGCTTTGAATTGTATGGGATTTCTGTTTAAATTACAATGCTTTACCAGCATTAATCAAAATTTATTAGGATTATGTTTTGTATAGAATGTCATACTTTTGCTTTACTTCCACTTTTTTTCAATTTTCTTTTATTGACTTATTTTTAATGTGTTATGGAAAGATTAATTGAGATTTTTATAATTGAAAATGATGTTTTTCATTTGAAAAAAACAATAATGGATTTATAGAATGGGATTAATATATATATATATATATATATATATATATATATATTGAAAATGCTATAAAATATCCTAATGCATTTTATATGGAATGAATTGTTAAGTAAATAATCGTCAAAATTTAAGGTTAGTTTTTTTTTAGTTAAAAAAATTATATATTTTATCTAGTATCCTATAGTTTAATTTATTATTTTAGGATATAATGTATAAAATATATTTATAAAAAAAAATTTAATAAAGATTTTATTTTTCAAATATAGACAATTAATTTTTATCATTAAAAATATAATCGTGTAATTTATAACATTACCCATATATATTTATATATTTTAAGTAGAGACTTCAAATCAATAAAGGCTCATCAAATTTGAAATCTCGTATTGCCATCTAAATTTTTATATTAATAAAAAAAGTTTTATATGGATTCAATAAATACAATATTTTATATTGAATAAATATAATTTTTCGTAGCTATTAAACTACATCAAAATAGAACTATGTATTTAGTAAACATAATCCTTCATCAATTATTAAAATATTTTAAGAAAATTCTAAAAATATTAAAAAGTTTGTATTTATATTCAATGAACATAATTCTTCATTTAGTTCTTTTCATGTGAATGAGAAGTTACAAATTTGAGTTACTTTGGTTAAAAGTTACATATGAGAAATTTTTACAACCCTTTAATAAACACATATCAATTAGAAAGCAGTTGGTTAGAAGGAATTTATATTTTATCTGACAAATCTCATTGAGGTATCTACATTGGCAATGAACTTTTTCCTGGCAACTTCTTGGTTAACTTAAGGTGGTGATATGGAAAGGATATCAGAGATAGGGAAAAGGGTTTGAGGAAAAGGATAAGAATTCTTTATGACTTTTCTCCTGTTTTATTTTATTCCATAATAATATTCTTTATGAAAGCGGATTTATACAAATTTTTTTAAAAAATATTTTAATATGCACTATTAAACATATTAGTAGGAGGTGTTGATGGAGTTCAAATTTACACTCTACCCACCGAGATTTCCTTGAATGAATTTTTTTAATACCTTCATTCTTGTTCACTCTTATATTTGAAAAATGAAATATCATTTCATTTAAAAATGTAACAACATCCATTTAAAATTGAATATCTTTATTCAACTATTAAATGTCAAATTTTTCTAAAATGAATTTATTTTCATTGTAAATTTCAATACGATCTATTTAATTTAAAATATTTTAAATTTTATTCACTCATTAGAGAAATTTACATTTGTTTAATATGAACTTTCACCCTTGACTATTGTGAGAATATTTTGTCAGAGTTAATGAAAGTAGTTTTAAATTTAAGCATTTAATTTCTTTGAAAATAGTAATATTAATATCTTGGTTTACAACTGTCAACAAATAATGGTCAATTGAGATCCAATTCCAAAGATCAGGAATTTTAAATGGTTGGGAATGTATGAGTCCTAATTTTAAAAGGGATACCAAAGTATGACCTAATCCAGTTCTACAAGGGCCAAGGTCTACCAGGCTAGCACTATAATGTTTTTTTTAAAATTTTTAAGATTATAGAAAATCAACATTATACAATATAATAAAAATTACCAAAAAAAAAAATCCACTATAAATTATAAATTAACGAAATGAAGTTGATAGTTGATGAAATTTATTTTCAAATTTGAGAAGCCTTATTTACATTAAAAAGAAGTAAAAATAAATTAAATAATAATCGACAAATCATATTTTGAAAAAGTAAAATTAAACTAAAAATTTTAATTTTCCAATAAAAGAAATAAATTAACAATAGATATTAATCACATTCATGTATAAGATTACAACTCAATATGTCCTAATAAGAATATAATATTTTTTATGGGTAAAATACATTAGGTACCTCTGGACTTTTTAAAAATTTGATTTTTACTCACCAGCTATTTTTATACCAACTTACCTAATTTACTTAAACCTACCTTCCATCCAGTTAAGCTTAAAACCTAGATGAAATGCATTCACATCAATCACACGTTCAATTTCTGAAGGGCATTTTCATACTTTCCTTTCTCCCGCCAAACCTGAAAGAGATGTGATGAACTAAATAGTCTCACTATTTTCATCTTTCAAATCCAAATTTTCTACACCATTGTGAATCATCCCAACTTCACTCAATAATCTTTTGTTAGTTTTTTCTACACTGTTTCATCACATCTAAGGCAACCATATCATAAGGAAGAAACAACGAGCTATAAGAAATTTGAGTAAAAATTGAAGTGATGAAAATGTCATCTCCATTGTTCAACAAACTCAAAAGACAAAAATTCCGATTAGAGGGATCATATGAAGGTTATGTGACTTCGTCCCGGTAGGATTTAATGTATAGAATTGATGGATGGGTTGGTTTGAACAGTTTTTAAGAGTTGAAGAACAATATCCTATTAAAAATAAAAATAAAATAAAATTGAAGGACAAAAAATTAAATTTGTGAAAAGTTGAGATCAGATACTTCATACTTTTTACTCCCTTTTTCTAAAAAATTCAAATTATCTCTAGCTCCAACGACTTACCCAAACTCCTCCATCCAAACCCTCCACAATCCTCGATCCAAAAAGTCACAATTACAAAGCGGGGTGTTTTCATTTTTATCCAAATTAAAAAGTAATTTCTTATTTACCCAATTCTTTACAACATTTCATAATTACTCATATCTAAAACTAACTTTTATTCTATACCCATTTTGACTTTTAATTAAAATAAAAAATCAAAACATAACATTTATTCTTCTTTATGGCAAACTTGATGAAGATTGACTTAAACCAATTTGACATACAAATGTCCGTTGCTTCTAAATTTTGTGATGGAAGTATGAAACTAATAGAGATTGAAGACATGTATGGCATCATGTTTTTGAAGGGG